>ML663565.1:31190819-31256042 GCA_007570785.1 Antilocapra americana
TATATATATATATATATATATATATATATATATATATATGTAAATGAAAGTGCTAGTCGCTCAGTCATGTTCAACTCTTTGCGACCCTATAGACGGTAGCCCACCAGGCTCCTCTGTCCATGGGATTCTTCAGGCAAGAATACTGGAGTGGGTTGCCATTCCCTTTTCCAGGGGATATTCCCAACTCAGTATCAAACCTGGGTCTCCTGCACTGCAGACAGATGCCTTACTGTCTGAGCCACCAAGGAAACCCATAAGTATCAACTTGCCACTCTCTATTCATCCAGCTCTAGAAAAAAATAGGCTTATGGCTTCCTTAAGTATATGAAGTCCTCAGATCCCAGACTGCCAGTCACAAAGAAAATGATGAGAGGCACCAAAATACTATAAAATAAGAAAAGAAGCAGCAGAAGCAGTTGTCTGCTGAAACAGCTGCTGCCTGCGCCTGAAACCGCCTCATACATTATGAAGAACACGGGAGAGCAAGAAAATCCCCTGGATTAAGACACAAAAGGCTGCTGATTTCAAGTCTCAGTTTTATCACTTACTGGTTGTGACCCTGGGCAAGTAAATTAACCCTCCCAGAATGCCCATTTCCTCTCCTTTTAAATGAGAATAATAGCTTCCCTGTCTACCTTACAAAAATGCAATCAATAAAATAATACATATGGAAGGGCACTGTAAACTGTCAATGTCCCTATTACCCAGGGTATCCAGCTTCATCCATCCCTAGCTATTAGAGGTGAAACACTGGTTAGAAAGGCTTAGTTGCAAACACACCACAACACCCTCATCCAAGTGCCACCATCTCCAAGTGTCACTGGCAGAAGCATGGTCACAGAAATGGCAGAGCCATCCTGAGGCAGACTTGCCATGAGACGGTGCTAGAGCATCCTCACGTTCAGTTCTCGTCTTCAGTATTTTGCTCACAGATTCACTTTTGCTGGTGGCTTAGACTGTAAAGAATCCGCCTGCCAATGCAGGAGACAAGGCTTCGATCTCTGGGTGAGAAGATCCCCTGGAGGAGGGCATGGCAACCCACTCCAGTATTCCTGCCTGAAGACTTCCTATGGGCAGAGGAGCCTGGTGGGCTACAGTCCATGTGGTTGCGAAGAGTGGGACATGACTGAGTGACTAAGCTCGACAACAACAGAACCAAAAAGTTGATTTATCTGTAGCCGTGATTTCATACTCGAGCACAATTCTCATAGGTAGATTGCACACCATCTCCCTTCTCTCACCCCAGTATGCAGGAAGGATTCTATAACCTGAAACAGGGTAAGGATCACGTTTCTCTTCTCCCCATCTGTGCTACCACAAGGCGAGTTTAGCTAAGGAGAACAAAAGACTAACAGAAGTGTGGATGGAAAAGTCAGCTGACATTCATTAACACAGCACTGAAATATTCTGAATGAATGCCACACACACGATGTGATGAAGATAACACTCACGTAGCTAAGGGCAAAGGCTTAGAGGACTAGCAGATCTGAGTTGAAAACCATCCAAGTGTCACCGTCCTTCACAGTGACATTTGCCCTCTTCCACTGTAACTTCAAGATGTCTATGATAGTGTCTGAAGGAAACTTTTTCAATTATGCAACAATGATTAATACTGTGGGCTCTGGATCAAACCATCAGATTCCTATGTGCGTTAGACCATGTGACCTTGAACAAGTACCTGTGTGAGCTTGGGTGAGCCACTTAACTGTCTCACCCTCAGTTGGCTTCTGTTTAAAATAGACACAGTAATAGTACCTACTTCCTATGACCATTGTGGGGAAGAAATGAGATAATCCAAGTCAATCGTGTGACTGTATGTCTCACATTATACTACACATTCAGGAAATGTTAGCAGCTACTTATCACGACTGAATGAAAGAGATGCAAGGTATTGCTAACTTCCATATAGGTAAATGATTTAAAAGAACTCCTAATTCCCCACCCCTTAACCTTCACAGGTCCACTTTAATTGCTATGCAAAGACATAAATAGTGAGCACCTGAGGGTAAATTTTCAAAAAGCATGACATGTAAACATACTTGCAGCAACATCTTAGGTATAAGAGTGACCAGTCCACACAGAAACCAAACTCTAGCAAGGGGGCACTCAAGGTAAAGCTGGGAGCACAGGCCTGGGTTCCTAGTGGCCCTCACATTAATGCAGAAAGGGCCTGAAAGGAGAGGACGGAGGGCCAAGGAAAAGCCGGGGCCGCTGACAAAAAGGCAGGCCAGGCAGGAGCAACCAGGTCAGAAAGAGACAAGACGACCACAGGGGAAATTCCTCTGGGATTCAAGGTGGCATACTGAAGAGAAGAACTGACAAGAAAACCAGGAAGGTCATGAAAGATCGACCAGACTTGCTAAAGGATTAAAGAAATCTTAACAACCTTAATGAAAGAGTATTAAAAATGCCGGAGATGAAAATGGAGGCCCGAGGCTGGACCCCAGCCCCCACTGTCCTGCCCTCCCCCAACAGATGAGCCTTCTCACCCTCCAGTGGCACAAGCCAGTCAGTTCTGCTACAGCTCAAGAATGTGCTCCAACATGATCAACTGTATCAGAAAATAATTTAAGCGTAAGCAGATCTTGCATTGGCTTAGGTGCGATGTCATCTTTGGGCAGACCAGATGAACAAGGAGAACACAGCTGGCTGAACCAAGCCAGGTAGGTATGCAAAGGACCAGGCAGGCCCCACACGTGAGCGTCTACCAGCTCCCTTTGCTGTACCAGGAGCCTCGTCACCCACGTCTGCTGTTACAGTTCTCACTCTGACCTCAGATAACCCTCCAGGCACCACTGTGTAATAATTCACAGGCTACAACCCTTCTGACACCAACTTCCATAGGTAAACCTCAGATTCTCTTCAAGGAAATGTGCCACATTTGCTGTGGCATTTTTGTATTTCCTAACACTTAATTTATGTAAAACTGTGCTTTCATGTTTATTGGGTTCCTATTTTTTCCTCGAAAGTCACTTAGGAGGTTTTGAATCAGTTGAGTTCAGTCGCTCAGTCATGTCTGACTCTTTGCGACCCCATGGACTGCAGCATGCCAGGCCTCCCTGTCTATCTCTAACTCCTGGAGTTTACTTAAACTCATGTCCATTGAGTTAGTGATGCCATCCAACTATCTCATCCTCTGTCGTCCCCTTCTCTTCCTGCCCTCAATCTTTCCCAGCATCAGGGTAATTTCAACTGAGTCAGTTCTTCGCATCAGGTGGCCAAAGTATTAGAGTTTCAGTTTCAGCATCAGTCCTTCCAATGAATATTCAGGACTGATATCCTTTAGGATGGACTGGCTGGAAAAGCATCAATTATTCGGCGCTCAGCTTTCTTTATACTCCAACTCTCACATCCATACATGACTACTGGAAACACCATAGCTTTGACTAGACAGGCCTTCATTGGCAAAATAATGACTCTGCTTTTTAATATGCTGTCTAGGTTGGTCATAAATTTTATTCCAAGGAGCAAGTGTCTTTTAATTTCATGGCTGCAGTCACCATCTGCAGTGATATTGGAGCCCCAAAAATAAAGTCTGTCACTGTTTCCCCATCTATTTGCCATGCAAGGTGGGACCAGATGCCATGATCTTAGTTTTCTGAATGTTGAGTTTTAAGTCAACATTTTCCCTCTCCTCTTTCACTTTCATCAAGAGGCTCTTTAGTTCTTCTTCACTTTCTGTCATAACGGTGTTGTCATCTGCGTGTTTGAAGTTATTGATATTTCTCCTGACAATCTTGATTCCAACTTGTGTTTCATCTAGCTCAGGGTTTCTCATGATATACTCTGCATATTAGTGAAATAAGCAGGGTGACAATATACACCCTTCATGAACTCCTTTCTCTATCTGGAACAAGTCTGCTATTCCATGTCCAGTTCTAACTGTTGCTTCCTGACCTGCCTACAGATTTCTTAAGAGGCAGGTCAGGTGGTCTGGTATTCCCATTTCTTGAAGAATTCTCCATAGTTTGTTGTGATCCACACAAAGGCTTTGGTATAGTCAATAAAGCAGAAATAGATGTTTTTCTGGAATTCTCTTGATTTTTTTGATGATCCAGTGGATGTTGGCAATTAGATCTCTGGTTGCTCTGCCTTTTCTAAAACCAGCTTGAACATCTGGAAATTCACAGTTCACGTATTGCTGAAACCTGGCTTGGAGAACTTTGAGCATTATTTGACTAGCGTGTGAGATGAGTGCAATTTTGTAGTAGTTTGAGCATTCTTTGGCATTGCTTTTCTTTGGGATTGGAATGAAAACTGACCTTTTCCACTCCTGTGGCCACTGCTGAGTTTTCCAGATTTGCTAGAATATTGAGTGCAAGTCTTTCACAGCATCATCTTTAAGGATTTGAAATAGCTCAACTGGAATTCCATCACCTCCATTAGCTTTGTTCTTAGTGATGCTTTCTAAGGTCCACTTGACTTCGCACTCCAGGATGTCTGGCTCTAGGGAGACAAACCCTTGGAGGGCACAAACAGAACCTTGTGTGCACCAGGACCCAGGAGAAAGGAGCAGAGACCCCACAAGAGATTGACCCAGACTTGCCCGTCAATGTCCAGGAGTCTCCAGCAGAGGCGTGGGTCGGCGGTGGCCTGCTGCAGAGTTGGGGGCACTGGGTGAGGCAGTGTGTTTTGGGGACCTTCTGAAGGAGGTCAACATTATCTTCATTATCTCCACCATAGTTTGGCCCTGGGTAAATAACAGGGAAGGAACACAGCCCCAGCCAACAACAGAAAATTGGGTTAAAGATTTACTGAACATGGCTCCACCCATAGACCCAGATTCCCCCTCTGTCAGTGTCTCCCATCAGAAAGCTTCCATAAGCCTCTTATCCTTCTCCTTCAGAGGGCAGGCAGACTGAAAACCACAATCACAGAAAACTAACCAATCTGATCACATGGACCACAGCCTTGTCTACCTCAATGAAACTATGAGCCATGCCATGTAGGGCCACTCAAGATGGACAGGTCATGGTGGAGAGTTCTGACAAAACATGGTCTACTGGAGGAAGGAATGGCAAACCACTTCAGTATTCTTGCCTTGAGAACCCCATGAACAGTATGAAAAAGCAAAACAATAGGACACTGAAATATGAACTCCCCAAGATGGTAGGTACCCAATACGCTACCAGAGATCAGTGGAGAAATAACTCCAGAAAGAATGAAAAGACAGAGCCAAAGCAAAAGCAACACCCAGTTGTGGATGTGACTGGTAGTAGAACAAGGTCCGAGGCTATAAAGAGCAATACTGCATAGGAACCTGGAATGTTAGGTCCATGAATCAAGGTAAATTGGAAGTGGTCAAACAGGAGATGGAAAGAGTGAACGTCCACATTTTAGGAATCAGCAAACTAAGATGGACTGGAATGGGTGAACTTAACTCAGATGACCATTATTTCTACTATTGTGGGCAAGAATCCCTTAGAAGAAAAGGAGTAGCCATCATAGTCAACCAAAGAGTCCAAAATGCAGTACTTGGTTGCAGTCTCAAAAAAGACAGAATGATCTCTGTTCATTTCCAAGGTAAACCATTCAATATCATGGTAATCCAAGTCTATGCCCCGACCAGTAATGCTGAAGAAGCTGAAGTTGAATGGTTCTATGAAAACCTACAAGACCTTCTAGAACTAACACCCAAAAACGATGTCCTTTTCATTATAGGGGACTGGAATGCAAAAGTAGGAAGTCAAGAAACACGTGGAATAACAGGCAAATTTGGTCTTGGAATACAGAATGAAGCGGGGCAAAGGCTAACAGAGCTTTGCCAAGAGAACACACTGGTCATAGCAAACACCTTCTTCCAACAACACAAGAGAAGACTCTACGCATGGACATCACCAGATGGTCAATACCAAAATCAGACTGATTATATTCTTTCTAGCCAAAGATAGAGAAATTCTATACAGTCAGCAAAAACAAGACTGTGGCACAAACCATGACCTCCTTATTGCCAAATTCAGACTTAAATTTGAAGAAAGTAGGGAAAACCACTATACCATTCAGGTATGACCTAAATCAAATCCCTTACGATTATACAGCTTTTGAATGCTTTGCTCCAATCCCTTTTTCCCCATAAGCCAAGTGGTTTTTCATTGTGCATTTGTGCAACACTGATTTTTAGGAATGCATATGTCACGTTATAGCAGGCCTGACTATATCCTGCAGTGACCACGTGATTTTGATATTTTACATAATCATGTAAAATTGTTCCCATTGCCTAGAGTGCCACCCTGCATCCGAGGTTTATGCTCACGCTTTCAAATTAAATCCTACCTTCCCTTGAAATTACGCTCTTCCAGCAAACTTTCCATCGCTGGCCAGCCCACTTACTTACATCTGCTCTTTCTCTGAGCTCTCATGGCTCTTTCCATGGATGGTCCTATCATTGCACTTGGCATGAAGTACAGAAATGACACCTTTCCAGAGATCCCCACCACTGATTTCAATTTCAAAAGCACGTACCCACTGTATACACTTGGCCATCTTCAACATGGCACAGCATAGGCACCTAAGAACTGTTAGCTGAGGTAAATGGAACAAAACAAAGCCACTTTTGAGTTTTACAACCCATTTGGTTATCTTGTAACTCAACAATATCTACAGAGAATCTCAGGAAAGAAAGAAAAACTAGAGGAAACAAGGAGCATTCAAAACAAGTTGAGTGTGTTCAAAGCTGCCAGATCAATAAAAAGGGTGTAAAATAAAGGAGACTCAATAGAAAAAGTCCACCAAGGGAGGACTCTTAATTATATTATATTTAATATATATTTATTAAAGAATATTATATTTACATGCTGAGGAAAAGTATCTGAAAACATTGGGGACCTGTGTTGATAAGTAAATTGTGAGCTTCATATGTTAAGAACGAGACTGCTCTGCCCTTTTACCAAAAATGTCATCATAGTGGCTGCTAGATAGTGTTTTACCCTAAGCGTCCTTTTATCATTTAAGTAAAATTTTCCATATATGTTATGGGAAGGGCATTTCTGGAAAGGTTTATTAACTCTGAGATGAGCTATGTTTAAGCCAATTAAAGGGCACAAGTCATGGTCTTCCCTGAACAGAGACTGAAATGAGATATAATTTAAAAAAAGTTCATTTTAGTTTCAGCAACATTTATAATGAGACAGACTGATGATGAAGCTTTATCACGGATTATGGATCCAAATATATAGCAAAGCACTCAGAGAAGAGCCCACCCTAGTGACTTTACAGGATTTTTGTTGAGAGGAGAAATCGAGTCAAACTTCACCAATGGAGATTATCCCTTATGTTGCTTTTAAAGCTGTGCACATGTAGGCTACGCAACAATTGTCCTTGAACTTGAGATTCACTCACTGCTCTAATGCAGACAGGAATAAGACAATGCGGAAGCTGCATTAAATGCACTGCAAGCCTTTCACTTCATTACTAAGTGAAAGAAAAAAATTCCTCAAATTGGTAAGAAATGAAAGAGGAAAAATCAGGACAGAAAGCACTTCAAAGCAATGTTATAAACAAAGGGAGACCCTCCATTCACAAAACAAAGTCCAAACAAAAAAGAGAGCACACGGAAAAAATAACAAGCAAATAAATAACATGACAGAGTGGGGGGGGGGAATCTAGACTCTGATAAACAAGCTTTATTTATGAAACCTATTTAAGATAAGACACTTTGAAAAAGGCTGCCAGAGGCTACCATTGGACTAGTAACCTTAAGGGTGATTTAAATTAACTTATATGATAACTAACTGTGATAAAAGAATGAGCTGTGTCTGAGGGGACCAAAATTCTCCCTTGGATATGGATCAGGGAGGGCAGAGTAGATGAAAAATGCCACAAGACAGTGAGCCCAGAAACTGCTAACGTATTTCTGTAAATTTATGCATGCCACACAAAGCAATCATCAATGTCTGTGCAGATCTTTATCAAAAACCCTAGTCAATTCCTACTTCTGTTATTCTCTGATGCCAAGTAATTCCGTGTTGCTCATTCTTAATGACTTCCAATAGCACTTTAGTACTTTGCCCATGCCAGGTACTGTTTTCAGTGCCCTATGGATATAAACCTGGGGCCTTCCCAGGCAGCACAGTCGTAAAGAATTCACCTGCCCGTGCAGGAGACTCCAGAGACACGGTTCAGTCCCTGGGTTGGGAAGATCCCCTGGAACAGGATATGGCAACCGGCCCCAGTATTCTTACCTGGAAACATCCCATGGACAGAAGAGCCTGGTGGGCTACAGTTCATGGGGTTCCAATGAGTGGACATTACTGAGCACACCCATGCATGCATGTATATAAATTTATTCAATTCTTACAGAAAGTGATTATTGCTGTTCCCATTTTACACAAGACACAAGATTAAGTGACTTAACAAAGTTACGTAGAGCCAGATTTGAACCCAAACAATCCAGATCTAAAGGGTTTGGGATTAACATACACATTGCTGTTCAGGTGCTCAGTCATGTCCGACTCTTTGGACTGCAGCACGCCAGGCCTCCCTGTCCTTCACCATCTCCCTGAGTTCGCCCAAACTCATGTCCATTGAGTCAGTGATGCCATCCAACCATCTCATCCTCTGTCGTCCCCTTCTCCTTCTGCCCTCAGTCTTTCCCAGCATCAGAGTCTTTTCCAATCAGTCAGCTCTTCACATCAGGTGGCCAACATATACACAATTCTATATATAAAATGGGTAACCAAAGACCTACTGTACAACATATGGAACTATATTCAATATCTTGTAATAACCCATAATGGAAAAGAATATGAATAAGTGTGTATATATATATATATATATATATATATATATATAATGGAATAATTTTGTTGTACACTTAAAACACAACATGGTTAATTAACTATACTTCAATTAAAAAATCTTAAAACCTATACCACCACTGACTGTAACAAACAATAAATATATTCCATTTAAATGTATTCTCCCTCAAAAAAATCACACCCAATCTATTTGTAAAGTGATATATAAGACCAAGAGATTTGGGTGGGTTTTTTTAATGTGAATTCCTATAGTTGTGCATGGTTTAAGGGGAGAATGTGTAGCCAACGTGGAGCTTGCAGTTACTCAGCCATAACCTGGGGACTGGAGCCAAGAGACTCACCCCAATTTGCTGGAAGTTGACAGAGTGTCATTCACCCAGCTAGGAAGAGAAAATATACACAACTAGTAGGCTGAGCTCCAAACTGGAAAACAGTATGTTTTAAATTATCATTTCTCTAGCGACAACATTTTTTCCTCTGTTTGAAACTGATGACTAAAGTTCCCTCTTTTGCCTCTGAGAAATTTAAAAAATAATTTGTCAATAGCCAAAGAGTTAGCCAGGCCACACACAAGCTCACCTTAACCACCTGCCTCCTCCAGCACTCTTTCTGGCAAACAGCACTTGGGAAACATGGATGGCAAGACTGTTCCCAGTTGGCCCAAGGATCCAGAGAGGGAGGGGAGAAAGCACGGCGCCCTGAATAAATGTGCCTTATGGATTTGATCACAGATTCCAAGAAGAGTTCTTTGGATGCTTCCTGGTGTTAAAGATGCAATGCCAGAAAGAGAAAGGACAGATTGCTTGAATAGTAAGGTATAGAGTCATAAGGACGGACTTGGAAAGCCAGGGGTGACAGCCAAACAGCCGTATCCAAAAGCACAGAAGGATTTCTTATATCCCAGATGATAAATCAATAACATCAACAGCTGAAGTTCTCACTACCTCCCAGAAATGATTCCTGATTCACCAAGCTTACTGTGCATGCATGCATGCTCCGTTGCTTCAGTCGTGTCCGACTCTTTGCAACCCTATGAACTGTTGCCCACCAGGCTCCTCTGTCCATGGGGTTCTCCAGGCAAGAACACTGGAGTGGGTCACCATGCCCTCCTCCAGGGCATCTTCGAAATTGCATCTGCCTTCATCTCATGCCTTGCAGGCAGATTATTTACCCACGGAGCCACCTGGGAAGCCCAAGGTTATTGTAGAGGCTGTCAAAGAACCACGCACTCACTCTTCTCCTGGTGCCTTTCCCAGCACTGTCATCGAGTCTTTTCACATATATACTTCATGTCTGTACTACACCCAGCACGTAACAGACACCCACTAACTTTTTTGAATGAATGAATGATACAGGCCAAACCAGCTGTCAATTCTAAACCCTAACTCACCTTGAGATCCAGAGACAGCATGTCAGAATTCAGGATGACCTAAAGGCAGTTTGAAACTAGAACAAATATTTTATTAAACGGGAAAGAAAAAGGTGGATGCTTGCCCCATGGTGGTGCTTGTAGAAGGACATAAAAAGACGCTTAGTGATAGGGAAAAATGAAAAACACTGCCAGGAAAAAAAAAAAGGTGAAAGCGATGATGATAATTTTGACATGTCAGTCCACATTAATGGGTTAATGTACTTATTTGCCTACAATTTATTTCATGGCCTGTTTACTTTAAAGTGCGTACCTAGGAGCGATGGGCATCTCTGGGGACAACTGGCACAAGCCATAAGACCAGGGGCAAGAGAAAGCCCTACCACAAGAAGCAGAAGTATGAGCTGGGACGCCCCGCTGCCAACACAAAGATTGGCCCCCGCCGCATACACACAGGCCGTGTGCGGGGAGGCAACAAGAAGTACCGGGCCTTGACGCTAGACGTGGGGAACTTCTCCTGGGGCTCGGAGTGTTGTACATGCAAGACAAGAATAATTGATGTTGTCTCTAATGCATCCAACAATGAACTGGTCCATACCAAAACCCTGGTGAAGAACTGTATTGTGCTCATCGACAGCACACCGTACCGACAGTGGTACGAGTCCCACTCTGCACTGCCCCTGGGCTGCAAGAAGGGGGCCAAGCTGACTCCTGAGGAGGAAGAGATTTTAAACAAGAAACAATCAAAGAAAATTCAGAAGAAATACGATGAGAGGAAAACGAATGCTAAAATCAGCAGTCTTCTAGAGGGCAAGCTTCTTGCATGCATCGCTTCAAGACCAGGCCAGTGTGGCCGAGCTGATGGCTGTGTGCTAGAGGGAAAAGAGCTCGAGTTCTATCTGAGGAAGATCAAGGCCCGGAAAGGCAAATCAACCCTCTTCCCTCCTGTCTTAGCTCATCTAATAAAGGTGTTTACTTTGGAAATCATTAAAATCCAGATTTAATCGAGTTTGGGTGTGTCCTAGAGAATTAGGGGGAGAGAAAAAAGCAGAAAGCCCAAGCAATATTTTTTTGGATGAACAATTTTGTTATTTCAAATGCCCTTCCTCGAAAAACCACTTATTGTATCTTATCATTTTTTAATCTGTTTTTACTTTCTAAGAGTGAAGCCAAATGGTTCTCAGAGTTCTTTAACTGACCAACTGCAAAGTAATTTCAATCATACATATTGAAGTTTTTATCAGCACAAAACGTAGAACCTTCAAAGGACAGGGAAAGAAATGAAGAAAAAACACAGACAAAAAAGCATTTACTCCACAGCACAGAACATTAGTTAACATAACATACACCAAGACTTGTGCTTTGTTGTCATATATCAGAGTCTGAAATAACTGGGCAAGCCACCTGAACCTATATTCATTTTGATTCTGTGAATCACGAACTGTCACTCATAATGTAGCAGTGCTAGGAGAGCAGTCCATATGCAACCCTGCCCACCATCACCAGTAACGGACACACACACACACGGAAACAAACAACGAAAGATAAGATGTTCCTCTAAGCCACTGGAACATTAAAAACAAGCAGAAGCAAGAGCATTTCAGAGGAATGCATCCATTCCTGCAAGCATGCACTAATTCAATTAGCCAGTGTTTCTAAAAGTGCTTGCATGCACGTATTGGGTTCTGGGGATATAAAATGAACACTTTCAGTGTACAAGGTTCATAATTTACTGTAGGCGGGAAATCTATGGAAAATAAACTGAATATAGCTATAGAAAACATATATGCATACATATATACATGTATGTACTCCTGGGGTGAGTGGAGCAGTACAGAAGTTTGTTCAGGAAAGGACACCCTGATGGAAGAAGTGACATGTCAACTAAATCATAAAAGGGATAGGAACCAGCAAGTATGTTCGTCTGCTTCTGCGTACATGGGATGGGAACTGCGTGGCAGGGGTAAAGGAAGGAAGGAAGAAGGAAGGACGTGAATAAAGACATGAAGGCAAGAGAACACAAGTTATAAACAAATGATGGACTATGACCAAAACTGAACTTGTGAGACACAAGTGCTTAGAAATGGAAAGGATGATGGTGAAGGGCCTTTTAGGCCATGTTAAGAAACTTGAACCTTTTCCCATAGGCAACAGAGGGCTCATAGGAAGTTTTAAACAGGAAAGTGAGGTGGTCATGGCTGTGATTCTCACGTGCGTGGTACAAATATTGCAACTCTTGCACAAGTCTTTACAGCATTGGGTCAACATGCAATAAGGATTATCAGGTGCAGAAAGACAGCGTTTCAAACGTGACAGTTCTGGGCAGTCAGCAGATCCCTGATTACGTCCAAGGGATTCAGGGGAATGGATAGAGCCCTGATCAAGGTAAGGGTTTCTAAAAGATTATGAAGCAACCTCCATTGCTAGGAATTGGGCATTCTGACACACTGCTAGTGGGACAGCACTGGGTTGGCCAAAGAGCCCTTAACATCTTACAGAAAAACTCTTTGATCAACCCTATATGTTGCTAAGATGATGATGTTATACAATTTAGAATTATGCAGCAAATCCCTTTAAAACATTCATACCTTTTGACTTAGTAATTATGTATCTGGAAGGATAGCCTAAAGAACAATCTAAAATTAGGGAAATGTTTATCCACAGAGATGTTAATCACAGCAATTTTATGGGAGCAAATATTTGGCAAAAAACCAACAACAGAGAAATGCCTGAATAAACGATAGTGTATTTATTCAATTAACTCATTATAAAAATCATTGTAAAAAAATAAAATCATTGTAAGTATAATTTTAATAACACAAAATAAGTTTCTTTTGTAGTAAGTGAAAAAAAGCAAGATACAAAATTGTATTTGATGTGATCACCACTAAAAACTGTATATTAAAAAGTGAGAATTGAGGACTTCCGTGGTGGTCCGGTGGTTAAGAATCCACCTTCCAGTGCAGGGGTACAGGTTGAGTCCCTGGTCTGGGAAACGAAATTCCACATGCACGGAGCAACTCAAGTCCACACTATAACCAATGAGCCCCCACACTCTGGAGCCCCCAGGCCACAACTAGAAAGCACTGCAGCAAAAGACCCTTCACAACACAACGAAGATCCTGAGTGCTGCAGTTAGAGTTCTCTGTGCTGTTGCATAGTTCTGCCCATTTGGGCTGCCCTAGGGAATAGAGCAGAAGGGGTTGAGTGGAGTGGGAGGTTTGGGGGAGACCGAGACAGAAAGAGAAATGCTGACACCGTCGCATCCTTCAGACCACTTGGGTTCATCTGCACAGTTCCTTTGAGTCAAGTGATGGATTTTCCCTCTAGATCTTAATGCTTGAGTCATGGCTGTGGCAGAATTGCCTGACTATGACTGCAACTGGTTTCTGGGCAGGACAGGGAGAGGAAAAAGGGCGGATTCCCTCCACACCCTCCTGTTTGCAGGAGTACCTTTCCCAAGTCCTCTGCGAGTCAGAGAGTACTGGGGGAAACCCAATGAGGAAAGATCTAGAGAAGGGGGTCCTCCAATGCTGTGTATAAACCAACACAAGGCCCAGTGCCTTCCAACTGTGCACTGGTGACACAGACACAAAGAGACCCAACAGAAGCTTTGAGAACTCAGCTACGAGCCAAACCACCGCCCAGGTCTGAGATGAAACCCAGAGTGGGGAATGCATGAAGTGGCCCCAGAGCAAAGGGCTGGAAAACAGGCCTGACACTGGGAAAACCACCTACTGAAATGGTACAAACCTAAGTGGGCTGACTGCCTGCCGAAAGAAAGAAATTAAAGAAATCAACGTTCTCAAAGGGGCTTTACCAAGACTCAAAATCTCAGAAAACAATATTCAAAAAGTCCAGGATACAATCCAAACTCATTCAACATACAAAACACTAGGCAATTCTGACCAATTCACAAGGAAAACTACAAACAATAGGGACCAGTCTAAGATGATCTTAAAATTAATGAAGATTTTTTAAAAAGCAATTTTAACTGTGGTTAACATGAACACACTCTTGAACTGAAAGGGAAAGGTCTTCATAGAAATCATAAAAAAGAGTAAGTATTAAATTTTTCCCATTCTTTTTTATTTTGATGCAAGTGCAAAAAGTTAAAAAATTGTCAAGCACTTTCACTAAAATTTTGAAGTCTAAAAACTCAGTGGATTGTCTCACTAGCAAAACAGAGATGAAGAGGGAAAGTGTCAGTGGACCTAAAGATAAAGCAACAGAAATTAACCAGTCTGAAGAAAAGATTAATTTTTTTTTAAGGAATAGAATTTCAAGGACATGTGGGACAAAACTCAAAAGGTTACACCTATGTGTTACTGGATTCCTGGAAGGAGAGGAGAATGATCAGAGTGCAGAAAAAATATATGAAGGAATACTGGTGGACAGAACCCTAAATCTGGTAGAACACTAATTTACAGATTCACTAAGCCAAATGAACCTCAAAAAAGATCCTCAAAATCATATCCAGAACACACTGTAATCAAATGGCTGAAAGCAGTCAGAGGAAAAAAAGACCATTAAACACAGGTGAGGATCCAAATGACTATGGATTTCTCATGAGAAACCATGGAGGGAAGAAGACAGTGGAACAAGAAAAAGAATTAATCAGCCTATGCCTATAGATTCAGTGATAATACACTTTAGGGATGAAATCAAAATTAAGACATTCTCAGACAAAAACAAACCAAACAGAATTTGTCACCAGAAGAATAACAATAAAAGAAACATATAAGGGAAGTCCTTCATGTCAAAGGGAAATACCAGGAACGAAGGAGGACCAAGAGAAATGATAAATAACAGGGTAAATAGATTATTTTTCTTTCAAAGCTTTTAAAAATATGTAGGATACATAAAGTAAAAATTCTAGCACTGTGTAGGTAGGAAGGATAAAGACGTATAAAGTAGACTGCAAAAGTCAGTTATGTACACTGTAATTTTTTTAAAACCCTATGAATAAAATAGAGTCAAAAAAGCAACAAATAACATACTAAAATTTCAAACAATACAAAAAAAAAGGCAAGAAGAGATACCAGAGAAGGGAAAAAAACGAAGATAAAAACAGAAAATAATACAATGGTAGACCTAAATCTAACTACGTCAGTAATAACATTAAGTGAAAATGGTTTAAACACACACACTAAAGGATTAAGTGTGAGGAAATGCAACAATAATACCAAAGACCCAAACTATATTTTGTCTACAAAAACTCACATTAAATACAAGGATATAGGTGAGTTAAAAGTCAAAAGAAATAAAAACATATCATGCAAATTTAAATCAAAAGAAAGCCTGAGTAGCTATATTAATATTAGGCAAAGAATGTATCAGAAGCAAAAAAAAATAAGGATAAAAAGGAATACGTCATGATGACGAAAGCATCAATTCAACAAGGAAATATTTTTAAAGAAAACTATTTTATTCATCTAACAACAGAGTATCAAAGTACATAAAGCAAAAGCTGATGGAACAGAAAAGAGGAATAAGTATATCCATAAATATACTGGGAAACTTCAATACTTCTCAGAAACTTATGAAAAAGGCAGACAGAAAAATTGATTAAAAAAAAGTAGAAGTAAACAATACTACCAACCAATTTGATTTGACATTTTTAATACACTCCAAAAACAGCCAAAGCCCTATTCTTTCAAGTGAAGTTGGAACATCCATCCTGGGCCACAAAATAAACAAATTTAAAAGAAATTAAATGCTACAAAGTACATTTTCTGACCACAGCAGAATTAAACTAAAAACAATAACAGAAAGATAACTGGAAAATGCCCAAATATTTGGAAATTAAACAACACATTTCTAAATAATCCTCAGGTCATAAAGGAAGTCTCCAGGGAAATTAGAATACATTTTGAATAAATAAAATGAAATTACAATACATCAAAATCTGTTGGATTCTGCCAAGGAAGTCCATTGAGGGTAAATGGTATCATTAAAAGCTTATGTAGGAAAGTTCAAAATCATTAATATAAGCTTTCACCTTGGGCTTCCCTGGTGGCTCAGACAGTAAGGAATCTGCCTGCAATGCAGGAGACCTGGGTTCAAAACCTGGCACATTACATCAAAAACAAGAAGGAAGTGAAACAATAAAGGCAAGAGAAAAAATTAATGAAACTGAACAACAACAAAAACAATAGCAGAAAAAAATATCAATGAAACAAAAAGCCAACTCTCTGAAAAGACCAACAGAACTTATTTTTATCAGATTTGATCTTTCTCATCAGATAGAGATGTAAACCTCTATCCAGATTTACAAAGAATGAAGGAAAGACACGATTACCAATAACAGGAATGGAAGAGACAGTATCACTAACCAACCCTACAAACATAAAGAGGATAATAAGGGACACTATAAACAGCATTTTTACAACTTAAATAAAACAGGTAATTCCTTGAAAGACACAAAATATCAAACTGAAACAAACAGATGACCTGAATAGGCCTTCAACTAATACCATAATTATCCTCCAATTAAAATAATTTTTAAATTAAATTTACAATTAAAATCCTTCCAACAAAGACACCTCCAGGCTCAGATGGTTTCACTTAGAAATGCTACCAAATACTCAAGAAAGAAATCATTATCAGTTTCACAGTAGCTCTTTCAGGAAATGGAAGAGGAAAGAACACTTCCAAACTAATTCTGAGTCTAGCATTACACTGAGACTAAACCCAGACAGACATACAAGAAAAGTATAAATATCTTCATGACTATAGATTCAAAAGTCCTCAAGAAAATACCAGCATATCATATGTATGTATGTATACACAAACATAGCTTCCCAAGTGGCACAGTGGTTAAGAATCCACCTGCCAATGCAAGAGATGCAAGAGATGCAGTTCAAACTCTGGGTCAGGAAGATTCCCCCGGAGGAGGAAACGGCAACTCGCTTCAGTGTTCATGACTGGGAAATTCCATGGACAGAAGAACCTGGCAGGCTACAGTCCAGGGAGTCACACAGAGTCGGACATGAGTGAGTGACTGAGCACACACGTACACACAGCATATCCAAATGTGTATTATTTCATACATACCATATATAAACATATTCTTTCATAATTAATTGTTCATTCCAGTACTACAAGTCTACTTTAACATTCATTCTAAAAATAAATGTAATTCACCCTAGTGACAGACTAGTGAAAAAATCTGATTATATCAGTAGACGCAAAAAAAAGCACATAACAAAATTCAACACCCATGCATAATTTTTTTAAAGTTATGTCAACAGCAGAAAGAGAATCTTAACCTAGCAAAGGATATCTACAAAAATATCCCTAGAGCTTACATCAAACCTGATAACAGACTGGATGCTTTCCTCTAAAATTGGGGAGAAATAAAAAGCTATCTGCTCTCACCATTTCTTTTTAACATCTCTAAATTCTAACAGGTACAACAAGATGAAAAAGGAAAAGGCGACAGATTGAAAAGCAGCAGTAAAACTGTTCTCATCTGTAGACAAGATGATTGCCTGAATTAAAAAAAAAAAAATCAAGGAATACTCATAGTGAAGTCGCTCAGTCGTGTCCGACTCTGTGACCCCATGGGACTGTAGTCTGCCAGATTCCTCCATCCATGAGATTTTCCAGGCAA
The DNA here is from genome assembly GCA_007570785.1 of Antilocapra americana. NCBI lineage: Eukaryota > Metazoa > Chordata > Mammalia > Artiodactyla > Antilocapridae > Antilocapra > Antilocapra americana. The sequence goes on from ML663565.1 coordinate 31,208,560, forward strand.
GAGTACTGCAGTGGGTTACCATTTCCTTCTCCAGGGGATCTTCCTCACCCAGGGATCGAACCCAGGTCTCCCACATTGCAGGCAGACGCTTTACCATCTGAGCCTCTAGGGAAGCCCATACTCATAAGCAGTTCCTAAAACTGGTAAATAAAATTTACTATGACCATAGGAAACAAGTAGAAATGCAAAAATTAGTATTTCTATAAGTAACAATAAGCAATTAAGATATAAAAAATGTTTTAAACTACCATTTATAATAGCAGTCTCTAAAATATTTAGATTAACACTTTAACAATATCCAGTATCTATATGCTGAAAATTTACAAGACATCGATGTAAGAGAAATAAAAAAATAAAGGGAGAGATATATCATGTTCATAGATTGAAAGATTCAATATTATTAAGATGTCAATTACCCCAAACTGATATACAGAAATTGCATTATAAAATCAATACAACTTCTTTAAAAATGCCTAGGAGAAATTTTTGTAGCAATCAAACAAGCTGATTTTAAAATTCATATGTGAAGGCAAAGGAACCAAAAAGCCAACGCAATTTTGAAACAAAAAAAAAGTTGGGGGATTTCCAGGACCTGATTCTGAGGCTTTTTTTTATAAAGTTATGGTAATCAACAAAATATGGTATTACCAAAGAATTGACACATATATCAATGGGACAGAATGGACAGACCAGAAATAAAAGCACACAAATACGATCAATTTGAACAAGGATGTCAAGGTGATTAAATAAAGAAGAATTTTTTCAACAACTGGAACTGGAATAATTGAACATGTATGTTGGCATCATTGTTGTTTAGTCACTAAGTTGTATCCGACTCTTTGTGACTCCATGGTCTGCAGCCTGCCAGGCTCCTCTATCCATAGAATTTTCCAGGCAAGAATACTGGAGTGGATTGCCATTCCCCCTCCAGGGGATCTTCCTGACCCAGGGATGCATCTCCTGCATCGCAGGTGGATTCCTTACCACTGAGCCACCAGGGAAGCCCATAGCTGAACATATATAATGCCCCCTTCCCCAAAAAAATACAAAAAAACTCTTGCCATATATTCTACATATTATACAAAAATTAACTGATAATGGATTATAGATCTAAATGTAATGCCTAAAACCATACAAATTTTTATGGGAAAACATGGAAGAAATTTTTTTCCTAATCATGGGTGAAGAAAATAGTTCTTAAGTACAGCATTAAAAGTATAACCCCAAAAAGAAATACGGATAAATTGGACTTAAAATTTAAAACATTCTGCTTTGCCAAGGTCTTTGTCAAAAGGATTAAAAGAGGGACTTCCCTAGTGGCCCAGTGGTTAAGAATCATTTCTACTGCAGGGTCCATGGGTTTGATCCCTCAGCTGGGAACTAAGACCTCACATGCTAGGCAGTCAAAAAAGCTGAATATTTTTTAAAAAGAGAATTAAAAGACAAGCCACAGAGTGGGAAAACAATTATTTTTTCAAGTCACAAAACTGGCAAAGGACTTTTTATCTAGAGTATACAAGGAACACTTAAGAATAAGAAAACATCCTTTTTTTTTCAATGTGTAAAACGTTTGAACACAGAATTCACTGTGGAAGATAAACAGATAAGCACATGAAAAGATGCTCAACATCAGTCATTAGAAAAATGCAAAACAGAACTACAATGAGATAATTACACACCTATTAGAACAGCTAAATTTTTAAAAAAGATGTCAAGCGCTGACAAAGAAGGAGAGTAACAAAGACATTCCTACTTTGCTAGAGGGAAGAGTTCAAAATGTTAGTCACTTTAAAACAAACAGTGTGACAGTTTCTTATAAAGTTAATTATACACTTACTGTATATTTCCAACAATCCCACTCCTAGATGTTTATCCAAGAAAGATACCTAAATTCACAAAATTCACATAAAAATTTGTATGTGAATTAATGGATGCAGCCTTATTCATAACTGCCAGAAACTGGAACCAGCCCAGATGTCTCAAATGGTATATGGGTAAGCAAACTATGGTAAATCCACACAATGAATATTACTCAATAAAAAGGAAAAAAGTGGTACACACAAACAGCTTAAAGAAATCTCAAGTTGCAGTATGCGTATGGGCATGCTAAGTTGCTTTAGTCGAATTCAACTCTTTGTGACACATTGGACCTTAGCCCTCCAGGCTCCTCTGGCCACGGGACTCTCCAGGCAAGAAGACTGAAATGGGTTACTGTGCCCTCTTCCAGGGCATCTCCACAACCCAGGGATCGAACCCAAGTCTCTTACATCTCTTGCATTTGCAGGTGGCTTCTTTACCCTTAGTGCCACCAAAAGGCTACATATTATATTACATTCTGGAAAAGGTCAAATTGTAGGGAAGGAGGGCAAATCAGTGATTGTCAAGGGTCATGGAGAGGGGGTGTTGACTACAAAGAGGCAGCGTGAGGGGATTTTTAAAAGAAAAGGAATAGGGACTTCCCTGGTGGTCCAGTGGCTAAGACTCCTTGTTCCCAAGGCAGAGGGCCAGGGTTTGATTCCAGGTCAGGGAATTAGATTTCACATGCTGCAGCTAAGACTCAGTACAGCTAAATAAGTAAATAAACAGAAATAAAAGCCAAGGAATAATCTGAACTTTGCGCTGATGGTTACACTATCCCAGGCAACTTGCCATAATTCACAGAATTACTCATCAAAGAGTGAGTAAAACTGTTGAAAACTTTTCAACACGCAAAAGCTATTTTTGAAATTTACCTATATTCACTAAGTCTCTTGTTGCCTTTCATTCAGCTCCCAAATCTTATAAGAAAACGCAGACCTTCTGGAACAAGACAACTGCACATTCCCTGGTTTGTAAATTACAAATATTTCCGTTTCAACTTCTTAAAAAACAGCGCATTAAAATATACGTGATAGTATGACGAGAATCAAGAATCCTAAATATAAAAATCTGTTTTAAACTTAATCCAACTCTGCACACAGTAATGCTTATTTGTTTACCACTGGAAAAGCAAAGCCAAGATAAATAAAACACTGCAGTAAGAAGGTGAGTTTTCATCTAATAGAAACAAGAATTTCAAGCTACTGCCTGATGTTCAGAATTGAATAGGGATGATAGAGGAAAAGTCACTGCCATCAGAATTCCTATCCAAACATGCCTTACCAAGGCCACTCTACTTTAAGTATTACACGAGATAACAAAACCTACAGCATCTTATCTGCTTTCTGCACACATCCATCAGCCTCTGAAATAAAAAGGACACACACAAAAACTCCAAACCACAGACTATCGCCATCAACTGACAGCATTAGACAAAGTTATTACAAAGTTGAAACCTTAAATTTTTTTAAGTCCTTTATTATGAGAAGGATCTTTCAATTAATCAAATAATTATCCTCATTTCAAAAGACTATTAATCAGCCTGGCAATGACATAAAGTTGTAAGCATGGCCCTGACAACCCTAGCCAGCCACACTGGCTGCCTACCTCCGCACCAGGGGGACCGAGCCTTTATACAGTCAGATTTCTCCAGAAGCCTATTGTTTAAAGATCAACATAACAACCCAGATGAAACAAAAGAACTGCCCACTCTTGGGCAGCGGTTTATAATAAAATGTAAGAAGTGGTGAAAAGTATAAAACCTAAGATGTTGCTCTGAAGAATAAGACGACAAATAAAAACAAAGGCAGGCAAAGTAACAGAAGCAGACAGGACCCTATACCTGGAGGAAGGGTAGGGATTAGCACGTTAACATTTCCTTCCAGATTCTAATCTGCAGGATTCTTTTCTGCACAGGCTCCCCAGGTGGATGCTGCGGGACCCCCGGGGTTCAGCTGCAGATTGAGGCTTGAGGAGAACAGTGTCTCTCATTTTTCTCTTCTATATTTGCCTCCAGTGGTCAAGATAATAGTTCAGTGCCAAATGTATAAGAAAGAAACCTCTAATAAGATATGAATGCAATATCATTATTATCAATGTCATAAACTCCACTGGTGTGTTATATACAATGGAGTTGCATGAAAATGAAAGCTGACCCTGATCTAATTAACTTTTTTGGCTTACTTTAACCTAACTTTCTAACTATATTATAATTGGAAGTCTCAGCAAGGAAGAATGCAGAGGAGCAGCACCCAATCCACACCGGGACCTCATCATCAACTGTCATTGAATCCTCACTACAACATGGCAAGGTAAGCATTATCATCTCTCCCCTATAGATGAGGAAAGTGCTCCAGAAAGGTAACACTGTCGGCCGGCCCCAAATTAAAGAGTTAAGTAATACAGGGTAAGGCCTGAAATCAAACCCCAAATATGATTGCTGAAGCATGATTTCTTACGCTTACCTGCCTCCATTAGAGCTAGGGTGCAGGTTCCTCTCTTCCCTACCACCTTCTAAGTACACCAGTGGAAGTATACCATTCCAAAAAGTGGCTTACTTTTCCTTACTGAACTTTATAGTAACACCAAATGGAATTCCAGAGGTCTGAACTTGGTTACACTTTTATAGTACCAGGTACAGTGTCTAAAATGTAATTCTAAGAGGTGATGGACAACACAGGGCTTCCTAGGTGGCACAGTGGCAAAGAACCTGCCTGCCATGCAGGAGATGCAAGAGACTCAGGTTCAGTCCCGAGGTTGAGAAGATCCCTGGAGTATGAAACAGCAACTCACTCTAGTATTCCTGCCTGGAAAAATTCCATAAAGCAATCTGGCAGACTACAGTCCATGGGGTTGCAAAGAGTCCAACATGACTGAGCATTCATGCAATGATGCACTACACAGTGGAATAAGAAAGATACAAATATCCACCAATGAAACTGAAAGAAGTCCATCTATTCATGTCTTCATTGATTTCTTTCATCATTATTAAACAGTCTTCAGTGTAGGAGCCTTGCACTTCCTTGGTTAAGTTTATGCTCTAATATTTTATTCTTTCTGATGTTATTTTAAATGCGATCATTTTCATAACTTCCTTTTTGGAGAGTCCACTGTTAGTATGTAGAAAAGTAGTTAATACAATGTTATGCCAATTATATCTCAATTAAAAAAAAAAGAAAACAAACTGATTTTAATATGTTGATTTTGTATCTTGCAACTTTACTGAATTTGTTAATTAGTTCTAATAGTTTTTCGTGGAATCTTTAGGGTTTTGAATACACAAGACCGTGTGATCTTTAAACAGATAATTTTACTTCTTCCTTCCCAAAATGGATACCTTTTATTTCTTCCATGTTCATGAATTGGAATATTTAAGATTCTTAAAATGTTAAATACTACCCAAATTGCTCTACAGATTCAACACAAATCTCTATCAAAATCCCAATGGCATGTTCTTACAGAAATGGGGAATATCCTAAAATTCACATGGAACCTTTTACAAAGAACTCCAGATAGCCAAAACAATCCTGAGAAAGAAGAACAAAGTTGGAGGCATCACATCAAATTTCAAATTACAATGACTCTTGAACAACATGAGTTTAAACTGTACAGATCCACAAATAAGAGGATTTTTTTAATAATTACTGCAGTGCCACAAAACATGCAGTCAGTTGAATCTGTGGACATGGAACCATATGTAGTCAGAGGGTCAACTATAAATTATACCCAGAATTTGGACTGCACAAAGGTTCAGCATCCTTAACCCCTGCACTGTTCAACAGTCAGGCTTATATTACAAAGCCACAGTAATTAAAACAGTATGGTACTGGCATAAAAACAGACACACAGACTAACGGACTAGAACAGAAAGCCTAGAAATCAACGCAGGCATATATGTCAACTGCTCTTAGTTAAAGGTACCAAAAACACACAACGAGAAAAGGACAGTCTCTTCAACAAACGGTGCTGGGAAAACCGTAAGTCCACAAAAAGAATGAAAAGTGGATCCTTGTATCATACACAAAAAATCAAAAATGGATTAAATATTTAAACCCAAGATCTGAAACTGTCAAATTATTTGAGAAAAACACAGGGGAAAATCTTTGACATTGGTCAAATGCTTTCTTGGATATTACACCAAAAACACAAGCAATAAAAGAAAAACAGACACACAGAAAACATTAAAAGTTTCTGCATAGCAGAGGAAACAGTGAAAAGACAGTCTGTGGAATGGGAGAAAATAGTTGCAAATCAGGTGTCTGTTAAGGGGTTAATAGCCAAAATATATAAAGAATTCCTACAACTCAATAGTGAAAAAAAAATCCAATTTAAAATGAGCAAAGGATTTGAACAAATATTTCTACAGATAACATACAAATGACAGACAAGTATATGAAAAGATGTTCAGCCTCACAGATCATGATGAAAATTCAAGTTAAAACCACAATGAGATATCATCTCCTATCTATTAGAATTCTGTGGCTCTTTAGTCAATAAGTCATGTTTGTTCTTTGCTATTATAAAAAAAGATAACAAGTGTTGGCAGGAATGCAGAGATATAGGATGCTATTATATGCTCCTGGTAGAAATGAAAAATGGTGCAACCATACGGAAAACCATATGGAGTTTCCTCAACAAGTTAAACACAGAACTACCATATGACTCAGCAATCCAACACTGCTTGGTATTTATTGAAAGGAATTAAAATCAGGATATCAAAGAGAAATCGGCCCTCCCTTGTGACAGTTTACCATCAATCACAATAACCAAGACACAGAAGCAACCTGAGTGCCCATGACAGATGAAAGGATAAAGAAAACATGATACACACACACAGAGGAATATTACTCAGCCTTAAAGATGAAGGAAATCCTGCCATACACAACAACATGGATGAACCTGGAAGATATGCTAAGTGAAATAAGGCAGACCCAGGACAAATACTCCATGATTCCACTTAGATGAGTTTTCCAAAATAGTTAAAAATAAAGAAGCAGAAAGTAGAGGGGTGGTTGCCAGGGGATAGGGGTGGGGAAATGGGGAGTTGCTATTCAGTGGGTATGAAATTTCAGTTACACGAGATAAATAAGTTCTAGAGACCTGCTGTATAACACTATGCCTCTGGTTAACACCACTTAAAATTTGCTAAGCGGTGCACTGTTGGTGGGAATGTAAATTGATACAGCCACCATGGAAGACCGTATGGAGGTTCCTTAGAAAACTAGGAATAAAACCACCATATGACCCAGCAATCCCACTCCTAGGCATAAACCCTGAGGAAACCAAAACTGAAAAAGACACATGTATCCCATTGTTTACTGCAGCATTATTTACAGTAGCTAGAACATGGAAGCAACCTAGATGTCCATCGACAGATGAATGGGTAAAGAAGTTGTGATACAAATACACAATGGAATATTACGCAGCCATAAAAAGGAACACATTTGAGTCAGTCCTAATGAGGTGGATGACCCTAGAACCTATTATACAGAGTAAAGTAAGTCAGAAAGAGAAAGCTAAATATTGTATTCTAACACATAGACACGGAATCTAGCAAAATGGTACTGAAGAAATTATTTACAGGGCAGCAATGGAGAAACAGACATAGAAAACAGACTTATGGACATGGGGAGAGGGGAGGAGGGGGTGAGAAAGGGTAACATGGAAACTTATGGAAAGAGTAACATGGAAACTTACACTACCGTATGTAAATAGATAGCCAACGGGAATCTGCTGTATGGCTCAGGAAACTCAAACAGGGGCTCTGTCTCAACCTAACAGGGTGGGATGGGAGGGAGATGGGAAGGAGGTTCAAAAGGGAGGGGATATATGTATACCTATGGCTGATTTATGTTGAGGGTTGACAGAAAACAATAAAATTCTGTAAAGCAATTATCCTTCAATAAAAAAATTAATTAAAACAATTGCTAAGAGGATATGTCTCACGTTAAGTATTCCTTACCACAAGAGTAAACAACGAAAAAGAAATGAGAAGTTATGCCTTCTTGAGCATCATACACACAGTACAAAGAAAAACTGAACATAGACATGGTATCAGAGAGAATTGGGCTGAAAATCCAGCTCAGCCACTTTCTAGGCATTTAAATCTTTCTTAGGCTCAGCCCTCTTATCAGTAACGTGTCAATTTTCAGGAGGTGCTCAGGATTAAAGCATATATGCAAATACCTATCAGAGTACCTAGCACACAGCGAGTGAGCAGCACTAGCATCCTTCCTTCATTGACAGTGTTCAATTATCCTGGACTTCTTCATGGTGTTTTTCTTTACAAAAACACTAGTGCAAGTAACTCGGAATACGAATCTAATGCAACAAGCATACTGGAAACTGAGTCTGGGCAAGTGAACTGAGTCAAGCTAACAAGTGACAGCTAACTGCTGCCTCGATAAGCACTCCTTCAGGCAGAGCCCTCAGAAGCTAGCGGTGGGCCCTAAGCCTTTTCTCCCCAGCCTGCTACTTCAGCTCTAGCTCATAAACAGTGCAAAGACGCTCCCCACGTGCCAGCTGCTCGGCCCGCGCATGAGAAGGCGGCACGCGTGGTGCAGTTCTCAGGCTCCGCGTACAGCCCTATCTCTGAGCTCCACTACACTTCAGCAGCATCGGGCCCTATTACAGGCTGCCCTTCAAATGAAGAGTGGTGGCCGGGAGAAATCCTTTTTTTTTTTTTTGAAAACTGCTAAATATGTGCTGTGCCTCTTCCTCTGCAACTCACAAAATACATTTATATTGATTCCACACTCTACAAAAGCGGGAGGACATGCTAGATGGCTTCCCTCCTCCCCTCCCACGGTCCTTCGTTCCCTCCTGCCTGCTGACACTCAGGAAACCAAGGACTATGCTCAGTGCCAACCTTCCAGGGTATGACCCCTGCCTATCACTGGACAGGATGTTCTGAAGATGTAACGATGGCTGTGTGCTCACTAATTTAATGTTGGATTCCTCTTTTCAAAGGTAGAGAGGGAAACGAAGAAAATTCAAATCCTTGGGAGGAATATAGAGATGTGACAGCCCTATTATCCTCTTAATGAGTTTTTATCTCGCTTCCAAGGGGATTACCATAGTTACTGCCATTAGCGTTTAGTAATGCCCTCCCAGAGAGCTGAAAGATGTTAAAATTCAAAAATAATTATGAAAATACTAACAATTTTATAATTATAACAAATGTGGAGTTTTCCTCCCTGGCTGATGAGTTCTAAATATATGTGATTTAATACAATGCTAAATGATTACATACTAAATGTGTTTGGGGGAACCATCTTCTATTATGAGTAATACAATTGAAAATACTACTATATGACATTCATATAAGGTATACTGGATACACAAATTTTGCTTTTAGGGGACATATTTACCTAAAGTCACTATAATTGTGAGAATTCAGTTAGTTCTTATAATTAAAAAACACTACCTTTCATAATCATAATAAAATCGAATTGCTTCACAACAAATTCATCAACAATTTTACCAAGATGCTATCTATATCTAACTCTAAATGTCATGCTATAAAATTTCAAAATACAATTATGTGCATGTATTTAAAACCAGAGTTGGAAGAAAGCATTATCATAAGAGCCTTTATTCATGATAATCATAAAGAAATTGTGTCAAATATAAGTATTGAATAATAAGTGATTCAATAGCTAAAATATTACAACTAGTGGCTTTAATCAATATGGATAAAAGTACATATGTCTATATGTACAGCTCAGTATGAAATGTCTCATTAGAAAAAAATGTTTAGCTTCACAGTGATGAAAAAACAGGTTTTATCTTTAAAAACTACATGCTACTCTATTATGCCCATCTATATTGACAAGTTCAAGCCTACATTCATAAAATGTGCCCTTAAATATGATACTGTTTTCCTCCAGCATGGAGTCTGAGAGCAGTCCCTTTCAATCCACAAAGACAATAATATGATCATATCAAATCTATAATGTCAACAGGTTTACGATCACAAACACTTGATGAGCTGAACATTGTACCTACCCTTCAATAATGTTTGCAGTGTGACAGGGCCTGCCGGTTACCATAGTGATCATGTGGCAGCTTCTGATTTATTACCTTGTTCCCTGGGACTGTGATGGCTCCTTGGCTATACCTTCAGCAGCTATTTCAGATTTGAGAGCTACACTATGATAAATGTCCACTATCTGAAAGATACACTCAGCAGAAGGTAACCGTGGAGAGCAGTGCTTTAAATGCAAATTGCCAGCGTTGCTTTGCTCTTAGAATATGAAAGAGTGATTCCAAAGCCATGAAAAGGGGAGACCTCTGGCCCCCGACACGTGAATTCCTCTCCTTAGGGACTGCCATTTTTCAGGATACCACCCAGTGAATGGTTAAGCAGTCTGAAACAGAAAATGAGGCACTAAATTCTGCCGAGGCTAGCCCAAGTAGCATACTGATCACAAAAGCAGGCATGCGTCTAAGCAATTAGTGAGGCATTCCCTTATGTGGCGCCACATGTTCGATGTATTTAGAAAGTTATCACTACCGGTCAATACGTTATGTCATTTCATCTCACCTAACTGACACAGCTAACGCTTTCACACGGGGCCCTGAAAAGAGCATTTCAGGGAATAAATCTCCCAGCTGGGTGTCCATTTGCCAATGCTTCCTAGTTATACATGCCAAAGGATGATGAGTTCTTATTTAAAAAAAAAAAAAAAAACAGATTTTATCTGACTTTTGTTTTAGGAAAACATACCATACACAATACCAGTGATTTGCTATAGGAGTTAGTCATGCAGTGAGGTAGTACACGGTGTCAGCTGTTGCCACCACGTGTGTGAATTAACATCCTAGGAAGATTATGATATATATCGTCCCATTCCCTTACGTTGTTTCTGTCTATTCTTTCATTTGACGCCATGGCAATAAAATACTGAAAGAATACAGCCTTTGACGCTTATTAGCTCATAAGCACCATACACTAATTTGTGTATTAGCAAGTCCCACACGGAAACCAAGTTATTGATTCTGCCATCTCAATCCCTTGCTTTGACAGAAAGGATATTGCTTTTAGGATAAATAACACAATATCCACAATCATTTATGTTCCTTTCTTAGAGCTTGTTTACAGAAATCCTTCCTAAAGTTGAAAATACACACAGTATTTTCACAGCATAATAGATCAGCACAAAGGGAAACTAGTTTACGTTTTCTTTTGCATGACTGATAAGAAAGCCTAATCATGGCCAGGGACGTGTTCTTCCTGACTCATACAACCCAGAGGTGAGAATGTATTTTCCATTTCCTGCTTTGTTGATTCATCAAATCTGTGTAATTCCTGTCTGTGCAGTACATTAACGGGTTCCCCATAAATCATAACTGGCCTAACCAAAGACTTACTTAATACTAAGTCTTATTTTGTTTTATTGGTAGAAAGAGTAGAGAGGAAGATCAAGTCAGTAGACCTCTCTGTTTCAAATAACTGTAATAGATATATATATATATTCAAATAAGAATTTTAGGAACTACTTTCAAATTTAAAATCCTATATCCTAGTTTAAAGGTTTGGGGCAGGGAGGATAGGGAGAAATTGATTACCTTGGATTAGCTATTTGATTTTGTACTGGGTAAAAAAAAAAAAAAAAAAAAGAACAACTCAATAGATTACAGGAAACTCTCCACCCATCCACTCTGCCCCCTCAGTTCTTTTATGGCAAATGGTTACATGTAAGTGAGGCATATGTGAATGGTGTGAATGCCAAGTCAATTTAGTCATGCTCAACTCTTTGCAACCCTATTGACTGTAGCCTGCCATTCTCCTCTGTCTGTGGGATTCTCCAGGCAAGAATACCATGAAACTGACCTGTCTGTTCCCAAAGCTAGGAATTCACAGGTACCTCGTGTATAAGACCAGTTTGGGACTAATATCTTTTTCCTGTAAATCAGATATATATAAGAGAGAGAATAGACCATATTCTCTCATATTATATACCATATAATAAGGTATTAAGATGTCATAAGTTATCAGCATCTAGAATGAAATATTCCTTTACTTTAAAAAATTGTATCCATTTATTGGTATTAAGAAGTCCAAAACTTGGAAAGTTTTATATAAATATAAAAATCATAGCAGTTCTACTGTGAACAACAATAAATTGAACAAATACATAATTTGCAAAACTGGTTTGATCTCCACTGTGCAAACAGTGAACTAGCATTTCCTATAGGTTTCCTCTCTGCCCATGTCCTAGAAACCATGGTAACCGTCCCAACATTCCCAGAAATTCCTTGTCCAAACCATTTTTCGGGCCCCAGTCCTCATCAGCACTACAGCAGCTCCGCCCCCACGACCAGAGTCAGAACCCCTGCTCTAAGGAACAGAACAAGGAACACACAGTTAGTTTTTACAGCACCTCTTTATCTTGTCCTCTTTCCCCTCTACCTCTCTAAGTCCTTGACTACTGTGAGCACATGTGAGTATACGCAAAATGGAATACAAAGCTACCAATCCCTTCTTGCTATCAAATTCTGAACCAGTCAGATCAATGCCCATCCAGACCCAGTGATAGAAAAGAAAGGAAAAAAGTGCTGACAGAGGTTCCCAGTCTTCAGCACCTGCTTCAGCAGCTCCTGCAAATTCAATCACTTCACTTCTCTTACCTACATAGCCCACTAGGAGTTAACCACTGTCAGCCGAGCAAGAGTTATTCTGACCCAGAGGTCAGTAATCTTATTAAATCCCTATGCCACCACTGGGACAAAGTAATGTCCAGGCTGCTCAGTGCAAGGCAAAGCGAAAAATGATTAAAGAGAGAAAGAGTTAGACAAGTTAGATGGAAAATTAAAAAAAAAAAGAGCTGGAACTAGATGGGAGCAAGTGGCAGGGAGAAAACCTCCAAAACTGTTCTCAGTTCGTCTGTTCTTACATTTCTTCTTAGAATTCGCCAGTCAACAAAGCATTTGGTGTAATTAAATAACCATTGCAATTGGGAAACTCCTCTAAGAGCACAAGCTTACATTTTTGTAATTGATGTCATTCTACTGTGAATACACAGCCCACACCCAGAAGGACTGGTGTAGTCATCCTTTGGCATTTTGTAGACAAGTGCTAAAATTCTGCAAGTATGAAACATATTGACATTTATTTTTATAATGGCAATGCTCCAAAAGAGAATGAACCGTCTTTCATTTTAATGAACAAGAACTGGGCTGGAGCAAGTGCAGATGACAGAGCTTCTCATTTCTAATCTCATTTATGTATGCTAAATACATATGAAGCAATCTTTCTGGCCTTAAGTCTCAGCTATGCAATTACAGGTTTATGTCCCCTCTGTTTGTATTTGTTCGTATTTGAGGAAGAACCCATTATCACGGAGTTGGTTGTAAAGACCATAATAGCAGGCACACAGACCTAGTGATCATTTTCAAACAAACTATAAATTGAAAAAAAGTGATGCTTGCCTCATTTATTAAGATAAAACTTTCACTTCACAAGGCCCCAGACTTCACTTATTTCAAGAGAAAGCCTCTGTGATGACAGCCCAGAATACAACCTGCTCCATGGTCCTATTTGTCCAAGATCTTTTTTTAAAATAGCATATAGGAAGAAAGACACATCTAATCTACAGATAGCGGGAGGTTTCCCTGTTGGGTCAGGGGTGAGGAATCTGCCTGCCGATGTAGGAGACACGGGTTCGATCCCTGGTCCAGGGCCCAGGAGCCGGAACTACTGAAGCCTGTGTACCCTAGAACACATGCCCTGCAGCAAGGAGACGCGACCCCAATAAGAAACCCACACGCTGCAACGAGAGGAAAAAGCCTGCGCAGCAACAAAGACCCAGCACAGCCAAAAATAGGTAAATTAATAAAATTATTTTAAAGACAAAGAAATAACAATAGCGGTTTAGTAAGACAACTTAAAGGAAACTTCCTATTTTAGAAAATTGGCAAAAATAGATCACCAGTCCAAGTTCCATGCGTGAAACAGGACGCTCAAAGCTTGTGCACTGGGACAGCCCTGAGGGATGGGATGGGGAGGGAGGTGGGAGGGGGGTTCAGGACGGGGGACACATGGACACCCATGGCTGACTCATGTCAATGTATGGCAAAAAACACTACAATATTGTAATTAGCCTCCAGTTAAAATAAATAATTTTTTTTTAATTGGCATTATTTAAAGATGGAAAGGGGCTTTCCAGGCAGCACTAGTGGTAAAGAAATCTGCCTGGAGATATAAAGAGATGTGGGTTCGATCCCTGGGTTGGGAAGATCCCCTGGAGAAGGGCACAGCAACCCGCTACAGTATTCTTGCCTGGGAAATTCCATGGACAGACAAGCCTGGCAGGCTACAGTTCATAGGGTCGCAAAGAGTTGGACGCAACTAAAGCAACTTATCACACAAAGCTGGAAAGAGCTTTGTACTTTGGTGCGTAAGTATAATATGGAAAGCTAAGAGGTTATAAAGAAAATTCAAGCTTAAGAAAAATGATTCCATAACATTTCAGGTCCTTTTAAATAGGATACCTGATCACCAGAAATGTTATTAACCAAGAATAGAAAAATGATATACTCTACTCTGAAACAATCAAAGGACTAATTAGCCACTAATTTGCTGCCAGTGCCAACTGGCCAACTACAAAATTTAAGTTAATGTTTATTTCACTTTTTCTAAAGTAAGATTTTACTCAAAACAGGGTAAAGCAAAAAAAAAAAAAAAAAACTGTTAAGCAAATAAATCAAGAAAATGCTCTAAACCTTCAATACGGCACTAAACATGGTTCAAATATTTCACTTCCATTTCCTTCACCGAATCCCAGGGCCATTTTCCACTGGCAGAGAAGACAGAACAGAAACAGTCTGAATAAACATAACAGAAGAATTGGTTCTGATCTCTCCAATCAACAACAAGCCACTTTTGGGCCCCTTCGGCTGACATCACAAATTAATATAATTTCCTGCAGTTCCCATATAAACAGTGTTTTAAGTGGTGGTCTGAGTGGGGGAATGCTTGAGAAACTAGCAGTTCCTCATTGGTGTTTCACAGTCGTATGCTTTCTGTGACAATTTCTTAATATTCTACTTATTAACATGTATGGTACATGTTAGCCCTTCTGTGGTGGAGAAGCTGGACTATATATAGCGTTAAGTTCCAATCCAAACATAAGGGTGTATAAGCTCATGCAACTTGGAAATTAAAGTTGAATCAAACAGCAAACAACACAATGTATATATGGAATCTAGAAGGATGGTGTTGATGAATCTATTTGCAGGGCAGCAGTGGAGATGCAGACACAGAGAACAGACTTGTGGACATGGAGGGCAGTGGGGAGGAGAGGGTGTGCAAATGGGGAGAGTCGCATGGAAACATATACACTACCATATGTAAAATAGACAGCCAGTGGGAATTTGCTCAGGGAGCTCAAATTGGTATTTTGTGACAACCTAGAGGGGTGGGATGGGGTGGGAGGTGGGAGAAGTTCAAGAGGGAGGGGACATATGTTGATGTATGGCAGAAGTCAACACAATATTGTAAAAATTATCCTTCAATTAAAAATAAAATTTAAAAAAATATATACCCTATCTGAAGGTTTTTTCTCCAGAGAAAAGCTGACAATGTTAGACTTTTTCACTTTTCAATATTTATTGAGCATCTACCATGTGTTATACATTGTTCTAGGAACTGGGCATACATAAATAAACTGACAAAAGCTACTACCCCCATGAGCTTATATTCTAGTGACACATTCAAACAGTTCTAAAGTATCTGAACTACAAACAACTCAAACCATTATAAACCTTCATTTATACAGAAAGATTATACAATGTATATGTGCATATACACTTCCTGCATAAAATATGTACCCAGAAATTGAAAAACAGCAAAATTCTAGGTTAATGAGTTAATAGATTATACACAAGATGGATTAGAGAGATACATAACCAAATACCCAAAACCTAAAGAGCATTATTCCAAAGACAAAACACATGAACCCGTAAGGCATAGATTATATGATCAGGGACAACTTCCTGTGAATGCTTTTCTGTTTATTATGAGCCTTCAATCATCAGGTACACATTGAGTGCCTAACAGTTATTGGCTCTACTACCCTTCATCATGATGCTTCCTATGTGCAAGTGACTATGGGGGTATCTAAAGACAAAAGACATGGTCCCATGTTCAAGAGCCTTAGCCAAGATTAGACAAATACACAAATACAAAAGCCATACTACAGTAATAAAAAAGAATACCATAACATAGGAAGCTTCATATAGTAGTGGATAGCACAAAACCGTTGGGAAAGTTAGAGGTAGATTCTGGAGAGCATAAATGCTAGGCTAAGGCTAAGTGGAGCAGTGTTCAAGGTAGCATCTCCGATGTCTGAATCAGAGCCCAGGGCAGAGAGTAAAAAGAATCGAGGCCAGGACCCAGCCCCTATCTGCATCAGGCAGGGACCAGGAATGCCAGCAGAGCTGATACAGACTTTCCCCAAAGAAAGGCAGATGGGTCGAAGTGTCTGGCACCAAAGAACAAGTCCAGATATAGAAGACCCAGGCCTTTATCAGGGAGGATGAAAACAGGCACTGCCTGGGTGCTCAAGCCCTGGGCAGAGCCTCTGACCTGCTGAGATAATGCAGACACAGCTACTGACACTGGGCTCAGAGCTGGTTCACAAGAGAACCCAGTGAATGGAACCCAGACTTTGTAAAGAGCAGGACAAGAATCATGGCTGATTTTATGCTTAGCCAATCAAGATAATTGCCTGGCTTTCTGAAATTCCCTCTGACTAAGAGATTCCCCTTAGAGACAGGAATGAGACGAAGCCTGCAAGCAAGACCTCGGGAGTTTCAGCTACAGAATTTAGAAGACTGGAGTAAGAGGCAGCCAGATGTGTCATTTCAGCAGTTCTCAAAGATCTCTTCTAATACCCTGAAGGATAAAACTACTTCATATGGGACATCGGCAAATACAAGAAGATAGAATTTTCCTCCAACAACTATGTGATTCAAATTCTTACAAAATTAAGAGAAAAACTCCTCAGCGTTTTCCTCTAAAATATGCACCCTTAGAGAGTTACTAAAAGACGTGTGGCCTAGCCTTCTAAGAAAAATATGTGTTTATTCCGTGGAGAAATTAAATAAAGAAAAAACTACCTTGAGCAAGTAACTTAACATCACTAAACCTTCTGTAAACTGGGCATGATAACAGGGTCACTGTGAGCATTAAATGAGATAGTATGGAAAGAGCTCATAGCTTTTAGTACTGTATCTCATTAAATGTTCTGTGCCATCAATTGTATACTATTACAAGAATAAAATTAACAACATATACAATAAAAGGGAAGAAAAGAAAAAACCTTCAAGGAACCACAATGCATCACTGATTTTAAGATACATCCTGGTTTCAGAGATTTCTTTCTATAACTTTATATATTTATTTATGGCTGTGCTGGATCTGCATCGCCAAGTGGGTCTTTCTCTAGTTGCAGAGCACAGGCTCAATAGCTGTGGTGCATGGGCTTAGTTGTCCTGTGGCACGTGGGAATCCTCCCAAATCAGGGATCGAACCTGGGTCTCCTGCATTGGCAGGCTGATTCTTTACCACTGAGCCACCAGGGAAACCCTCAGAGATTTTTTTAATGTGGAAAAATGTGTGTTTTAGCATTAGAGAAAAAAAGGATACTAACTAAAAGTAATTAAATTAACAGCCTTCCTTTAAATACAGGACCATACCTGAAGGGAAATTATCCATGTTTATAGTGAAGATTAACTCAATCATTAACTTAATCAAAGGTAGAATTTCATCATGATGCAATGTCAATTTCAGCACCATATCAAGTGTTATATGGGCCTTGAAAGGAAACTTGGAGAGTAGCCTTTTTGCCAGACCCTGATTCTATACCTTCCAGATTCCCATTCCCTAAGAGACAGCTACTCCCATTGTTACAATCTGCATGCATTTTCCCTCCCAGTTAAGAAAGTACAGCTATGCTCCACAAGCTTTTAAAGCACCAAATTATCTTACTGGCTTCTAAATCCTAGCTCTGTGGCTGTATGATAAGTCAGTTAATGAATGGCTCTTCAAGATACCTAAAACAACCAGCAGAACCAGCTTGAGACAACCATAAAGACTGGTCTGGAAATGGTAGAATGTAAAAGCAGGGCATAAAGGCAGCCAACACCTTAATTCACACTTCTCAATCCCAGTAATTAGGGCGAAAACGCTATGCTGAAGCCTTAACCCCCAATGTCACGGTATTGAAATGGGGCCCTCAGTAAGTAATCAGGGTTCAATGAGGTCATGAGGGTGAGGCCTTCATGATGGGATTAGTGGTTTTACAAGAAGAGGAAGACAGCTCTCTATCTCTGCAAGTGAGGCAGCTGAGAGAAGGCAAAGCTAGGAATTCGGCTCTCAGCAGGAACAGAATCTTCAGGTACCTCCAAAGACATGGAGGAAAATGAAATACTTGCAGAATAAAACCCTAGACAAACAGTCAAATGTAAGTGGTGCGTTGGGGCTTTCTCCCTAAAAAGAGCATAAAGGTAAACAGATGTGGTCCCACAACTGAACTGCATTTAAAACATGAGTCAGGTCATTGGATGAGGGTGTGTAAAAATTAAGATACTGTTACCAACTTGAAAATACCCCAATATTACTCTCAGGCCATCATGTAAAGCGAACACAAGATGGCCACAGTTGCTCTAATAAGCAAAATCCAAATGTATAAAATCTGCTAGAGTGTGTATTTGGAGATGGGCTTTTATAGAGGTGAAGTCCCGAGTTATTGTTATGGCAAACAGGAATCTCCAAGATGTTTCTTATTGTCAACATGGGTAATAAAAGAACTACAAGTTCTCATTTCCTGCCTGCTCACAACATGCCAGGTACAGCACATTGCATTAACCACTTAAAATACAGCATCTCATTGAATTCTAACACTCTGTTGCTCCTCATTTCTAATATGTTTGTTACCAAGTGTCGAGGATCACAGCATCACATTTCCAGTTACTCATTCCTCCTTTCCATTCCCTCTGCCACTACATTATCTTAGGTCCTCATGGAATTTAACACAAACCACTGAAGGTATTTTCTTACTAAATTCCTACTCTCAAGTCTCAGCCTCTCCCAATCAATCCCCCACTCCCCTGGAGCATTTACTCTTAGAAGACGCAAAGTCAGCACTCTCTCCAGCGCCACGTGTTCTAAACCCTTAGCATAGCACAGAGAGCTCTATGTGATACCATCCCTGTCTGCCTTTGGACACTTGCGTATCACCTCCTGCCAACCATGTCTCTAGACTGCCACCATGTAGCACTCGGAGTACATTTTCAGAGCCCTACATATGCTGTGCTGATTTATCCCTTCATAACTCTTGCAAACATCATCTCCTCCTCTGAAGGCTTCTCTTGACATAAACCCTCCCCCTTGCAGCAACTGACCCCCATCTTTAGGTTCCCACAGTGCATGGGCCGTTCTCTGGAAGGCTGTTCAGAGTGTAGAGTGCTCAACAGGAGCACCTGGATGCCCACTCAAAGGGCATACTTCCAAGTGAATTTCAGGGGATGGTCCTTCTATAACTCAGTTCTATCAGTGACAAACAATGCTGATCAGACTGAAAAAGCTAAACCACACTCACTAACCAACCAAAGACTTAATGACATAAAAGAGAAAGTCTTCAGCCCAGCTGCTGATCAGAACCAAAAAATTAAGATAAAAATAGAGCATGAGAAATGACAGTGTCAACACATTTCTTGTCTTTATGATATCTGACTTTCACTGGGTTCCAATCCTGGGTTCCAATGCCCACAGTATGCCTTATTTTGATAGCTTCACTGAAGCAACACAGATGATGTCTTTGTCTATCCTGCCTTGGGAGATAATTTTCCAAAAGCCCGATCCCTATATTTCTTTTCCTTCTCATTTTAATCATCATAAAGACATACTTTCAGCATATCATGCCAGGAAATGAGTAACTATGTTAACTGCACCTAAAAAAATATGCAAAGTACCAACATTTCTAAAGCCAAGAAGGATTTTTAACACATTGTCTTCATCTGATTTTCCCTCCTAAAAATAAAAATTGAGTGACTACATACCAGGAAGTGTATCTTTAGTGGGTAAATATATGTGTCTTATATATGTTCCACTCTACTCCAGCTCTTTCTAATTTCTTCCAAGAAATTATATACTCATATGAAACCAGTTATTATGTTTATTGAAAATAAACAAAGTCAGCATTTTACCAGTCATACACACAAGTGTCTGTTTCTTTCCCCTGGGCTGTGTACAATACCCCAATATTTCCACACATCTTAGGTTATTATCTGCTTATTGCCATTAAGCTCTAATTTCTATGAACAAAAGAGAAAATACTTGAAATTTTTAAGTATACATTTGGGTGCTCCATTATCAAGTTATCCTAGCATACAATTACTTTGGCTAACAATATAGACAGTGCTCGATAAATCCATTTTTTTTAACCAGAAGGCAAATATCAATTACATAAAAATGTCATACAATGCTACTGTAGGGGGAAATTTTTAAAGAAAGAAAGGAAGAGAGAAGCATATTAAATTCTAACAAATGGGATACAGGAAAGCTTCCTCAGACAGATTAACAGTCATCTCAAAACCATGGTGTGGCATTGTTATTTGGATAATGTTAACCATGAGTAGGCAGCACAGTACACAAAGGCTGTCCTGAATTTAAAAAGCTACTGACTCTGCTAAATCACACAGAGTACACTGACCACTAGCTCTCCATGACTGTGGTCAAATAATCCAGCAAGCCAGCTGGGCTGGGGATGGCTCTGAGAACATCTGGTGAGTCATTAGCAGTCAATGACTTTATTCCTACACAACAAGTTACTCAAATACGCTTCCTTCCAACTCCGGGATTGGAAGAAAATCACATAACACTGAATAATATCTTGAATAAGCATGCATAAAGGCAATTATCTTAAAAATTCTATTCCTTAGTATCTTAAACAGTCAGTGCCTTAGAGAGCCAACAAGGACGAGGATCTTTCCAGCTTATCTCTTTAAAAAGGGGCTGCCATCACAAGAGGGGTTTAATATCCCTTTCATAAGTATTTCTGCTTCCCTAACTTTCTGAAGATTACCAATAACAAAACACAGAAATACATTTTTAGGGATTTGAGAGATCCAAATTCTAGAGCCAGTTTTCTTAGACATGAGTTTTTTCTCATCATTAGAGAAAGAGAGGTATAACTAACTTATGCTAAGATTTTCTCCAATGTATACAAACAGTTTAGAATGTATTATTAAGCACTAGACTTTCATGTTTTCATGAGATGAATAGAATAAAAATACAGATTTTTGTGGCTGCGTTACGGGTTTCCTAGAAGACTGAACTACAGACATCCCATAAAAAAGAGGATCACTACTTATCCCTGGAACTCTCTTCAAAGGAGATTCCCTAATCTTCCACAGCAATAAGCTCACATACTTAGAGAAACAGCAGCTAAATAGAATGCTGTACAAAGTGCCCAAAGTCTCTGCCAAGATGGAGCCCCGGATGGCACAAATCATTAAAAAATGCCTTGTTAACATCTGGGGAGGGAAACAGAGGAAATGTATCTGCTCACAAAGAATCAAAGTACAGTACTGAACCTGTCCTATAGCTGAATCACGACAGAGACGGGTAGGAACAGAAGGCGAAATTCTGACTTTGGTTTCCTCGTCATCATTACCGCTCTAAAAGCCCCATTCCCCAAACAGTGTTCTATGAGATACTCACAGATGCTCTGCTGAAAAGGGGGCTCCCAAGGCCCCCATGGCTGAGTGAAACAGTTAATTAAATAGGTTTCTCTGCTGCTGGACTTTTCAGAGCCTTGGAATGTGAATACAGATTCTGTGGCTCCCAGAGAGGAATAAAGAATGCATCATTACCCAGCCTTTTCCTTCCCTGATCCCCCACTAAGGAAAACCTGTTAACCCTTCCTGAACGGGAAGAACACTCTCCTACCTACCGGAATAGAAAATACAATCTTGATGCCTGCCTTCCCTCAAATTCTCACCAACCCAGCTATTTCCCCATATGAAAAAATTCAAATTCTACTACAGGTTATTTATCATCAAGGCAACACTGGACATAAATAGTTGGTGCATGTGTAACACTTAAAGAAAGGAACCCTCTCTTCGACTGTACTCCCCACACCTTTTCCAGAGCATGTCAAATTTACTGCATAAAGAAGGAGATTGAATGTAATATTATTTCAAGCTTTGGGCTCAGGGCAGACGACATAAATACACAACTACAGTACTATGATATCCTGCTCCAAGACTTGGATTCAACCATGTACTTATTTCTCTCCTCACCACCCCTCCCCTGCCCTACACACACACACACACACACCACACACAGAACACACACACATTATTTTACGATAAAATAGCTCAGCACTGTGGCAGGGTGTTACTCCAACCACTTCTCTTTGTACAACCTGCAGCTTATGGGAAGGTCAGACATATACAAAAAGTGATGACTTTGAAACGAGTGTCAGGAAACAGAGTCATTTATCAATACGCCCGACAAGAAGAAGGTGAGAGTCCACTTCAGCTAGCCAGAATGACTGCCGTACATCACATTCGGAGGCAGCAAGCCAAGACAGAATAAGCATCACCAAGTTGTTATGGTAACTAAATTGTGGCTGGTGCCATAACACCTTAGCCTTCCATCGCAGGGATCGTGTTTAAAATTCGCCGTGAGCCAGGGTCTCCGCTCCATATGAGACGTGTTGGCACCTTTACCGACAAGAAGCCATGCCAAGAACAAACCTCATGTAAGCAGAATAGCAGCCACCATCCAGAAGAGCTCAGCTGCCCTGCACCGACGGCTTTCACCCATTCACTCTCAGCCCTGTGACAGCCCAACCTAAGTGACAACATTCTCCACCTGCCTTCACCAATGTATAAAGACCACCCAGAAAGAGAATCAGAGCAAATCAACAAAACAAAGGTCACTGTAACCACAGCCGAAAACAAAAATCTCAGAACAGAGGTCCGGGATCACCAGCACAGGCAGAACAGCATTTCAGCCTGAGGCTTTGGAGTCAGAGGTTCAGTCTGAATACTGACCCAGCTACTGACTGCCAACATGACCCAGAGAAAGCACCCTCTTTTCACCTAAGCCTTTATGTACTAACAACGCAATGACTGTCGAATTGTGTACTGGCCAAAAAGAGCATGGATTGTTACCCTTTGTCTGTGGCCAACTACTGTGTGGCTTTAGACAGGTTATTTAACTTCTCCAAGCCTCAGTGCTTTCAACTGTAAGATAAGGGTAACCTTACCTACCCTTACAGCTTCCCAGATGGTATGCCATTGGTATGCCATATGGCATATATGGGTTCAATCCCTGGGACTGGAAGATCCCCTGGAGGACGAAATGGTAACCCACTCCAGTATTCTTGCCTGGAGAATCTCATGGACAGAGAGCCTGGTGGACTACAGTCCTAGGGCCTGCAAAGAATTGGACACAACTGAGCAACTGAGCATCACTTACAGTGGCCATGAACGTTGAATAAGACCCAACTAGAACACAGTAGGAACTGAACACATGTTACGGTTAAGGGTCATTGCTGTTATTCTGGCGGTGGGTGCTGACTGCCTATGGTAGGCAGTACAAGGGTCCCCTACAGATGGTCACATCCTAATCCCTGGGACTGAAATGGAGCCAGACCCTATGGTCCTTGCCCCCCACCAAGTCCTCTTCCTGCCTTTTGTCTGCGATAAAACTTTAGCCAAAGAGTAAGTTCAATCAGAGCAGTGAGAAAATGTAGAAACAAAGGAAAGTGGTCAAACAGGACAAAATGATAGTCATTTAGTCATCGAGCAAAGTCGAGGACCTTTAGTTTCTTCTTAAGAGCTATGGATAATATTATGAGCCATACACTGTGAACTACCTTATATAATAGATCCTGAAACCCCTAACAGGGAGAAGTTAACTATATGATGACTAGACTGTGGCCACGACAAAAGCCGCCACAATTCCAAGAACTGGCCTCAGGGAAATGGGAACAAACTGACTCAAGAACTGAAGATTAACTGTACTTAAAATAATCAAGACGATGCTGGTCAGACCACTGTAAGACCAATTTCAAGATGACTGTCAGAGCTAACTGTACTATGTCTGCATGCAGCCCCCGCCCCTCACATGTCAAAGCTCTTTCCCACTCACTGTTGGGGCAAGAGGTGGTGGTGGGAGAGTCAGCCTTTGAACCTGATTCCCCACCCTCACCAGTCCCCGTCTCTGCCTGGTTGCCCACATCCAAAATTAAAGCAAATGTTCCTTTCCACTAATATGATCTCATTACTGGCTTTAGAGTGGTAAGCAAGCAGACCCCACTTTCAGTTACAGAACCTGTGGATACATACTCTACATGTCAATAGGAACTTTGTACCTGTGATTATACAAAAGAGTCTTGAGAGGGGGCGGTTAGCCTGGATTATCCAGGTAGATCTGATGTATTCACAAGGGTCTTTACAAGGAAGAAGGAAGCAGAGGAGCCAGAGACAGGGATGTGAGTATTGTGCAAAATGCACCACACATAATGTGCTCTGAATAAATGATGGTTGTTGAATTCTATCTGACAGATGCCAGTGATGAGAGGGACTCAATGTTTCTCAGAAACCTCAGTCATCTAGTTTTCCTCCGCCGCTGATGTCTATTACCTGCAGCAACCTGTATGCCTCCTGCCACATATCAAAGTTATAGATAGACATCATGCTCTAGCCATCCATTCTCAGATAATTGCTCCTGAAACAGTCCAGATAACTAAATGAACCAGAAAGGGAGGTACCAGGGACCAAGAAGCAGCTGAATTTTGAAGATGAGCAAACTTAGACAGGAATATCATTAGCCCAAGGCAATCTTGTAATTCAAAAGAGAAAAAAACCCACAGTGCTTTGAAAAGAAATAACAAAAAGCATGTCTACTCGCCGGAGGTCAGGTCTAAGACTACTGAGCCTATAAATCTGATGGCATCCACAACAAGGGACCTCCAGATGATCACGGGGAAGGGCTGACACACAAAAATTCAAGAGCCTGCTGCCCCAGTCAATAACGAGGGAAAATACAAAATCAGGAGGTTTCTCCTCTCCCGTTTCACTTAACGTCCGGTGTGGATGGAGGGCTGCAGTCACTTTTGGCAGCATGTCTGCTGGTACGTGGGGAGGGGGGGGCGCATGCTGACTTCATTCTACCTCCTCTGCAAGGGGTATGGATTCCTGCTGCGGGGTATTGGAGACCGACACAGTGATTAGGGCGATCTTAGGAATAACACTACCAATTCAGGTGTGGGAATATGGATGGGCCATCCGCAATGAAGAGACTGGAAAGGGAAAAGAATACAGCAGAGCAACGTGGTGACAGAGAATGAATGACAGAATTAGCTGATCACTCCATCTGTGAAGTTCATGGCAAATCAGGGCTTTACTTGTGTATGTGCCTTCATGTGCTCACTCAGTCTAACTCTTTGTGACCCCATGGACTGCAGCCCACGAGGCTCCTCTGTCCATAGAATCTTCTAGGCAAGACTACTGGAGTGGGCTGCCATTTCCTACTCCAGGGGATCTTCCCGACCCAGGGACTGAACCTGTGTCTCTGCTATCTCCTGTACTAGCAGGCGGGTTCTCTACCACTGCACCATCTGGGAAGCCCTGTGTGCGTTTATATACAGCCCTAAAAAGAGCCTTATATTTTTCATTGTACATGACCTAGGGTGGATCTTAGCACTAGGATGTTCTTCTTGATGATGATCATGGCGAGTTAGGAAACAACCTGATCACTTTTCTAGACACACAGAATTTCTGTTTTTAAGAGCTTTATCTATATTTTCACCCTTACATTTATATTCTGCAGGTTCAGGTCTTTCAAACAAGAAAACAGTAAAAAGGTTAGAAGAAATGAAATTATCCCAAGCTCCTACTCCAGATCTCCAGATGGAAAGATAAAATACGAGTTTTTTTTTTTAAGGCACAAATAAAAAGATGAAGCCCCCAAGGAACATCCTGGATGAGACTGTATCCGCCACCTGCTAGGATCTGTGTTTGCCTATGATCTTCCGGATATAGAGATGTGGCATGGGATTCCAGCCCAGGGCAAGCGATGGGTGGAATACACTCATGGAATGTCAGAGTTTTCAAAGTGTGCTCCAGGGACCTCCTAGGATCTTTGGCTGGGGTGTGTGTGTGGAACGGAGGGTGGAGAACTGGAACTCAGCCTCAGTCCATCTGCAAACTGAACTTTCCTTTTATATTGTGGGCCTCTTGAAGAAAAAAATAAAAGAGGTTTAATAACATCTAATTTAGTGCAACCATCTAATTTCACCAACAAACATGGAGAACTGAAGAGAAGATAATAACAAGTCAGCCCAGGACAGTAGGGCTGATGCCTGATGACCCGCTGTAATTTTGAATAGCAGCTCCATAATGTGACAACAAATTATGTAGTCACCCAAGCACAATTAAGTTAGAGATCTGCCTAAGGTCCCACATTCCTGTGTGGTTCAGTCAGTATCCATTGGCTCAGCAGGTAAAGAATCCCTCTACAATGCAGGAGACACAGGAGATTCAGGTTTGATCCCTGGGTCAGGAAGATCCCATGGAGAAGTAAATGGCAACTCACTCCAGTATTCTTGCCTGGAAAGTCCCATGGACAGAGGAGCCTGGTGGGCTACAGTCCAAAGGATCACAAAGAGTCGGACACGACTGACTGACTATAGCCTAGCCTCAGCCAACACCAGATCATGGCTCCTAGGATTATTCCTGTTACTCAGACTTAGCCTCTTATCTGAAAGAATGGTTTTTATTTGCTTTTTCCTTGTGTTTCACTGACAGGGGAAAGAATTCCATTACAACCTAATAGCACCCATAGAAAAAATACAAATGATCACTGGAACGTTTTCCTTATTTTATTCTACACTGCTTCTTTGCCTTAGATATTAATCAAACACCATAGAGTCTGTTTGTATTGTCCTTCTGAAAAGTTATATTAGACTTCTGGATATTCTTTCAGTATCCCAGACTTAAATTGAGGTATAAAAACCATCTGGGAATGACCCAGAGATGGAATATATAGAGGGAATTCCCACTATAGACAGGGTCCTTATTTTCAGGTTTTCTATTTCACTAATTTTTTAATAATGCAAATAACATAAAAATTAGGAAGCTGGATGAAAAATCTACACTCATTTTTCATATGAAATGTGAGATTTCAAGTGATTCTCTCCTTGTTTCCATAGACCAGCTACATGAACGTTAGAGCACGTATTTACTATCTCCCATCTCCAAGCTGATCAACATTACTGTAAGTGTCCCATGATAACTATTTATAGCTGCCACCACTGATTTGCCGTGGTGATCACTATCATTGCTTTTCAGAACGTGCCACGTCTGTTTATAGTCTTCCTTACATTATGCCTCCCTGAAAAAAAAGGTATTGCCTCTTCCCTCAACCTTTAGGACCAAGTCCCATTCGGGCCATTCACATCCAAACAGGAATTTTTGCTAGCTGGGGAAAGAGACTGCTGACAGTCACTCAAGATGAGATGATGCGCTGCCCTACAAATGCTGACCCAGCGACATACCTCAGCACAGCCATGCTGCCTCCGTGCCCAGAGGGAAACCCAAACACAGAGCCAAAGGGGCAGGGGTTATGACAAGCCCCTTACCAGTAGATGCACTCCCAGTATTGTATGCTCCCGTTTCCAAGCACTGTGCTAAGTTGTTTACATGAGAAAATCCTGTCAACCTCTACTTCTTGACTGATGCTCATATGAAACCTTACTGGTGACAGAAGAAACACTAAATAGTAGAAGCAGGGAACAAGCACTGGAACAGCGATGAGAACAGCTAAAGCACAGCTTCCAACAGTCAAAGGTCAGGAACAACGTTGCTCTCTCAAGTCTCGCAGCCTTTATCTGAAAGAACAGCACTGAAACATGTATATTACCATATGTGAAATAGATCGCCAGTCCAGGCGATGCATGAGACAGGATGCTTGGGGCTGGTGCACTGGGATGACCCAGAGGGATGGGGTGGGAGGGAGGTGGGAGGGGGGTTCTGGATGGAGAACACATGCACATCCGTGGCTGATTCATGTCAATGTATGGCGAAAACCACTATAATACTGTAAAGTACCAACTAAAATAAATAAAATTTTAAAAAGGAAAAAAAAAGATATTTATTGTATGTGAGATATGGCTTCCTACTGTCATTGAGACCACACTGTTAGTAGAAAGATGGATAGATCATCTCACATTGGCAACTGTATTACTTCTCAATGTCGTAGTTTAAACGCAAAGATCTGGACGCAAACAAACCTGCACACATGTCTCCATTGCAGGACTCACCTGCTTCTGCAACTCTCTAGCCTCCCTGGGCCCCAGTGAGGTGAACTTTACCCTGCTAACTTTGTGAGATTGTTAAGTTGGGGGCTTCTAGCAATATCGAAAGACACATACAACTATCTGGCTTTAAAAGACCACAGAAAAGCTGGACGGTCTTTTCTGAGGACCAGGAAACCATCACCATGACAAACGGATGATGTCGCCACAAAGACAGCGTGTGCTCTGGGCCTTCTGAGCCTCAGGACCCCCAAAGACTTGGGGAGAAAAGGTTAGTGCACAAAGGGAAACGTGGAGATCGGGGACTCAGTAGCAGGCACGAGGAAGGAAGAAAGGCCAAAAGAATTTTCTTTTCTAAATACAATCAAACATGCCCCAATTCCTCCCAACGTAATAAGCAACCATTTCAAAATCTGCAATGTATACAACTTTCACCGTGTCTGCATGGTTCCCTCAAAGGACTATCTGTTAAGGGGAGAACTATTCAGGGCTGTACACTTACAGAAATAGTCCTCCCCAGTCATTTGTTTGGCAGGAAAACTGATCTGCTTTTATGTAATTAGGTGATTAAAAGTGGTGTTTGATTGAACCCTAGCTATACAAAGTGATCTTGAGCTGATTGAAGGACACATTCAAATGCTTTTATTGACAATGTTTGTGTTGAAGATAATATATCTTTACTCAAGGATGGGATAAACATTTCTATTTGAACAATTTCAACACCAGTGATAATATACTTACTCATTCCAGAGGCGGGTTTTATTAGTCCCTTTCGAGAATGAAAAAAAAAAAACATGATGATACTTTAAATCATACACTCCTGAGGAAAAAAGTGAGTAAATTATCAACAGTGATCATTTATGATGAGAATGGAAACAAAAATTATCATACCTGATTCATTGTGATGTACAGAAAGAAGAGACTACATCATGGAACTAAAATTTATCATCACTATCAGTCTATATCAAAAGATGAGACACACTGACCCCAAACATAAGCAGAACTGTTTTGCAAAAGGATGTATTTGTTACTTCCACCTATGCCTCCCTAAAAAGCAGATCATGCTTTTTCCCCTTCAAATTTTATTATTTAATTTTAAAATATGCATGCTTCCCCCAATGTTGCAGATATAATTAAAGCCCTATTATGGCTGAGAATGCCCCAGAAGTAATGAGAAATAGCATCCCTGCCCATTGCCTTAGCAACTACATGCCTCTCCTGATTAATTACAGATGCCAATTCAAAACTCTACACCAGCTGAGCTGAGTTCTAATTCTACTCTATCACCAATCACTGTTCTGAATTTGAATAAACCACTGCACTTTATTCCAAGCCTCAGTTTAGCTACCTAAACATTGAAGCAAATATATGTACCATGTGCCTTCCAAATTTAAAACCATCATATGCTAAAGTACTTCAGAATAAATCAAAAGGACTTCCTAGAGATTTCCTATAAACCAATTTGTAGAGAGGAAATGACTTATTGTATCCCATTTACTTTAAATGATAGCATTTTAAACTAGTTTTTAACCAAAGTAGAAAATAGAATTTGAGCACTCTGTCGCCAGGCCTCAGGAACTCTTCTATTACCTCTTGGAGATGGTCTGATCCTGGCCATGGGCGATTTTAATTTACCCCCCATCATCACAGTTAGCTATCATGGAGACTCAGCCCTTGGTCAAATCAATCAGGCCTTGTCCAGAATAAAACGACTCTGAAGAGGCAGCGAATGAGTCTGGTTTAGAAATCACATAAACTGAGCAAAAAACAAATAAAAGACAGTAGGCTGTAAGAGCATGTAACTGCATCTCCTTCCACATAAAGTCAATCAATTAGCAGTAAACTGATAAAACTTTACCATTTGGTTTGATGATTTTGCAGCTTCCAAAGCCTCCCCTGCAGCAGTCAGCTATGAACTGTGTTTCCACTAGAAACAGACCCTGGCAGTCCAGTGCTTTCATCCCCCTTTATTTTCTCCTCTCTCGCTCCAGCTAAGCTTTAATACCTGTGTAAAAGCAGACCCTACACTACTTGGCGACACACACAAGAAATAAAAACCCATGTAACTAGGATTCTAACCATAAGCCCATTTGCCCACATGGCATTCCCATGATGCCCAAAGACACAGGCGTGTTTGGAGGCTGAAACGTAAATGGGATTATTTATTTGCTGAGCATGACAGGAGGAAAAATAAAATGCAGTGCTACAGTCTTCACAATTAGAACTCAGTCAATGTATTGTCCACTGTCGGGTGCTGAATTTCGATCTATTCTTTCAGCGTAAAACACACACACACACACACACAGACTGAATATGAAGCATGCAACAAAATCTATTACACAGAAAGCAGGGAAGACATATAATGAAGTCTTTTTCTGTCTACAAGGTCATCCTTCTAATTCATGGAATTCATTTAATCCTGAGGCCCAATTCAGTGTGTCCTCCTCTACAAATAAGTCCATACAGGTTCCTAACAAGAGCCCTAACAGTGGGTTCAGGGTGCAAATGGGAAAAGCAGCCCTCATACAGACACCGGAAGATTGTTTGGGGGGAGTGGTAAGCACCACAAAAGAAGCCATTTTTCTGTTTTAAGTATCTTTTAGAGGACAATAAACTGCTTTATCCAAAAAAATTAAACCCTCACTAAGCAAAAAATGAAACTAATAACATGTGCTAGAGGTTAATTTTCAAGGGCTTGGATCTGTAATTTACCAACCACTTCCTTCATTAGCGGCACCAACTCGTCATTAAAGACTTCTCTCGACTGCCACGTGACTGGCAGAGTAACAATTAGTCATCATTCAATCTACAGTAACTGCTCAGCAAGAAGGACCAAGGCCTGACTTCATCTTTGTGTTACATGTGGCAGATTTTATGAGAAGTTACAAATATTTAAAAGTCCTGCTGCTTAACCTGATGAGCTAGGGACATCTCAATTTTCACTGGAAAGTCAGTGAGATAAAAACTACTCCCAGAAAAATAAATATCATATATTAATACATATTTATAGATCCTAAAAAAATGGTGCTGATGAGCCTGTTTGCAGGACAAGAATAGAGACAAAGACGTAGAGCATACACTTATGTACCAGTGGAAGAAGGTGAGGCAAACTGAGAGTAACGGTGACATACATACACCACCATGTATGAAACAGACAACAGCTCAGCCAGGCGCTCTGTGATGACTTAGAGAGGTGGGATGGCAGAAGAGGGAGGTTCAGGAGGGAAGAAATAGATGTATACCTGTAGCTGATTCACTTGATGTACAGCAGAAACACAGCATTATAACACAATTATCTTCCAGTTAAAAAAATAAGTCACACCCCACATCAAAAAGATTATCATGGTGATTACCTTAAAATCTTGCTACAGTAAAAGGGAGGCAAAAACACTTTTCAAACCAGCAAAGAAAATGTAATTATCAATTAATAAAATGATAGATATGCTAGGAAGTCTCAGTCCATCTTTCCATCTCATAAAAACATTTTATTTTTTCACTAACAGAAAGACCAGTGATATATGCAATAAGTCTTGGTATATGGGAGTTCAATTGTCAGAATGCTTTTGTTTGTGAAATGCTTTGTGCTCACTAATACTCCATACGTACACCTGCCCCAGTACATTCACCAGCTGAAGCCTTAATCTGTGTCTCATTCTGTTCTGAGAAAGATTTATTACATGTAAGTGGTTACTGCCAGCTGAACTGTAATACCTAAGAACATACGAGAGATTTTCAAGTGACCATTCAAACACACGTTTCTGTGGTTATCCACAGTTCACTGATAACTACTCAGTCAGGCCAGCAGAAGCCATGCCAAACCCTTACATCATTTTGGTGTCCTCGCCTCGGCTCACATTTCTCTGGACCAACTGAGGCACGGCAGGGGCAGCTCTTTCAGTCTCCAACATTCCCCGTGTTCTATTGAACATACCACGTGAAGACGCCACCTCCTGATATCCCAACACAAGACTGCTGACTGCGGGTTGGGATTTCAAAAGCTTCACCCAAAGGTGGCTAACCCCAGTTAAGGCCCCACACACGCTATTTGCCATTGACTGCCTCATTTTTGCTTCCTACCACATCTCATTTTCTAAGGACCCTTCTTTAGGCAGGTAAACGGGACCATCTCAGATTTCAAGACATATGTAACATTCAGCCTATGGCTTTTGGCCTTTATTATAAGCTTGAAATGGTCTTCCCAGGTGGCACAGTGGTAAAGAACCTGCCTGCCAATGCAAAAGGCTTAAGAGAGGTGGGTTTGATCCCTGGGTCAGAAAGATGATCCCCTGGAGATGGAAAGGGCAACCCACTCCAATATTCTTGCCTGGAGAACCCCATGGACAGAGAAACCTGGAGGGGTACATAGGGTCTCAAAGAGTGGGACATGACTAAAGCAACGTAGCACATAGAACAATACACGCTGCATGTTGGGTTCTCATTACCGTCTTTCTAAATTCCATATATATGCGTTAATATACTGTATTGTTGTTTTTGCTTCTGGCTTACTTCACTCTGGATAATGGGCTCCAGTTTCGTCCATCTGAGTAGAATTGCTTCAAATGAATTTTTTTTTTAATGCTGAGTAATATTCCATTGTGTATATGTACCACAGCTTTCTTATCCATTCGTCAGTTGATGGGCACCTAGGTTGCTTCCATGTCTTGGCTATTGTAAACGATGCAGCGATGAACATTGGGGTACACGTGGCTCTTTCAATTCTGGTTTCCTCGGTGTATATGCCCAGCAGTGGGATTGCTGGGTCATATGGCAGGTCTATTTGCAGCTTTTTAAGGAACCTCCTCGTGGACTTTGTGGATGAGGGTAAGGGTGAGATGATATGGCAGAAGGGCATTGAGGCATGTTAATTGTCATGTGTCTAATCAATCGCCAGCCCAGGATTGATGCTCGGGGCTGGTGCAGCGGGATTTCCTGGGGGGGAGGGAGGAGGGAGGGGGGTTCCGGAGGGGAAGCATATGTAAACCCATGGTGATATCATGACAATGTATGGCAAAAACAATAAAAAAAAAAGAAAGAAAGAACAATACACACTGCAACTGACTTTTAAGGACCCTTTCATTTTCACACCAAGTTCTTGCTGGACATCTAGTCTTTATTTTTAATAAAATCAAAATGCATAGTAAATGTACACTTAATTATTGTGTACTTAATATAATAGTTGGGTTATTTAGCAACAATAACTCAATAACTCACCTAATTCTCACATCATATTATCATGCCCGCTAAGCAGATAAAGCAACTGAGACGCAGACGCTACGTAATTTGTCCATACTCATACAATCCATAAGGAGTGCTAGCATTTTGTGAAGCCACCACTCTTAGTCAACACATGGTGTTGCCTCTGCACTGAATAATTTTTTTATTAAGATATCATAATCCTGGTATCTGCTTTCAAAGGGAGTTAAGACATAAGGCTCCCCTGTTTAACATTCTTCCATAACCGATACTTGCAGGATAAAGTACCAACTCCTTGAGCTAGAATGTATACACTTTCTCAGCTGCCTGCCCTTCCAGCTTCATCATGATGCACCCATCCCCAACACATGTTTTGCTGGTGGGGACTGACTGTACTCTAACTTTTCACGCTCCCTTATGTCTTTGTACACTTGCAGAGTCACATCCCAAAACATCCTCCTCCACCGTGTCCATCTGGCAGGTTCCCACTCATCTTTCATGACTCACTTCGAGCATCTTCTCTCTGGGCACTCATCCCTGAGGCCCCACCAGCAGGCGGAACGGTCACCCCCACCCCTGCTTTCCCCCTTGTCACACGTCTGGCATGGCTATGGAAGTTTCACATTAAACTGTTAGTCTCTCACCAGCAGTGAGGTCCTTAAGAACAACTATTTTCTCTGGCATCCCTTTAGCACTACACACGCTTCAAAAAATAAAGACGGCATAAGTGGCATTATTGGAATTGAACAACATCACCTACATATAAGCTCGGGAATTCTAGGACTTTGTGGATGGCACAATTGAACAACCAGGAAGATGTTATTTACAGAAAGTCATGTCTAGGTCATCAGAGGAGTTTTCTTTTCAAAAAAAGAAAATACTCAACAAGGAACTCTCATTGTATAGCAATGAGACCTGTTAGCGTAGGTCCAAAGCGTGAAGGCCATGCCATTTGTAGGTCCCTACGAGTAGCTCCATGTGGCTGGAATGGGAGGTGGAGGTGGCCAGAGGCAAGAGGAGGCAGAGCTTGGTCCTGGAGGCCCATATGCAATGATACAGATTAAATACTGCATGAATGGTTTCCTAACCTTCATGGTGCAAATGGCACTTCCTCCACCAAGCACACTGTATTCTCCATTTGGAAGAAGCCTCCCTCCCTCCTCTATCTGCTCTTCTGCACAGACACGTGTTGACTGTCCACAGAACTAGCCACCTACCTCTTTCTTTGTACAAGGCTGACCCTACCTGCTGAGCATAAACTCATTAAGGGCAAAGTCTAGATCCTCTTTCAGGCCACTTACTCCTAGAACACAGCCCAGAGGCTAATACATTGTGGTGTGAAGAATAACAGATTCTCTAGGTTCTGAAACTATTTCAGTAGAGTCTATAAGCATGAAAACCAATTTATGATTACATCTCACCGCTAAATTTCAAGACAGATTTCAAATAAAGTTTCTCTCCGGAATTCCCAATATTCTAGATCTTCATTTGGACACAAAACTTTGTACAACTAGCCACCTTGTTCTTGATGACGTGAAGTCTCAACACAGTCTCTTGTCTAGGGTACATTGTAAGGGTGTATTTGATTCACAATCACTTTCATCAGAAGCTTAGAAGAGATTTCAGATGTATCCTACTGAAAATGTTGGGGAAGAAGAGGGTTGTGTTATGGGTAAGGGTGACGTGCTTGTGGGGACAAGAGAAAAAACATTTAAAGTTACATATTTGGTCATAGACCACAACTTAAAATCTACCAATTTTCTAGAAGAAAAAAGAAAAACAGTAACACAGCCACACGCCCACACCACCCGGGACCAGGCAAAGCAACACTTACTCTCCCAGCACATGAGCAAAGGAATCAACAGGGAAATTGATGTTTCTGAAGTTTCACTTACAGATCAAGGACAGTGTAAGGTGCATGCTAGATGTTAGCATTTTAATTTGAATCAGAGCTAGTATCATCATGCTGAAACATTTCACTGAAGGTATAACCTTCAAACGTGTATCAGCAACTACAGTCATTCCAGAATCATGGCATCTACTACAAGGACATAGCCTCACAACAAAATAAAACAAATACTGCCTCTTGAGTGTGAATGGCTGCCTTGTATTCTAAAGTATCCTTTATACTTTGCAGGTTATTTTCTGGGAAAATTTCAAAATACACAGACTTTGCCCTGGATTCTGCTATGAGAAGGAGCAGAAGATGGACATTTCTTCCCACTTAATGTAATTAAATGGTTGAGAATGGGGGCCCAAGGAGGACCCAAGGTATGCAGCCTTTCTGTGCTGAGACATTCATCTCAGATGTCACCTCCCTTGGAGCCACACCAACACTAGAGACTTGTAATGTAGGGGAAGGACTTCTCAGAGCCAGAAGGAAGAAGCAACCCCACTGCCATATTCACAAAATCACCCTGCCATATTTCTTCTGCTCCAACCCCACTACAAGGAAAGAGGGACAGGAGGCAGCTGCCCAATAATAAATATCATCATCAAGGACTATGAACATTTACACAGTACTTCAGAGTTAGAGTCCCTCCATATATATTACTTTAATCTAAATCAAGGTGAACTGAGGTCCACAGGGGTGAGCTGGCCAGAGCCATCATCAACCAGTGTAAGGTCCATAGAGGCAACGGACATGCATACAAAGAAATCACCAGACGCTCAAGTATTCAGATGATAACAACTAAAAGGCTTTCCTCCGAAGAACTCATCATCCCATGATTAATTCAAACACTGTAAGGTCATCCAGTTAAAACATCAAGATTTTCAATTTCTTTTACAGGCTCACAATTCCTAAGTGCAATTCATAATCTAAAAAGCTCTGCAAATCCAAAGGTTTCTCATAACTAGACCTGAAGTAAAATAAGGTTATAGTCATTATCTCACTGCATCAGTGTTAGTCGCTCGGCTGTGTCCGACTCTTTGCGACCTCATGGACTGTAGCCTGCCAGTCTCCTCTGTCCATGGAATTCTCCAGGCAAGAATACTGGAGTAGGTAGCCATACCCTTCTCCAAGGGATCTCTCAAACCCAGGTCTCCTGCATTGCAGGCAGATTCTTTACCATCTGAGCCACCAGGGAAGCCCATATTAATTTTGTACCACTGCTGTAATAAGTTACCACAAAAGGAGTAGCTTAAAAATGTATTGTCTTACAGTTCTGGAGTTCAGAGGTGCGACAGTGGTCTCACTGAGCCAAAACCAGAGTGTCCGCAGGATGGCGTTCCTGTCTGGAGGCTCTGGGTAACAATCTATTTCCTTGTGTTTGCTGGCTTCTAGAGGCCACCTACATGTCTTCGCCCCAGCCCTCTTCCCCCATTTTCGAAGGCAGCCAGGCAGCATCTTCTCTTTCCATCAGCACACCTCCTCCTCCCACCACAGCTGGGCAAGGTCCCCTGTGATTTCAAGGACCCTTGTGATTGCACTGGGCCCACACAGACCATCCAACATCATGGTCTTATATTCAGTCCTTAAACCTTAATCACAAATTTCAAGTCATCTTTAACCATGAAAGGTGATATAGTCATGGGTTCTGGGGATTAGAATGTGGACACTTTAGGAAAGGGGCATTATTCTGTCTACTACTCCCACTTATTCTGAATATTCAAGGATATTTCTTACCGAAATAGTTGCATGTTATGTCAAGAGAAGCTGTCACAGGTCATTCTGGGTTTGTTACATGATATATACACATATAAATACACACACACACACACACACACACACACACACACACTCCTGTCTTTCTAAAATATGAGGA
The DNA here is from genome assembly GCA_007570785.1 of Antilocapra americana. Lineage (NCBI taxonomy): Eukaryota > Metazoa > Chordata > Mammalia > Artiodactyla > Antilocapridae > Antilocapra > Antilocapra americana. Next base: position 31,245,716 of record ML663565.1, read on the forward strand.
AATACAAATTTTGAAATATTTCTTGTCCCTAGGCTTTCAGATAAGTGACTGTGACCCGTACTATGATGAATCTGTCCAGCTGGATCTCTCCCTCATCAGGAACTCCTCTGTCCACCCCTTTCAAAGAAGGAATTGCTCTTCTAGTAGGTCAGATATAAAAACAATGACTGGAGTTTAATTATGAGTGAGCAGGGTCGCCATGCTTTAAAGACAACAAAACCAAGATCTAGTCCCTCTCTCTTTCTGCTTCCTAGTTTTATATGGTTTTCAAGCTGAAATTAGGACCCCTCTTGGGACATGATCATTTCTTTCTCTTCCTGACTTCCTTCCCAAACTATGGATAGACCAAAGCATATCAAGACTAAATATATATATATATATATATATATTTGGACTCAAGCCAAGAGTATGTGCTCCAAACCACTTCTTTCCAAAGAGCCCTGCATCAAGGGTAATTGGCCCCAGCTCAAGCACTTAATAAAGCGGTATTCTGATTGCCATTTGGCTGCTATGGCCTGCATTCATCTTCCCTGGGGGCCCTGCATAGGGACAAAGGTAACTGACAGAACAGATTCAGGTATGTCTGGGATTCTAACATACTATCTGATCCCCACCTCAGTTCTTAAAGCATGCAATCAACAAGCACAAATATTAGAAAATTTACTTAAACATTCATCAAATGCATTTCCATTCTAGCATATATATATATATATATTTCCCAAGTATGATACAGACATGTGCCCTATAGGGAATACACTGAACAAACACAACTAGCTAGTCAGTTAAAAAATAGGTAATGGCAGACTTTCTAATGCAACTTCCTGTGACATTATTGAGAGTTTATCTGCTGTAGGCAGAAAAGCCTTTGTGGCTATTGAGGCCATACATAGGAAACCTTCAAAAGAGTATTAGCATTCATTAACAGTGTAGAACTCAGGACAACTCTCAGTTATGGTAACATAATTTAACTGGATTTTGTGTTGAGTGCAGCCTAATCCTAACTTGTAAAGTCCACCATAAATAAGCAGCTCAATACTCTGAAATAATTCTTAAATTAATTAAGCACATCCCAACTTCCTCTAGGGCAAGGACTATGTCATTCATTTCTGTACCCCTGTTAGCCTCATCACCGTACAGAGAGTAATTAATATATACCTAAAACTTTCTCTTAAAAATCATGCTTACTTTATAGGGTAAAGCCACATTAAGTGTGCAAAGAACACAAAACAAGTGCATGAGTTACGTTATCCAAGAAAAACAAAAACCTGCTTTAGCAGAAGACATTTATGAAAGCACTGCCAGACTCTATACACATCTGCCATATATCCTTTTCACTGGCAGTGAATAGTAGTTTAATCTCTACATTTTCAGAAAGAACAGAAAAACCAGACATGTTGCTTATCCTCAGTTCTAAAGGTAGTTCTTATCACACACTGTGCTCAAACATAAAAATATCAAGAAAAGTTAGTGACTTCATTATTTTTCTCCTGAGGCTTGTGATGCAACTCATTTGTGATGTCTTGAAAACTAATTTCTGAACATCTATTTACTGGTTTTCCTAAGCCATCCCAGGTGATGCTTGTTCAAATACCAAATGCACATACCAAGGACCAAAAAACAAAAAAAAATCAATTTCAATTCCCAGAGAGCATGATATTGGTACAGGTCAGTGAACACCATTACTGTTTTATACGGAGATAAACTTAGATCTGAAAACATTCTCAGAGGCAAAAGAATCCTATTAGGAACCCTACCCGACAAATTAAAAAGCAAATGTACTAAAACCTTAAGCTCCAAAGCATAAGACTACTGGCTCATTTATGAAAATAATATTCATACCAGCATAAAGCCTCGAAAACCTTACTTCTTAGTGTTCTCCAAGTGCCTAACATCTACTTGTATGTATGTTAGTTGCTCAGTTGTGTCCAACTCTGTGATCCCACAGACGGTAGCCTGCCAGGTTCTTCTGTCCATGGGATTCTCCAGGCAAGAATACTGGAGTGGGTAGCCATTCCATCTCCAGAGGATCTTCCCCACCCAAGGACTGAACCCAGGTCTCCAATTTAGTCACCCTTTAAATTTTTATGGGATGATAATTTATGTAGATAGCATTAAACAGATCCATGAAGTAAAAAGTGAGGTTATGGTCTTTTTTTTGTTTTCTAAATCATTTTGTATGTACCAAAATGTCATAGTTAGATAATCTTTTATACCTATAATAATATACAACTTTTAGAGTCCCTTAAACTTATGAGAAAAAAGTTTGATATGTACAAACCAGCACCATGCTTAAGGAGGGAAGTGAAGTGAAGTCGCTCAGTCGTGTCTGACTCTTCGCGACCCCATGGACTATAGCCCACCAGGCTGCTTCATCCATGGAATTTTCCAGGCAGGAGTACTGGAGTGGGTTGCCATTTCTTTCTCCAGGGGATCTTCCTGACCCAGGGATCAAACCTGGGTACCCTGCATTACAGACAGACACTACCATCTGAGTCTAACAATATTCACAAAAGACCAGAAGTGCAGACAAATTCATGAAGAATGGCTACGTTACGTAACATTACCAGGGCCTCATTGGGGCATATTTTATTTGAGGCACTTTAATCTTGCCTAGTTCAGACGATAAAGAAAACTTCTATGGCAATGAAAGCCAAAATTTTAAATGTCTTTCTGTGTGTCTGGGGGTTGGTGAAACCCTCTGGGGGATAACCTGAAAGTAGACGGGGATCTCAGGTGGTTCCATGGTACAGAATCCTCCTGCCAAAGCAGAAAGCATGGGTTCAGTCCTCAGGCTGGAAAGATTCCATGGAGAAGGAATCCCAACCCGCTCCAGTATTCTTGCCTGAAGAATCCCATGGACAGAGGAGCCTGGCGGGCCATAGTCCATGGTTTCACAAAGAGTAGACACAGCTGAGCACACACACTAAAGTAAACCACAATACTAACTCAAAGCTTACCTGAGCATCAGCTAAAGCACATCCCAGTCCTTGACCTCCAGCCCCACCTTCTTAAACAGATACATTGCCAAATGGAAGTGCTGAGATTAGGTTCCAGGTGAGCAATTAATGAAAGCAGAGACACCATGCCTTCTGCCCTCATTTAATTATGGATAATGTCCACCGAAGATTCATTCTGAGGAGTTAAAAGTTTAAAAGGAAGCTAGGGTGCCAGAAATTCACTGTGCTAAATGCAGATTTAAACAGCAGTCTCACAGCTAGAATTCTACTGACGCTTCTACCTATAGGACAGTCGTAACTATTTATATACTAACAATCTTGAGGCAGTTTAAGGTTTTTATAGTATTGCTGCATAACAAATTACTCCAAAATTTAGCAGTTTCAAACACTTAATAACTCTTGCAGTTCCTAAGGGTTATGAATTCAGAAATGGCCTAAGTAGGTGGTTCTGGCTTGTGGTCTCTCAAGAGGATACAATCAGTATGTTACCAAGGACAGCAGTCATCTGAAGACTTTTACCAGGGCTAAAAATACCCTCTTCCAAGGCTGATCCTCTATGTGGTTGGTAAAGCAGTGCTGGTAGCAGAAGGCCTCCCTGCCTTGCCACAGAAATCTCTATGGACGGCTTGAGTGTTCTCACAGCAGGGCAGCCAGCTTCTCCCAGAACAAGTCATCCAAGAGAGCAAAGAACAAGGGGCAATGTCTTTTCTGACTTAGCCACACAAATCATACACCATCACATCCACCATATTTCACTGGGCACAAGAGAAACACCCCATAAATGTGGGCAAGTAACAAGACAACAAATAGCAAAAGGCAAGAATCACTGGGGACCATCTTGGAAGCTGGCTTTTTCTATCTTCAAATAAGCTTCCAAATGAAAGACAATGCTCAGTACAGTTTTAGAACAGTGTATTATAGCCCAGTTTCTTTTAAAAGAAATTTTCTTCACCACACTGCATGGCTTGTAGGATGTTATGTTCCCCGACCAGGGAGATTGAACATAGGTCCTTGGCAATGAAAGCACAGAGACTTACCACTGGACCACTGGGGAATTTCATCTTAAATATGGTAATATGAGATTGATCCTACTGGATAACATCTCTGAGTGCATGCTCAGTAATGTGTGACTCTTTGCGACCCCATGGACTGTAGCCTGCCAGACTCCTCTATCCATGGAATTCCCCAGGCTAGAATACTGGAGTGGGTTGCCATCTCCTCCTCCTGGGGATCTTCCCAACCCAGGGATCAAACTGCGTCTCCTGCATTGGCAGGTGGATTTCTTACCACGGTGGGAAGCCCTAACTTCTTTGAGGGAGACATTTAATAAATGTCTGTTGAACCAAACTAATCCCAACACATTTCTCTTGTATCATTTCACGTGTATTACTTTGTTCACCCGCCATTAAATTCTCAGTGTCATAATAACTCTGTCACTTTAGTATCAATATTCCTGACAACAGCGTCAATGTTATTTAAAAGTAGACATTCTGGATTCTCAAAAATAGAGGGAATCAGAGTTTCCATGGTCAGAGAATCACAGAACTGGGAAGGATCTTAAGAGGTTGTTACGTAATGTGTTTCAGTTGACCAATGGGTCCTTGGAAACCCATTGTACTGTCTTTTCTACTTTGTTTTTTAATTTTTTTTCATTATGGAAAGTTTTGAAAAAAGAGGTATGCTAACTCATTACATGTACTTTGCAGATGAGAACAATCTCTCAACAAGAAATTGACCTAGTCAATGCAGCTCTTTATACTGGAACTCACAAGGGAAAAAAAGAAGGATGAAACAAAGCTTTAAACAGCATTTTCTCATCAATGAGACTCAAGTGACTTCATACCAAAAAACTATTCAGTAACCTTCTTTAGCAAAAGTTTGTAGCTTTATGATTACATTAGGGTAATAAGAGGCAGGTGTGGCTTGTGAGTAAACAGGACTGTAAAACTGAAGCATAACCTAAGTTTTATGTTTGCCAGTTTTCTAAGCTGATGTAATATAGTACTATTGGAGCTAATCCTGATTTCAAGTTTCAATCTGTGAATTTTAAAAAAGTCCATGGATAATGTTGATCCTGAATATAACATAAGCTTTTCTGGAAATAAGGAGAATTAATCCCTTCCAAATAAATGTATTCTTATCACCCAGGCACCTGGTCACTATTTTCAGCTTGAAATTGTCAGGAAAAGCTAAGGTGGGAGCTTGGGGCGGGGAGGGAGAGCAAGAAAAGGGCATAACTCTTATGCAGACAAATATTATAAAGCACATTCAGACTCAGAAGGAAAAAAATCTAAACAGAAAAAGAACTGGACTTCCGATAATGCTGTTGTTGTCAAAATGGAAAAATAATAATGAATGAATGTGTGCTACACGTCAGAAGCAGTCCTCAGTATTATTATCAACACCCTCTTCCACTTAGTCTTTACAAAAATCCTTCAACAATTATTTTACAGAGAAGGAAACTAACACTCAGATTAGGAAAAGTACCAAAAGTAACCTACATAGTAAGAGCCAGAGCTGGGATTCAAATCCCAACGCAGTCTACTCAAGAAGCTACACCTTTAAGCACTGTGCAATACTGCCTTAAAATGCTTCAATATAATCAGGCAGCCATGGTGTCTGATTCCATCTTAATAAGGTGGCCTAAGATGGAGTTCACTAACATAAATGTTTCTTTTGACCGGGGAAGAAAGCTAATGGTATGATTTTGTGGTCATGCTTGTCACTGTAACACAAGCACATAGAAGGAACCATTTCTTCCTCAACACTATGCCTTCAAACCCACCAAGAGCCACCAAGTAAGATGGGAGATTTTGATGGTGCTACCCAGTAGAAAAAAAACTGAAAGCTGGATGAGTTCTGCATATAAATATCTACAAAGAAAGATTTTAAAATATAGAAACTTTTTTTCAAATCTTCTTGACTCTACCTGAACTGTTCTCTATCACTTATCAAAAACGCTGCCTTCCCAGTCTTCTCTCTAGAAAACTCTGGCCCTATGTTGCTGGCAGTGTTTCCAGACCTTGATATCTCCAGGTTACCAAAGAAGCGCAACCAGCAACAGTCCCAACTGCCGCAGCTCTTATGAAAATGCTGCACAGATTAACAAAAAGAGGGGCACTGTACAGACATTGTATAATGAACAAGCGGCTTTTAAATTCTTACAGGGACCAAGCTAATTTTAAAAAGTATAATGTCTGGAAAACTACAATAGTGAACAGTAAAGACTGGAGCTTAAAAAGAAAAAAAAGAAAAAGACCGTTGAGTTACGTAACCAACTTGAGTGATGCATTGAATTCAGAATCTATGTTGCTGCAGTACTTCTCCTGAGACTTCATCTGGGCCAGAGGAGGAGGATGTCCTGTGGAAACTCTACCACCAGAGGCTCATAGCACATATTACTATTGACAGTCAGACTTGGGAGGAAAAAATGAAGTCTGAGCAGAAAGCTCAGGGGATTTTTCATACCCTGAGATCCACTTAACCTAAGAGAAAATTACTTTTTTGTTACAAAATGGAGGAAAGAGGAGGGGATCTTAAATGGTTTAAAAAAAAAAAAAAGAAATGTATTCCTCACTTGGATTCACGTACCTAAAAAGGGTGATACCTGCTGGGATTATTCAGCATATTCAATTATATGATTACTCACTGAGCACTGACTACCCATACCCACAGAACAGAGAGATGTATTTGCCTTTTCCTGAATGGAAGGAAATATTCAGCATCATTACACATATCTCAATGGTATAAGGAAACACTTCCTTTCCTGAGACAGAAGTCTTGTCTGTTGCCTCTGAGCATATGTGTGTGTGTGTGTGTGTGTGTATTTTAGCATCCACCACTTCTACACATGTACACCTGTATATATATGATTATGTCATATTCACATATATTTGAGAATTCAAAAAACAGGAAAAAGATCACTATGCCCATTTTTCTTCTAGAAGAAAAACAAAGTTAAGTGACATCTGTGAACAAGGAAGCCACTCCAAGAAGCACTCTATGATACAGTGAGAAGGGAGAATATAACCTTGGCCTCTTGGCTCCTATTTACAAACACACCTCCCTGACTCTCTACATTTAAAAGTTGACAACGCCTCTCATGTTTGATTGGGTGCTATTCTCACCCTAATTATCCTAGCTATGCACAAAGTCAGATGCACTTCTTTATAAACACTTTTAAATTAAAAAAGATAACACTTGTTTCCTGAGAGTTTTAGAACATTCAAATGAATGAGGAGCTAAGCAGAATTGCAAAGGGGGGAGCTATTATTCTGACTCAAGTTAAAAAGTTAATGCCAGTCCAAACCAAGGAGGCAGCATACTCTTCCTATCAAGCCCCTGAATGATGACAAAGTGTGGATATGGGTCCACACTTCAGCTTCCTCCCAGGAAAACCATTTCCTGTTGCCATGGGTTACAAGGATGAGTCACTTGCAGCCCTCTAGACAACTTGAGAGATGTCTTATACCAATGTCAGAATTAACAAAATACATTCCTGGCAATTAGCAGTGCTCAGCAATACAGTCTATTAAAATATCAGATCAAAAATATTAATCCCTCGAGATGAAAACTGGGATGAGAGGTAAGTAAACTTGAGGGATATTTTTCCTATTATAAAACAGATAACATTCTCAGCCTTTCATTAAGTGATCCATATAAAAATGCAATCACAAGGAGGAGAAAACAGTTTTAGGATCAATGTACTATAAATAAGAGTAATTTATGTCTTGTCACTAACATACCTTTTAACCTCAAATCACAGGTTTAGTCAGAACAGGCTTTATAATTAAATCCTTTACATACACACACACACACACACACACACACACACACACGCAATCACTTCAAAACATTAAATGTCCAGGAGGGCATGCCATCTCTTAAACTAAGAACAAGGAAACAAAAATAAACATTTTATTGTACATACAATCAATTGCACATTCAAGTTCCAAACAGCGTGCTGGGAGAATCTTGTAAACGTGTCAGGAGCAACCCAGCCAACCCAAAGAACGCCAAAAATCAGCAATCAGGTGCAAACAATCACGTGGGACCATTACTACTATCAGCATTCACAAGAAGAAGAAAACGTTGTAGGGAAAAAATGTGCTTTTCAGATATCACTGGCAAGGAGATTTAAGTCTTTTGTAAATATTCATCTAAACAGCATAAATATGACCCCAGGTCCGAAAAGTATTAGGTATAGATTTAAGCAGATGAAAATCCATTTAAAACAGCTGCAGCTTCTTAATTGGCTAAAAACAAAGACACTGCGAGGTGGCATGGCAATATTTATCTTTTCTTGGTTTCGGTATACTTTCCATTAAGCCAGTAGTTTCTCTTCTTCCTGATTCATTCTCTGCTCCAAGATCCTTTATTCTATATTAAAAGTTGAATTTAAAAACAAATGTGCAGACAAAGGAAAAGGAGGCAAGGGGAGACTCTCGAAAAACTGAGACCCTTTTCTGTATAAACTATGAACACCACTGAAACAGTGGAGGAAAATCATTGCTTAACATTGTTTCCACCCCTGAAATATTTTGACCTCAGGAAAACTTGAGAGCATAACAAGTAGATCTTTTGAGAAACAAAGGAAATCCATATAAATCCTATTTCTGTAAAAATTGAAGTCATCCGCTTTTTCTCCCTTTGTTTTCACATGATACAGACATCTTAAGTTTCAAAGAAAAATAAAACCATGGTGAAAATCACTTCAACATAAACAAGGCTGAATGGGTTCTATACTACATAGGGGCTCTGTTTTCAAGTAAGTTTTAACTTATACCTACCTAGTATGATTATACACATGCCTAGAACCAAAAGCAAAACTCTCATTTTATTGTATTTTCATGTCTTCAGTACTGAAGTCTGAATCTAGTTGTGTATTTTACACTAGAGTTGCTATGCCTTTTCTATTCTTTGGCAGGTCTCAATGTCCTGGCCCCCTACTTGGTTTTCTTACCCAGCCTGGAGTTTTGGAAGCAAGCCTCTGAACCTTAGTTATGCTCTATCTACTCATTGTAGGGACTAAGAAGCGCAAAACTGAATGAGGTTTAAAGAGGAGATAATTAAGGTAATAGAAGTTGCATGTTCCCAATCAACTGGGAGACGCAAAACACACCTGTCTGTCGGTTCTCCTAAAATTAAATATCAATGAGGGGAAAGAGTCGATCAGTCTAAGAGGGAAGTTCCTCTAGAATAAAACTAGATGTGTGTGTGTGTGTTTTAGATTTCTTTACAGCCATGGCTTATATGGATTTAAAACATAAGCAGCCCTTACAATACACGTCCTACTGCGAGCACGGAAGCGCGCTGCAGAACTCTGATTCTGACATACAGACGCCCAGCTCAGAACGCATTTCTGCAGAATCAAGGGAGATCAATAGACTCAAGGAAACAAATATGTTGATGGATGAAGACGAGTCGGGAAACGACCAGGTTGAGGTGGCCACGCTGCAGGTTTCACCGCTCTTCCTATGTTGGCAAAACCAAAGGTTACAAACCATTTCCCTTTCTTTTAAGAGGGAAAGGAGAAAGGGAAACGAGGAGGGGGTGGGGGGAGAGATAAGGAAGGGGAGATAATGGAGCCAGCGATGAGAAAAGGAAGAAAGAAATGATAAGGGGGGAAGAGAAAGCGAGAACCCCGGAGAGGGGCGGGGGAGAGGGATGGAGAGCTACGATGCATGGACGCTCGCCAGCCTCCCAGCCGAGCGCTCCATCGCCCCCGAGCCTGCGTCCCTCGCTCGGCCGTCTGGGGACGCGGGGCTCCCGGTACCGCCGCCCCGGGGCTGACAGCCCTCCCCGCGACCCCTGCCCGGCGCGCCCCGCGCCCAGATGCCCAAAGTAGCCCGCCGGAGCCCAGGCACCCGAGCCCGCCACTCCCTGGACCGCGCTGGCCGCCCACCCCCGCCCTGACTTCTCCCCGCGCCCCCATCACTAGTCTCAGGGAAAAAGCCAGCGAGAGCGCAGAGATGGGAAAATCAAGAAGAGGAGGGGAGGAGGCGACCAAGAGAAAATTATACACATATTATATATATACACAATTATGTATATATATTGAGATAAGGTGCTCGCGGGCCCTGGGGAGCTGCAGGGGAGGAGACCGCGGAAGGCACCGGGGAGGGAGCACGCTGTTGCAGACACCCCGGGCTGCGTGGGGCTGGGCGATTGTCCACAAAAGGAAGTTTGGAGGGAGCGCAGGCGTGTGCCAGGGGGAGGACGAGACGCGAGCGTTACCTGGGGAGGTCGAGCCGGCGGGCCGCGGAGACCTCGGGTTTGCGAGCCGAGCCCCTCGATCAGGTTACTATGGAAATCGTCCTAGGAGGAGGGTGGGGGAGCCAGCAGCCAGGCACATCCTCGCCAGCCCGCAG
>ML663565.1:31256442-31301811 GCA_007570785.1 Antilocapra americana
CAGCCGGGAGCGGGAGCGGGAGCGCGGGCGGGCCGCCGCCTGCCGGCCTGGGCGCCGGGCGGCGCTGTCTCCCGGCCGCGCGGCGGGGACTTAAAGAGACAGGCGCGGCGCGAGGGCGGCCCGCGGGAGCGCGGAGGGCAGCCCGCAGCCCGCAGCCCCGGCCCGCGCCCGCCCCGCGAGCGAAGTTTTCTGCGGGGACGACGCGGGGAGCGCCTGAAGCCGGCCTCGGCCCCCTCTCCCGAAGGCAGAACACAAGCTGCAAGCAGAGCAAGGGGGATTTTTCCCCCCTCCCTGGGAGACTAGCGGGGAAATGATTTGTATGCTCAACAAGTCATGCACCTATTTTCAGCCGCGCTCGTTTCCGTCCTCGTGCAGCGACTTTCTTCAATGAAAGCACCGAGAGACAAATGGAGGGAGTCACTCCTCGTTTTATGTCAGACTCTAAGCAGAGACGCATGGGTTTGGAAGGAAGGGGGTGGCGGGAAGATGTAGCTGTCAAATATCTTGAAAAAAATTTTTTGTTTGTTTTTTTCTTCTCCTCTCAGCTAGCGAAGCACACCTCCTTTTCCCTTCCTTCCCAGCCGTGGAGAATACGCAAGAAGGTAGAATCCAACTTCTGGTCCAGCATTATCCGACAAATTACATTCCTGCCAGCACCGTTTTTCTACAGCGATGGATGTGTCTATCGGAAAGAAACATCTAGTCTGGCTGGCCCTCTTCAATGCCTAGCGGAAAACCAGTTTTCAGTGGGCCATTCTCTCACTGCTGTTGTAAATAAGGCTCAGATTTGTGCTATTCCCAACATATAGCCCGAGCAGAATGTGTTTATAAATTACATGGTTTAATGCCACCATGGATGTACAAGTACCAGAGAAATTATGATCCAATTTATTTTACTATTCTAACCACTACCTTTCACTGCTTTATATATAGTAAACAGCCAGTATGGTACAGTTCAACCCAGATTTTCCCCAATGGGGATAAAAAAAACAAGGAGACTCTCTCTGTGGTCTTGACCAAATCAATCAAACGGATTTCAGAGTTACTCTTGCAAAGAGTAGCAGATACTCCATAAACAGGAATGGCACTCTATTGGGTTGGCAGAATGTACTGTCAGAAGGAATGAATCTAGTCAGTCTAGATAATCAACACCTTGTGGGCAGGAGACACACTGCCACACATACTTCTCTTAGACCTTATACATTCTCAGGAGCCCGGCACAAAGCAAGGGTGCTACATTCTAACTCAAGAGTCTTGAATTTCTTCCCTGTCTCTCCCTATGGACTTAACCTCCAGTACTGACACCTGTTCCATGCCTCCATCATGCTCTCTTTTACCCTGCTTCCAGAGTGAGCCTGCAAAGAAACAATAGTCTTATCTAAATCCTCCCACAGTTCCCCATTTCCTTCAGGGAAATAACCAAATTTTTTACTGTGGCATAGTACACATGCCTCAAACTTTATCATGCATCAAAATGATAACCAGAAGTGCTTATAAAACAAAGCTCTCTAGGCCCCCTATTCCTGTTCAACTTTTCCTCTTTAATGGGTTGAGGGTGGGGCGGAAGAATTTGTAGTCCTGACAAGGTCCCAGCTGATGCTGTGGATCTGGGACCCATCCTTTTAAAACCATCTTTTATGATGGCGCCCTTGCCTACTCCTCCTGCTTCATCCTTTACACCTACCCTGCATTTGCTAAGCAGCCAGTCAAACTTACTGATGCCATGTTTTCTCAAACATCCGCTGGTTTCTGCCAGGAATCCCTTCTCCCACTTTCCCCACGTCCCCCATCACCGCATCTGATAACCAGAAAGCTCGAGTCCTTCAGGATGCCTCCCTAAACACTCGTGGGTCCCACACCTGAGTTTAAACCACCCCTTGTGCTGCCGCTGTGCCCGCTTTTCACACCTTAGGTATAACAACTGCATGTTTGTCTGCTTCCTCACTAGACTGGCTGTGCTAAGGGCAGGGACTATAGCTTACTTATTTCCACATCCCCAAGTTCCTAGCACAATGGCCAAGATTTTGCAGCTCAATAAATGTGGAGGCGGATGGGGAGAGAGAAGGAGAGGAAGATGGACACCTTTTGTCGTTGTTGAGGATGGTAAAGACCAAGGACCAAGTGACATGAAGGAAGTAGTCATTCCCTAGCGGCTCAGTTGATAAAGAATCTGCCTGCAATGCAAGAGGCCTGGGTTTGATCCAGGTGAAGTCACTTGCTTAACATCACACAGCTGTCTGGTGGCTCTTGGGGAGCAAAGGGAGGGAGGGAGCCTATGCTTTACTGCCAGCACCACAAAGACACTTTACCACAGGTGTGGATGTGTTTAATTTATATCTAAATATTCATGAGTTTTTGTTACTCTGATGAATGTCGCTGGATCTCTCACCCCCGTTCCTGTCAGAAGGGACTCTGCCTCAAGGGCTGAGGCCTCAAAGGCTTTACTGATCCTTCCGTGACTCAACGGCCCACTGAGGCGCGGGGCTTCTCTGACTGCTGACTGTCACTTCTATGAGGCCATACTCAACCTGTGTACGCTACCCTTCATGTTATGTAAGTCTATAACCAAACAACCAGTCCAGACAGGTAAACATCCACTATGGTAACAGCACCAGAGTTCTTGTTCCTTCCCCTACATCGTATAATATTATAATGGAGGTAAACATTAACTAGCAAGAAAATATGTGACTATTAAAAGTATGGTAGATAAAATCATTTGTGCTCCCTCTTCTATATTTAACACAAGTGAGTTTTTTTTTTAAAGTAGACTTTATAGACATTTGCGATAAGGCTTCAATGAAAGGTTCAGCTAACATGTTATAAATAAACCAACTCTCAGAGCTCATAAAATCAGTGTAAAATTGGGAACCATACGATGACAGAATGAATTAGTACCTCTCTCTAGAATGTTCATTTTCCATGAATGTTGTGTCCTTTATGTAGGATTACGCTAAAATCATGACATTCTTAACAGCTAGAAGGTAGCTTTAGGGCAGTAGTTCCCATGTCAGCTGCTTAGCAGAGTCACTTCTGGAGCATTCAAATAGCTCAGTGCCCATCCTTCACCTGGAAGCAGTTGTATCAGAACCTCCAGGATTGGTAGCCGGGCATTAAGGGTGTGAAAGCCCATCAGGTGATTCTAATGGACAAGCAGGATTGAGGACCACGTCTGAGATGATCTGCAGCAGACTCCGATCGTGGCCATTTCTTAGAATCACTTGGGAAATGTTACAGGCTACCAAGCCCAGACCCACCTACAGAGATTCTGATTTGGTTTAGCTGGGGCCCAGTCCTTTCTGCAGCTTAAAAGCAACCCCAGGGGATTCTAATGTTGTGCCCTGTTTGAGGATTATGATCTCATACCAACGGTTCTTAAAACAGAGTCCTCAGAACAGCACCAGAGGCCTCACCTGGGAACCTGTTGGACATGCAGACTTTCACTCTCTCCCCAGATCTGTCAGGTCAGAAATGCTCCTGGTGGGATCCAGAACGTGGTCTTTCCACAAGTCCTCCTGGTTACTCTGATGTGCACTGAAGTGTGGGAACCACTGCCTTACAACTTGGGCTTCCCAGCTGGCTCAGTGGTGAAGAACCCACCTGCCAAGGCAGGAGATGTGGGTTCAATCCCTGAGTTGGGAAGATCCCCTGGAGAAGAAAATGGCAACCCTCTCCAGTATTCTTGCCTGGAGAATTCCAGGGATAGTGGAGCTTGACAGGCTATAGTCTATAGGGGTCACAAAGAGTTGAAGACAGTTGAGCATGCATGCAGGCACCAATATGCCTTACAACGTGGTATTAAATGGCATCACTTTCCTTTGGAATTAAGAACTCAGTGTTCCTTCGGTAAGCATCTGTTGAATCCCTACCATGGCGACTAACAAGTTTCCAGGTCATACTGATGTTGCAGGATCACAGTTTAAGAACCACTGTTCTATTATGTTCCCAGCCCCATAACTAAACATTAATAATCCTGAAATTTGTCTTCAAAAAGAACTTGTCCCAAAATAAAACCAATGTGTTTGGCTCCATCAAGCTTATTATGATTATTCTTGTACCTTATTCCCTAAGAATCAGTAAAAGAAAAAAGTAAAGACGATCGTGTAATACATATTTTTTAACCTACTTTGAATTACCAGGTCAGAAAAATACCTTTGGCATTCAGCACTAAACGCTATGGGCACCATAGTAATTAATGTGACTGGGAAAGTTCCTGTATAGGATTTCAGAAGAACCCCAGGAAAAAAAAAGAAAAGACAGTTCCTCTCTCCTTAAACCAAAGCACCAGGTCCAGGGCATAAGAAAACTGCTGGTGAAAATTTTGCCTTCTCTGGCTACACGTATGAGCTGGTTTGCCTTCCCAAAGAGGCTACTCTTCTTCCTGTAATTGCTTGAAGAAGAAAGAAAAACCTGTTCATTCTCAAAAATCAAAAAAAAAACCACTTCTTAGTGCCTTGGTGTAAATGTAGCTATATAAACTTGGTCCATCCTAACCCACAGACGTTAAAAGAACCCCATTCCCACAGCCTGGGCTGCTTTCCAGGGAAAAGCATAGAAGTGCAGATCACTGAAAGCAAGCACTGTGTCACTAATCTTTGCCTCTAGTCAGGCAGCCAAAGAAAACCCCCAACCAGAGCACTCAAAAGAAGACACCCCAGACCATGAAATCTCCTTTCATCCTTTTAGCTGCTTGAATTGATTTCAAGCTACTAACCTAGATCCTTGAGGGGGGATCTTTTGGGGATAAGCTTTTTATTTTTTTTTTAAAGAGTGTGAGACCCTGCCTCTACTTGGCAATTGCTTTCGAAAATTTCCAAAATAGACTGCTAAACTGAGTTTTCTTTCTGACACGACTTTAGGATCAGTGGCATTTCTCTGCTTTAACAGATGAGAGCTCCAGGATGCCTGCCGAAACGTCGGGTGCCGAGCTGCTGACAAGAGAAAAGCCTTTCTAAGAGTGAGCTACCAGCCTGTGTTTGCCTGTGCTCTGTCACATAGCCACGTTGTTAATTACTGCATCAGCCACTGAACCACTTACTCTCCAAAGATCTCAAAGTCTGAATGAAGTCTCCTCCTATCAAGGCTGGAGGAAATACTAGTCCCCCACACAGCAAAATGTCACCCAGATTTCTTTTTTTTTAAGGCATATATACTTAAATAAGCCATGCAGCTCTGAGAAATTTAACTAAGTTGCATAGCTGAACAGCAGGAAGTGGCCTTTAGAAATATCATTTGGGAGGGATGGAAATCTAAGGGAACAAAAAGTAGGTAAAGATGATGAAAAGAAAGGGCACATAAGAATAGTTGGGAAGGGAGCTGCTGTGACTGGCAAGACAGCATTCATTGGGAGAGTATCAGTTTCAGAGAAACAGCTGGGGTGTTTCATTAGGGAGTAGATCTCTTTGGAAAAAATCATAAAACACTAAATTTTCAAATCAGAGGACTGTTAAAAAATAGATTACTACCTGAATTTGAAAGTATCTGTGAGGTTACATAAGAGAATATCCCTGTTCTTAGGAGATTTCAGCTGAAGTGACACTGAAGCAGCTATAAAAATAATAATAATAAGTGCTTATATAAGAATAAAAATGTTTCTTATTCTTATATAAGAATATGAATGTGTTTCTTATCTTTATATAAGAATATGATCATTTAGGAGGATGGGATTAACATATACATACTACTATATATAAAATAGATAACCAGCAAGGACCTACTATATAGTACAGGGAATTATACTCAATATTTTATAATACTCTACAAGGGAAGACTGTAAAAAGGAATATATATATATATACATGTTATATATACATGTATGCATATATCTGAATCACCATGCCATACATCTGAAGTTAGCACAATATTTTGAATCAACTACAGCAATACTTCAGTTTAAAAATATTTTAATATTATGTTTTATATTCAAAGAAAGAACACAAATGTGATGAACATTAATGAAAGGTGTATGTAGGTGGATATAAGTAATTTGTAATAGACGTATAACTTCTCTGCAGATTTGCAATTTTTTTCAAAACAAAAAGTGTAATTGAAAAAGAGATTAATAAAATTTCTGCAAAGTAAGTGACTCAAAGGAACAATACAAAAAGTTTAAAATGAGGATGCTGAAAATAGATTCTTAGTCTCTTCTAAACACCATTAACAAGAAATTGGCAACCTGTTCCCCTCTTGTAGGACTATTACTGTCATTAGAGAAGAGGCAAACACATTTTAGCACATGATATCTTGCAAGTAATCTGAACACTAGGCTGTACCACGGTGACCTTTGAATATTCTGCAAATTGATTTCCAAGCCATTCCTGTTCCCTCTTGTTTATAGCCTTGGTTACCTAGAAGACAATGAGCAAGGCTGGCCAGCTGTGAGGCCTGCATTTCCCTGCTCATCAGCACTCAGAATCACATTTCTGTCTCTCCCAGAGGCCTCATGACAACCCTTATGGTTGGTCAGGAGAGCCGCAGCCCCGAGAACCTTCTGTACGGTCAGATTTAAGAGCTACAAGCAGTTGAGTGAGCCCCTCAGAGGTACCCACTACAACACCAGGACCAGCAAATTTATACTTTTCTGTATTCCAAAGTAAGAGTAGAATTCTAAACCTTGCTTCCCAGGTGGCTCTAGTGGTAAAGAACCTGCCTGCCAATGCAGGAGATATGAGAGACCTGGGTTTGATCTCTGGGTCAAGGAGATCCCCTGGAGAAGGAAATGGCAACCCACTCCAGTTTTCTTGCCTGGAAAATCCCATGGACAAAGGACCCCGATGGATTATAGTCCATAGGATCTCAAAGAGTCAGACACAGCTGAAGCAACTTAGCAGACAATGTAAAGTGAACATAACCCTTGAAACCATGACATGTCCAGATTATTCATCTATTTTCCTATCATTTAATCATCTTTACCTGTTGTTTTCATGAACTTTTAACCCATAAAAATGTCCTTCCGTATGCTAAATCTTCATGGATGCTGACCCCAGTGACCCATGCTAAGGTTTCCTTTAAAATTCTTACAAAAAAGGAATCCCAGACCGATTCACACCCAGATCATTAAATAAGAAGTCAGCACCTATCTTAAAGGTTTGTGACTTAGAGTTCCCCAGCAGACACATATTCCTACAAAAAAACAACTAAAATGTGAGTAAAATAAACCAAGTATATTCAGTTTCTTCAGAGCAACTGCCCTGTTTCCGTTAGAACAATCCTAATTTTCTAAACGATGAGGAGGGGAAAAGATTTTGATTTCCAATATGTGGTCCACCCTGACTTGCATAGATTCCTTACTTTTGAGGTGAAACAAGCAAAAATGGAAGACTAGTTAGTGTGAGCATAAAATGGAACAGAGAGTGACGTTTTCCTACATGCCAGAGGATACAGAGAAAAGGGATAGTTAGGGAAACGTAATCACTTCTGGGCACACACTGACAGCACAAGGAAAAATTCAAGATGTGTTTGCTAGGAGAACACAAGGAGAATGTTCTTTTCTTTCAGAAAAAAAGAATCAAGTAAGAAAATTTCTATTTCAGTAGCTCAATATATAGGGAGAAGAATTAAACATTCAGTTGCCCTCATCAGTAAATACAAAACCACACTTCTGCAGAACACTCAATAAAGTGAAAATAAGTCATAAATAGAAAGCTAGGATCACCTCTTATTCAGCCCTGTAGAGAGTCTACACTGAATATGTGAAAAGTTCAGAAATATAGGAGAGAGTTTTGTTCCTCAAAGCAGTAGATCTTTGTAAAATTTGGTTCCCCTAAGGGGAATCCTGTTTTTCCTATGCATTCAAATTTCCAAGTCCTAACTGGAAGTTATCTGGAACAGAAGAGCAAGAGTACAGTCCTGAACTCTTACAGTAACTGGAGGTGCATAGGTGTTGGTGGAAGTTTACTCATTTATATTGCATCAAGCCCAAGGCTAGGAGTATACTGTTCTCTCCTACCAAGGGATTGACAAAGGCCAGTTTGGGGAGGAATTTCATTAATTTCCATTAATGGGTTACTGGTTTCTTCTAATGTTTTTAACAAACTGCCTTTAGAGACTAAAACACCAGTATAAACCACCTTATTGATTTGCTTATTCCATTCACAAAATGCCAACCTAACCATAGCTGTTGGGAATTCAAACATAGAAAAGTTAACTTATTACCAATAATGTGGGTAATGGATGAAAAGCAGATATAACCCTGAGGCAAAATAACTATGTAAAAATTGCTTGAAGACAGCTTTTTTCCCCATAACTTCATGCAATCCAAAGCTACTTCTCACTTCATGCAATCCCCAAATACTCAAGCTACGCATTACATTTATGTAATATAGATAGATATATACATAATAAATAGATCAGTCAGTTCAGTTCAGTCACTCAGTCATGTCCCCGTGAACCACAGCATGCCAGGCCTCCTTGTCCATCACCAACTCCCGGAGTCCACCCAAACTCATGTCCATTGAGTCGGTGATGCCATCCAACCATCTCATCCTCTGTCGTCCCCTTCCCTGCATGCTCTCAATCTTTTCCATCATCAGGGACTTTACAAATAAGTCAGCTCTTCACATCAGTATTGGAGTTTCAGCTTCAACATCAGTCCTTCCAATGAACACTCAGGACTGATCTCCTTTAGGATGGAGTGGTTGGATCTCCGTGTAGTCCAAGGGACTCTCAAGAGTCTTGTCCAACACCACAGTTCAAAAACATCAATTTTCTGTGCTCCGCTTTTTTACAGTCCAACTCTCACATCCATACATGACTTCTAGAAAAACCATAGCCTTGACTAGATGGACCTTTCCTTATTGGCACCTAAATAGTAACAAAAGCATGGGCTTTGATTTCCTACTCTCAAAAAATTCTTAAGCAAAATTCTCAAACCATTCCTATTTCTTAAAAGGAATGTCTTATCTAGCTTAACAAGAACCCCAACCCTGTTAATGACAAACTAAAACACTTCATTTTGAAACCACATTTTATTCACTGCATAACTCTTCTATGTAAACACTTGATTCTAGTCACAGTCTGCAATTTGAGAAGCTGAAAGGATGGTTAGGACCTGAATCACATGATATGGAATGTGGAGGTATATCTCACGTCCTGTAATAACTGTCATAGAAGAGCAGATATGAAATGTTAATGTCTGTCTCCTTGATGTTTTGCAGACTAATCAGGTTTTCCTGGTAATTTATGAACTTGTTGAAGTCATGTGTGTTACGAAGCCTTTTTTATTTCCGGCTTAATCAGGAGTCTTGCCTAAAAGGGCAACATTTACTACTTCTGTCAACAACTATGTTTGTCTGTATTAATACCAGTTATCATTAATCCACCTGAAAGTCAAAATTTATTTATGTCTCCCACCCTTGGCTATATATAGTATCCAGTTAGAATGACAGATGCTGGGGCTGGTGAAGATAAATGATAGTTTTCTTTACATAAAAATTGTACTAATATCCTTAAAAACACCCAGATAAGAACCATTTCTTTCTTGCTAATACTGCCAAATAGGGTATGAGTGGAGAAATATCATCTGAATGCTAGTCATAAGAACACATGCCCAAAGACCATCTCATTCATTTAAGCAGTGAAGCAAAACTGAACAAAAGTTTATAGAGAATCATGCACAGATGATGAGAAAGTATCTGGTCCTTCCAATTTATTTCCTGAGCTCTGAGATCTCTAAGAAATGATGAGATTTTCATGAAGAAGTGTTAAAGTGATTGAAGACACAGATTGTTCCATGGAAGGCAAATGTAAACCATAGCAGAACTTGTATTTTGAAACACACACATCCATAAAATTTACTCAGGAGTATCTGACTTCCTTTGGGAGTTTTAAGAGATGACTCAATCAATATAATCATTTGAAAGTGGAGATCCAAAATCTGTACTCAGGATTTATGACCATGTTATTACTTTTCCCCAAAAATTTTCACCATCATTTCTACAGACTATTGTATCCTGCTGTCTGTGGGAGGTTTTCAACTCTGTTTCAAAGTTCGCAAAAGAAGAGAGATTAGAGCATGTTATTTCTATAGATTGCCTAACTTTTAAATCCTTCAAAACTTTTTAATAGGAACTCTCTGCAAGGATTTCTGTACCCATACAAGTTGATAATATCTGTATCCAACAAATCAATTAAGAACCAAGTTTGGAAGTAATTGTCAGGATTATAACCTGTTATTTTGTGACTGTGAGTTTTCCAGAACATATGTACTGTAATCAAAGCAATAAAACAATAATACATATTTTCCCTAACCTGGTTTATAAAGTCTCATTCAGATCTATATTATCTTTAAAATAGCAAAGACCTTTACTTCCTACTTTAGCATTGTAAGTTAATAATTCAAATATAGCATTTTATTCAGAATGCTCCGATTTCCTCACTTCAGTGTATTTTATAATTTTGTCTAAAATATTTGTTTGTTGCCAAATTGTAAATTTAAATGTACCTCATGAGTTCTTACATGATAAAATGGTAAGTAGCAATCCCTTAATGATTAATCAGCAAATTTAGTGTGGACCTACCAGGTATAGGACAGAGTAACCTCACTGTAAGAAATTATGCAGAGTTGTAAGGAATCATTCCTGTACTAAAGAAGCTTTATATCTACCTGGGATTATAGCTTATGAGAATAAAGCATTTAAACAGTAATATAAGA
Source organism: Antilocapra americana (assembly GCA_007570785.1). NCBI lineage: Eukaryota > Metazoa > Chordata > Mammalia > Artiodactyla > Antilocapridae > Antilocapra > Antilocapra americana. The sequence continues at coordinate 31,267,091 of ML663565.1, forward strand.
TAATATACATTTCAAATGGGTGATTTGTCATTAAGAACAATCAATGATAGTTTTCCAGCCCTTTTTAATTTGAATGTCTGAAGAAATGGGGTTAAACTGAGCTAGTGACTTTTAATGAGGCCTTACAGAGCCTTGAATACTTAATACGTGATCCAAAGGACCAGTGATAAATGTATCACTGGAAGCTGGTTACAGACACAGAATCTCAGCCCTCAACTCAGATCTGGTAATCAGAATCTTCATTTTTCATTCCATTCCTTTTCAAAATCAACCATATGCCCTTTAAATTGAAGACTATTATGGAGGATGTATCCTGGAACTGAAAGAACAAAATAGCTAAGATGATAGCTAAATCTTGCATCTTTGGAATCTATTTGCCCAAAAAGAGTCTACTTAGTCAACAGGTATCTAGTTCACCAACAAGAATCTACTCAACCAACAAGCTTCCTTGTAAGGACCAGAGGGCTGCCTCACCTGCCCATTTTTATGAAAAACAGAGGTCAGGTTTCTAGATTCATTGCCATACCCTACCTTCCCAACCCTCTTGTGGGTGGGATATGCAGACTCTGCTCTGGTATGTTTATTCCACAAGAACAAGAAGTACAAGATAGTTCTCTAGTGAAAGGGCAGCAAGGCCAATTCATGCTTTTTTTTTTTTTTAATTATTTGGCTTCGTTGAGTCTTCGTTGCAGCATGCAAACTTCTCACTGCATCATGAGGGCTCATCCCTTGTGGTACCCAGGCACTCCAGTTGTTGTGGCTCCTAGGCTCAGGAGTTGTGGTGTGCGAGCTTGCCTTGTAACATGTGGGATGTGGGATCTTAGTTCCCCGACCAGGAATCAAACCTGCACTGCAAGGCAGATTACTGACTACTGGACCACCACGAAAGTCCCCCAGTTCATGCTTTCAAGGAACAGGACTTAGGGCCACTAGGAAGACACAGCTCAATGAATCACAGGCTCTAACCAACTGGATTTGCTTCCTTCTCCTCTGGGTGCAAGTACACGTTACCTTTAGCTCTTTTTCCTTATGGAAGAAAAGAACTTGCATGGACAATTACCAGAATACATCGTATGTCTTCTTCAGGCTATGTTTTCCTAATTGATGCCATGATTCTCCTTATGTGCATGTGTGCCAAGTCATTTCAGTCGTGTCCGACTCTGTGATCCTATGGACTGTAGCCCACCAGGCTCCTGTCCATGGGATTCTCCAGACAAGAATCCTGGAGTGGGTTGCCATGCCCTCCTCCAGGGGATCTTCCTGACCCAGGAATCAAACCCATGTCTCTTTCATCTCCTGCATTGGCAGGCGAATTCTTTACCACTAGCACCACCTTGGAAGCCTGGTTCTCCTTATAGCTGTTTTCTAATACTTTCTATACTTGATCACTGCAAACAGAAAAATGAAGTTGAACTTTTGGGACCCTTCACTGTCTGATTCTGCTTTTACCCTAGGTAAAAAGGTAAAAAGAGAAAATTCTTTAAAACCACATCACAACAACAGATGTAAACTAAGACTCTCCTGAACAAACCTGTGTTACCCTATAAATTACAGTGTGATTGCACGTGAAACTGGTATTAAAGTGCCCTAAAAACTCAGAATTCAGAGAGTGTGAAATCTCTTTCACTCCTCCAAATACTATCTTGAGCCCCTAATTTCTTTATTAGTAGGCAGGCATGTACCTTGTTTAGAACTGAACCCCATCAACCAAAACCTCCAGTGTTCACACAGCCCAACCCCCATGTTCAATCAGGAAGAACACTGTAATCTGTGCATCGCTTCTTTCTGCTCTGTGTTTGGCCCTGTTGAAGCGGTTCAATTCAGTTCAGTCGCTCAGTCGTGTCCGACCCATTGCGACCCCATGAACTGCAGCACGCCAGGCCTCCCTGTCCATCACCAACTCCCAGAGTCCACCCAAACCCATGTCCATCGAGTCAGTGGTGCCATCCAGCCATCTCATCCTCTGTCGTCCCCTTCTCCTCCTGCCCTCAATCCTTCCCAGCATCAGGGTCTTTTCCAATGAGTCAGCTCTTTGCATCAGGTGTCCAATGTATTGGAGTTTCAGCTTCAACATCAGTCCTTCCAATGAACACCCAGGACTGATCTCCTTTAGGATGGACTGGTTGGATCTCCTTGCAATCCAAGGGACTCTCAAGAATCTTCTCCTTGAAGCCGAGTTCTGCAAAATTTCAGAGTCATTGCCAATCCACCATAGAAATTATGACTTAAAAATCCAGATCCAGGCTCAGGCCACTTTCATTCTGCAAGGAAGCAGGAACCCACTTCTTCAGTATAAACAAGGGCAAGCGTGCCTCTCACTTGAGCTGGCAACACTTAAAGGTCTTCGCTGTCAAAGCTTTGGTTGACGAAATGGTTCTGGACTGGTTCGGTGTCAGTCAACCACAGGGCACGTTAGCTTCCCTCTCCAGGGTGTCGGACAGCTTGTCGTCTTATATTCTCCAAACCCAACATGTTACTCTTCTGAGAAGTTAATACTCTGTGAATCAAAGATAGTCTGCCTCCCTATTGAGGAACTCTTATATGTTTGGAGGGAGATAAAGTGGATGATACCTCTTATGATTCCAAAACCAAATTTGGGCACCTCTATTTAGAGAGATTCTTTTTAAGTTATAAGGTAAATAAGTCCTAGGGATGCGATGTACAACATGAAGACTGTAGCTGGTGTGTGTGATACTGCAAAATTGTTAAGAGAGTTAATCTGAGAGTTCTTATCACAAGGAGAAAAATTATTTTCTTTTATCCTCTTTTTCTTTCTTTTCCTTTTGTTATACCTATACAAGAAGATAAAAGTTAGCTGAACCTATTGTGGTAATCACTCACAGTACATATAAATCAAACCATCATACTGTATGCCTTAAACATAAACAATGATGCATGTCAATTATTTCTCAGTAAAACTGGAAAAGAATTTTTAAGAAAAACTAGAAAAGCTCTCTAAAGCTCTTTTTTAAAAAGCTTCAAAAATTCCAGAGAAAAGGTGTGAACATTACTATTTTTATTTTCTCCTTTTTTATTTAATAAAACTACACATTTTGCAAGAAGAAATAGTGAAAAATATGTCTTTTAAAAGGTAAACTCTGACAGGATATTCTGCTATGCACAGATTAATAAAATTGGAATGTGTCTATTTGCCAAGTGGCTGTCATTGTGATTTAACAAAGACCTGGGGAAAAAGGTATTAACATTGGAGTTGGGGATGGAAATGTTTGAATACCAAATAGAGCCATTTCCCAAGAAAAACTTTACTGGATTACGCTAAGTGAAATAAGTCAGACAGAGAAAGACAAACAATTTGTGATATCACATGTGGAATCTGAAAAATACAGCTACTGGATATAGCAATAAAGAAGCAGACTCATAGATATATAGAACAAACTAACAATTACCAGCTGGGAGAGGGAAGCAGGGAGGGACAGTATGGGGGCATGGGGAAAAGAAGTACAAACTATTATGTATAAAATAAGCTAAAAGGATATATTATACAACATAGAGAGTATAGCAAATATTTTATGATAACTGTAAATGGAGTACAACCTTTAAAAATTGTGAATCCCTGTCTGCACACCTGTAACATATATCAACTATGTTTCAATAAAAAAAATTTAAAAAATTTTAAATGAATACTTGACCAAAAAAAACCCACTTTATTGAAACTAGAGACTGTTTGGACTTTTTATTAGGCCAAAAAATAAAATATGGAAAAAAATTAAGTTGTGTGATAAAAATTTTAAGGCTGAGTGATGAAGATGAGAAGAATAAAATAATATCGATCCAATTAAGAAGTAGAAGTTAAGCAAATGTAGCTGCTTTTAGATAAAAATGATTAATCTACATTCAGAAATATTGGTTTTGTGCTTTTGAAGAGTAGAACATTCAAGTATAAATGATTAATGGACAATTCGAAATTTTTAAAAATAGAGCATGGCCAAAAATTAGAAGTTGATGTGTAAAGTTGAGTCTTCTACTTCTCAGAGGATTATAACCTCATGGATCAGCTTATTAAGGGTAAATAAAGAGTGGAATGAAAAAGATGTGTCATCAAAGAAAATACAGGCACCTCAGAGATACTGCAGATATCTCAATAAAGCAAGTCACGTGAATATTTCTGTTTCCCAATGCATATAAAAGTTATGTCTACATTGTAGTCTCTTATATAGGCAAGAGTATTATTTTTTAAAAGCAATGCATGTATCTCAATTAAGGAACACTCCATTGCTAAAAAAAAAAAAAAAAAAAACTAACCATCACCCTAGCCTTCAATAAGCTGTAATCTTTTTGCAGTAGTAACATCAAAGATCACAGATGACCTTAACAAACATAATAATACTTTTAAAGCTTGAAGTAGCACAAGAATTACCAAATTGAGACCCAGAGGCACGAAGTGAGCAATAAAAATTGCTCGCTGCACAGTTGCCACAGACCTTCAAGTTGTCAGAAACCAAATATCTGGGAAGCACAATAAAGCAAATCACAGCGAAATAAGGTATGCCTGTATGGTCAGAAAAGACAGTCATGTATTGTTGACTTGGAAATGGAAATGAACATCAGAGTAACACTGAAATTTGTAAAGAGTGGTAACAGGAAAAACCTAAAGAGAAATTCAATGAGATGGAAGTCAACAGTATTAACTGTCACGCAGAGGTCAGAGGACACAAAGAGCCTAAAAATAAATCCTTGGATTTTATACAAAGGAAAAGGTAGATATGCTTACGTGCCAACTATGTACCAGGTGCTTTTACTTACATGAGGTGTTTAAAAAGAAACGGTTTGTTGTGTCCCTGGATGTTGAGATCAGATGGAGAATATTGGCAGGGACAGAACAGAACTGGTGACTCAGGGGATGAGGAGTGTCAGGCTAGAATCTCTTGTCATCTCTACTTGCTTGCAAGCAGGAAAGGAGAAGCCTACAGGGAGAGAAACTGGAAGAGGTTATGATAGAAGCTAAGTGACTGCAATGGTAAATGTTGAAAAAAGTGCAGTTTTATCATTGTTAGCAATAATTAGTCATTTTACATTTCCTATCAAAGAGATCATTTTGCTCAATTATACACAGAGTGAGTCTGTTTCTATATCACCTCTCCTTGTCTCCCTGTCTTTTGCTTTTTGGGTTTTCATTCTTAAAAGCAAAGTCTTTTTCATTCCACTATACCCTTGAAATCTTGAGTAATCAGCCTAATTGTTGACCTGATCTTACATTTATAAATTATTTTTAAATATCCACCAGGAAATTGAAAACCTTCCATAAAAATCAACTAGATATTGCTCACATAGCTTATTATAAAAAAAATTGAAAGTTTTATCTCATAGCAATGATATCCCTGCTTCCCTCAAATCATTTTGCCTCATTAGACACTGATGTATTCTCAAAATTATATAAATGTATCCATGAAGTTGAATAACTACCAAAAAGCAATTTCCTCATTTTTTGCATTACTGAACTCTTCCAAATACTAAGTATTTTAAGGCAATATTCTAAACTGGCAGTTTATTCCTGTATTCAGAGTATTACTGTCTGTCTAAACCAAAAGACATGTTCCTTCTAGTCTTCATCATTCCTCTAAGTACCAGCAACCCAGTTCTCTAGAATTGAGAAGCAGTCTCAGACGCAGCAGCTGTTCCCTTGACATCTCTCAGTTAACCTCCCATGCCTAAATATCCCTTGGGTAAGATAAAATTTCAGTGTGATAAGATATCATTTTCTCTTACAATTAAATCCTAGACAGGCAGATACAATAGCAACTTCATCTCCTGCAGAACAGCTAGCCACGTTTGGGTGATGATTACTGAGTTACTTCCCCAGAAATAAAAAGCAGATACTGTCCAATGAATCACACAGGGGCATTTCCCTATTATATACAAAAGGAGGTAAGTGGGCTGAACAGAAGAAAAGAAACTGCTATTGATTTCACTGCCACATCAAAGAGAAAGCATAGCAAAATTCAGTCATCAACAACCACAAACCAATCTAGCCTTTGTTGGGCAATAAAACTGAAAATAATGAAATTATTTGAGCAGTGTCAATCCATATACAATGAATTTAAATTCATGCTGACTTCTCTGACTTGTAAAAGGTGAAAATACAAGCAAATCATTCTAAAAGTATTTGAGAAGAAATACCCTATAGCTATTTCTTATAAGCTTGTTGAAACGCTCTCATGAGCTATTGATGAATGTGAAACTACTTAGAAAATTATAAAGTGCTATGTAAATGTTCATCTTAGCATTCAAAAGTCCAAGATAGTATTTGGTTGTTACTACCAGCCATAATTTATTGGTTGTGAAATCCACTCTAATAAATATTAAAATGTTTGAAGGTGTTTACATTGATATCCATAATGTTTATCTGTAAAATTAACTTCAGAAATCTTCTGTTAAATGCTTAAGAATAAGCAGATGTCAATTTTGGTATAGTACTGTTTAGAAACTGGTAAATCTAGAAATTTTCTAGGGATACAAATTTCAAAGAAAATTTTTTCTTCTCATCATTACAGAATTGTTCATCAAATATTATGCAATGTCTGAAAAGAAAAAACCCTTTGCTACAATCTCCCTGTTATGTCTTTTCTGAAGTATTAATGTCAAATAATTATAAGGTTGCTTTGTATTCTTCTTCAGCAGCACAAATTATAGGCAAATACTTCAAAATACTTTAAAGAAGGGCTCCTCAGATTTAATGTGCATACAGATCACCTAGAGATCTTATTAACATGCAGATTCTGACTCAGTAGGTCTGAACTGAGGCCTGAGCGCCTGAGATTCTGCATTTCTAATAAGTTTCCAACTGACATCATTGCTGCTGGTTAGGGGCCATACTTTCAGTCTAAAAAAAATTATCAGGGTTGGGTGCTGTATTAGCTAGGGTTCCACAGAGAAATAGAACCATGTTATCCTATATACAGATGAGAGAGGGAGGAAGAGAGATTGATTTATTACAAGGAATTGGTTGACTCAATTATAGGGCCTGAGAAGTCCCAAGATCTTCAATTAGCAGCTGGAGACCTAGGGAAACCAATGGTTTAGATCCAGCCAGTCCAAAAGCCTGCATGCTGAGACCCAAGAAGAGGCAATGTTTCGGTTCAGGTCCAAGGTCAGGAAAAGACTGATGTACCAGCTCAAGCAGTAAGGTGGGAGCAGGTCCCTCTTCTCAGTGGGAGGGTCAGCCTTTTCATTCTATTCAAGATTTCACCTGCTAGAGGAGGGCCAAACAGGATGGGGAAGGAATGCTGCTATACTCATTCTACCAACCCAAAAGTTAGACATTCAAAAACACTCTCAGACACACCCAGAACGACGTCTGACCAAATATCTGAGAGCCCCATAGGCCAGCCAAGCTGACACATAAAGTGAACCATCCCAAGTGCTATTGGTACTCTAACACACATTTTTTAAATTTCAATCAAATCTTAATAATCTAATTAAAATAATTCCACAGAACTTATCTGAAACCCCTAATTTATTATAAGCTTGATCCATAATAAGTGGAGACAGGTAGTGTTGACTGATTGTGTAGATCACCTTTCGAGGTAATAAAAATAATCCATCTTAATTTAAGAAGGCAATATTTATCTCAAAAATACAGTTTAAAAAGTAAAGATTGGCCTATATTGCCTTTCTTTCTCAAAACTGTGTTAGGCAGAGAGCTCGGCTCAGTGCTCTGTGACAACCTAGAGGGACAGAATTTGGTGGGAGATGGGAGGGAGATCCAAGGGAGAGGGAACATTTCTATACCTATGGCTGCTTCATACTGATATACGGCAGAAGCCAGCACAATATTGTAAAATAATTGTCCTTCAATAAAAACATTTTAAAAACTGTGTTATGGATACCTCTGGTCAGTGTTATATGGCAGCCTGGACAGGAGAGGAGTTTGGGGAAGAACGTGTACATGTACCTGTACAGCCCCTTTGTTGTCCACCTGAAACCACCACAGCATTGTTAATCTGCTCTGCGCGTATGTACGTGCTTAGTCACTCAGTCACGCCTGACTCTTGGAGACCCCGTGAACCGTAACCCACCAGGCTCCTCTGTCCGTGGGATTCTCCAGGCAAGAATACTGGAGTGGGTTGCCATGCTCTCCTCCAAGGGATCTTCTCGACCCAGGAATAGAACCCAGGTCTCCCGCATTGCAGGTGGATTCTTCACTGTCTGAGCCACCAGGAAAGCTATATTCCAACATGAAAAACACAAAATTAAGTAAACCTAAACATAATAAGTTTTATAGGAAAAGGAAAGGGTTATCATAAACAACATGCAAAAATTAAACCACTTCCTTTACTGTGAAACTTCTTAGAGTATTTAAAATGCTAATTACTGGCATCTCTGCATGCCAAAAAGCAGTATATTACATATCCTCTTATATACGCCAAGACGGAAATGTGTCATATTTCATGGAATCTAAAATGGCATTCTAACGTTAAGACATATCAATTTAGGTACCACTAAAGAGGAAATAATGACACCAATTTAGTATGACACAGTGTTTGGTGAGTCACTTGATTTTTTAAATACTTCTGGACTGAACTCTTATACCTAAATTTAATCACGCATCTATGTATATAAAAAGGAAAATATAAGTATAGAACGTCTATTACAGCATTAACAAAATGTGTTCACCTTAAGCCTGACTCTTCTGAATCACTTTTCAACTGATTTTCCCTAACATTTTTTCATATAATATTTCCCTCTGTGACATATAGAAGCACTGATGATGTAACAGTTTTTCAGTTCAGTTCAGTTGCTCAGTCATGTCTAACCCTTTGCGACCCCATGAATCGCAGCACGCCAGGCCTCCCTGTCCATCACCAACTCCCAGAGTCTACCCAAACCCATGTCCATCGAGTTGGTGGTGCCATCCAGCCATCTCATCCTCTGTCGTCCCCTTCTCCTCCTGCCCCCAATCCTTTCCAGCATTAGGGTGTTTTTCAAGGAGTCAACTCTTCACATGAGGTGTCCAAAGTATTGGAGTTTCAGCTTCAACATCAGTCCTTCCAATGAACACCCAGGACTGATCTCCTTTAGGATGGGCTGGTTGGATCTCCTTGCAGTCCAAGGGACTCTCAAGAGTCTTCTCCAACACCACAGTTCAAAAGCATCAATTCTTCGGTGCTCAGCTTTCTTCACTGTCCAACTCTCACATCCATACATGACTACTGGAAAAGCCATAGCCTTGACTAGATGGACCTTTGTTGGCAAAATAATGTCTCTGCTCTTAAATATGCTGTCTAGATTGGTCATAACTTTCCTTCCAAGGAGTAAGCGTCTTTTAATTTCATGGCTGCAATCACCATCTGCAGTGACTTGGAGCCCAGAAAAATAAAGTCTGACACTCTTTCCCCATCTTTTTGCCATGAAGTGATGGGACCAGATGCCATGATCTTAGTTTTCTGAATGTTGAGCTTTAAGCCAACTTCTTCACTCTCCTCTTTCACTTTCAGCAAGAGGCTCTTTAGTTCTGCCATAAGGGTGGTGTCATCTGCATATCTGAGGTTATTGATATTTCTCCTGGCAATCTTGTTTCCAGCTTGTGCTTCTTCCAGCTCACATTTCTCATAATGTACTCCGCATATAAGTTAAATAAGCAGGGTGACAATATTGAAGTACTTCTTTTCCTATTTGGAACCAGTCTGTTGTTCCATGCCCAGTACTAACTGTTGCTTCCTGACCTGCATACAGGTTTCTCAAGAGACAGGTCAGGTGGTCTGGTATTCCCATCTCTTTCAGAATTTTCCACAGTTTATTGTGATCCACACAGTCAAAGGCTTTGGCATAGTTAATAAAGCAGAAATAGATGTTTTTCTGGAACTCTCTTGCTTTTTCTATGATCCAGCGGATGTTGGCAATTTGATCTCTGGTTCCTCTGACTTTTCTAAAACCAGCTTGAACATCTGGAAGTTCACAGTTCACGTATTGCTGAAGCCTGGCTTGGAGAATTTTGAGCATCACTTTACTAGCTGGTGAGGTGAGTGCGATTGTGCAGAAGTTTGAGCATTCTTTGGCATTGCCTTTCTTTGGGATTGGAATGAAAACTGACCTTTTCCAGTCCTGTGGCCATTGCTGAGTTTTCCATATTTGCTGGCATATTGAGTGCAGCACTTGCACAGCATCATCTTTTAATATTTGAAATAGCTCAACTGGAATTCCATCACCTCCACCAGCTTTGTTCATAGTGATGCTTTCTAAGGCCCACTTGACTTCACATTCCAGGATATCTGGCTCTAGGTGAGTGATCACACCATCATGATTATCTGGGTCATGAAGATCTTTTTGCATAGTTCTTCTGTGTATTCTTGCCACCTCTTCTTAATACCATTTCTGTCCTTTATCGAGCCGATCTTTGCATGAAATGTTCCCTTGGTAGCTCTAATTTTCTTGAAGAGATCTCTAGTCTTTCCCATTCTATTGTTTTCCTCTATTTCTTTGCACTGATCACTGAGGAAGGCTTTCTTATCTCTCCTTGCTATTCTTTGGAAGTCTATATTCAAATGGGTCTATCTTTCCTTTTCTCCTTTGCTTTTCACTTCTCTTCTTTTCAGAGCTATTTATAAGGCCTCTTCACACAGCCATTTTGCTTTTTTGCATTTCTTGTTCTTGAGGATGGTCTTAATCCCTGTCTCCTGTACAATGTCACGAACTTCCGTCCATATTTCATCAGGCATTCCATCCATCAGATCTTGTCCCTTCAATCTATTTCTCACTTCCACTGTATAATTGTAAGGGATCTGATTTAGGTCATACCTGAATTATCTAGTAGTTTTCCCTACTTTTTTCAGTTTAAATCTGAATTTGGCAATAGTTTTTAAGTATGTTTCAATATTGTCTCTAGAATATTCTTCCAAGCCACTTATATCTATTTTGGAAGTTTTGTTGTTGGCATGTTTTGGATTAGATGTCAAAGAAAGTTTCAGAGACCAGTCAAGGATTCAAATGGTTTGCAAATTGACTTAAATGTCCAGAGGTTTTCATTTTCCAGTTTGGTACCAAGAGTACTAATCAAGTTCACCCACATGTAGGCAAGAACAACTATACCACAACTACTACTTGGTCAACACCATTTGTAAGATATATCTTGAATTCAGAGATGTTAAAATTAAAAACACACACATTTCATCTTAAAATCAATGGAAATATCATTATTCCTAAACATGTTCAACCACAGAAGAAACCCTCACTTTTTAAAGAACTGTCCTAAGGTATTAGCATTTCCTGAATCTTATTTTTTAAAACTACTGCCTTAAATGTATTCTTTCTCCACATTACATTACCCTTTGGCATACGTTGATTTAAACAATTTATTTTTTTCTTAGTATACAACCCTTCTGAACAAAAGATTATGCCTATTGCTTCTCCTCTCTGCCCTCCCCACAGCATCTAGGAAACCTTTCAGTCCACTTCAATGAAAGTAAAAGTGTTAGTCACTCCTTCATGTCTTACTCTTTGGGACTCCATGGACTGTAGCCTTCCAGGCTCCTCTGTTCATGGAATTCTCGAAGCAAGAATATTGGAATGGGTAGCCACTTTCTTCTCCAGGGGATCTTCCTGTCCTGGGGATCAAACCCAGGTCTCCTGCATTGCAAGCAGATTCTTTACCATATGAGCCACAAGGTGGTCAACAAAAGTTCTAAGATGAAGGTCCAGAACTGTGAGCATCATGGAAGTTTTCCCAGCCAGCTTCCAAAACAATTTTAATCATGTTCTGTCTTGTGACTAAAACGTTCTTTCTAAAATTTCTATCAAAGAATTTCCTGCCTTTTAATCTCATATTAACATAGGCATATCTCAGATATGTTGAAGGTTCAGTTCCAAATCACTAAAATAAAGAAAATATCACAGTAAAGTGAGCTACACAAATTTTGGTTTTCAAGTGCATATAAAAGTCATGTGTTCACTATACTGTAGTCTATTGTGTAATAGCATTATATCTAAAAAAAAGTATATACTTCAAAATTCTTTATTGCTAGGAAATGTCAAAATAGTTACGATAGTGACATGAAAAATCACTGATCACAGATCACCATAACAAATATAATAATTGAGAAAAAGATTAAAATGTTGCAAAGATTACTAATGAGACACAGAGACAGGAAGTAAGCAAATGCTGTTTGGAAATATGGCACCAATAGACTTGCTCAATCAAGCCCTCAATTTTTAAAAAATACAGTACCTGCAAAGTATAATAAGATGAGGTAAACATGTATCCACTTTTCCTGATGCTCTTCAGTGATCATTATTATCACCCTATTCTAATGGGCTGGTGTCTGCAGACACTTTGTCACTGAAGAAGGATGAAAAAAATCTTGAGTTCTAACCATAGCACTGCCATTTGCTCACCAAGCACAGTCCTCCTCCAGTCTTCAGTTTTCTCATAAGTCTGAAAAAGATAACACTTGTCCAACCAGCTTCACAGGGCTGTTTAATAATAATTAGAAAAAATATATAGCAAAAACACTCAAAGGCTACATAGTGCTGTCTCTGCTTTTATTACACATTACCCATATTATTTATTTATTACATATTTTATTACACATTTTTATTACACATTAAAATTCTGCCCGATATTCGATTTGGCTTCAGTTTTGTTATTCATCTGACATAAAGTATACACTCCCCAGAGAAACTTTATGAATACTTCCAGAGTATCCTTGCCACTGAAAAACATCATTAAACAGTAATAGCCATGAAATTTCCAAGAACTATTCTATTTGAGATAATAATCATAAACATACAAAATGGAGTCTCCTGTGGCTCAGTGCATCCATTCATTGTGAACTCCCTGACGGTATTGATTAAAAATCAAAGGTTTGCTTTTGTTTCCACTAAAGAAATATAGGGATAATAATAATGAAAGCCTCTCCATTACTATTAAAGAACGCAAAGTATGAAATTCTTTGACCAACTTTATATCATTGGAATTGTATAATGCTCTGGCAGGTGTTACTGCCATCATGTTTTACAGATGAGAAAACTAAAAAGCTCCAAGAGGTTTATTGCCTGGGGTAAACTGTCTAACAGATTCATGGCAGAGCTAAGGTTTTAATCTCACAATGTGAGGCTTTCTCACACATTAGGATTTCTCAGTCTCCGCAATATTGACATGTTAGGCTGGATAATTCTTTGTTCGGGTATGGGGGCTGTCCTCTGTATTGCAGACTGTTTTGCAGCATCCCTGGCTCCTCCCACTTGAAACAAGTAGTGCCCCTCCCACAATTATGACAGCAAAGATGTTGCCAAGTGTCTTTTACCTGCAAAATCACCACCACGTCAAAACCTGTCATACCCCATGCCAACTTAATACATTTTCAAATAATATTCACAAGCTTAATACTGTTACCGTAGGTAGATAACAATGATAAGGTGGAATCAGAGGGTATTTGCTTTCCTGTGTTTGCCATAATGAATGATCACAAACTTGATGGCTTAAAATGAGAGAGTTTTTTGGAGTTCTGGAGGCCAGTAGTCAGAAATAAAGGTTTTGGTGGAGCCACATTCCCTCTGAAAGCTTTAGAGAAGAATCCTTCTCGGCCTCTCCCAGCTCCTGGTGACTCCAGGTGTTCCTTGGCTTGTGGCTGTGCTGTGCTGCGCTTAGTGGCTCAGTTGTGTCCAACTCTTTGTGACCCTATGAACCCCATGCGACCCTGCCATGGCTCCTCCATCCATGGGATTCTCCAGGCAAGAGTACTGGAGTGGGTTGCCATGCCCTCCTCCAGGGGATCTTCCCAACCCAAGTCTCTTGCATTGCAGGCAGATTCTTAACCGTCCGAGTCACCAGGGAAGCCCAAGAATACTGGCGTGGGTAGTCTATCCCTTTTCCAGGGGAAGTTCCCAACCCAGGAATCTAACCAGGGTCTCCTGCATTGCAGGTGGATTTTAACCAGCTCAGCTACTAGGGAAGCCCTGGCATGTGGCTGCTGCTGCTGCTTAGTCGATTCAGTAGTGTCCTACTCTGTGTGACCCTGTGGACTGCAGCCTGACAGGGGATCTTGATGACCTAGGGATGGAATCTCCTGCACTGCAGGCAGATTCTTCACCACTGTGCCACCAGGAAGCCCCAGCTCGTGGCTATATCATTCCAATCTCTGCCTTCATCTTCACATGGTCTTCTCTGGGTCCTGTCCTCTTGTTTTCTGCAGGACTCTTGTCATTGGATTTAGAGTCCGCAAGGCAATCCAGAATGATCTCAAGATCTTTAACTTATCTAAATTTGCAAAGTCCTCTTTTGCAAATAAGGTCTCCTTCAGAGGTTCTGGGGGATGTATCTTTCAGGGAGTTCCCATTCTATTCACTTCACAGATTATATTTTTCTCTAAGAATTTATAATACTTTCTCAATAATCTATCATCTCATTAATTTCACAAATGCTCTAGAAAATGGAGAGACAGAGAGAGGTAAGAATTAGGGGCACGTTTGCTAAAGTCAGTGAGTTACAGATTGATTAAAATAATCTTCTAATCCACTTTTGGGGACTTCCCTACTGGATCTATTCCAAGATGGTGAGAAAAACAGTTGAATTGCATCCTGCTTTATGAATCATACAATTTGCAGTTTAGTTCCGATGGGAAATAGAAAAGCAAAAGAGAACACAGCTGAATTTTCAGATCCTTTTCTTGGTTTTTAAAAGATTAGCTGTAAATTTCTTAAATTAACAAGATTTCTGGAACCTGATGAAAGAAAACAAACATGGAACCCCATTTAATAAAACTTCTCAATGTGTAAGCACCCTTTAAATCCATCCCTATAGATTTCATGTTAATTTTTTTAAAAGTCTGTGGTTACAGAATCAGGAATAGAAATACAGAGCATTAGCTTTCATAATGCATGATATTAATCACACTCTCATATACTGAGACTGATTCTGCAAAAAAAAAAAAAATAACAACTATGAGATCATGCTTATTTAGCAAGCTTGGTCACAGGGTAGTCTGCTGATCTCCCTAAAACATTGCATTTCTTTCTTTGATACCTCTGCATTTTCATTCTAAGTGATGTTGACATTTTAACCAGAGTATTCAGTAAGTTATGAATCACCAGCAGACATCAAATGACTGAGTTATAGAATTACAACCATGATTTGTATAAAAAGTCTTTTAAAGTATAATGTATCATGTAAGTCCCTTCTTGGTTTCTCTTGCAGTAATCACACTCTTTCTTCTAAAGATTAGCACAAAGATGTCCAGTCACTTACTCATTTTTTCTGACCTCCATTTATAACTGTACTTCACCAAAATTATACCCTTATTATTGCATGCCCTACATTTTATTTGAACATTTTTTATTTATTCACAAGATTTAATTAAAAAATAAAACACAGAAAATGAGGGTATAGGATGCAAAGTGAATTTTCTAGCAAGCCCAGTTCTCTGTCCTAGTCCTCCTAGGCAATCAGTTTGGGTGTTTTACCAGAAATACTTCACATATACTCAATTCTCCTCTTAAACAGAGCCTTTCCTGCTAAAGAACAAATGATTCTTTACTAATGATAGGGTTCTCACATTTTTGCTTTAGACCACAGTCTCTGACAGGATTAACTCTAACCTGCCCCAAATCTTCTGAGTGGATTAAGTCTTTAGACTCTAGGCTGCATCTTACCACTTGGAAAAAGAAGAGTGTTATTAAATACCTCAGTAATAAATAATCCTCAGCAAGTGCCACCCTTAATAGTATGTGTACCATAATCAGCTCCCTCAAACTTTATCCTAGGAGGGGCCCTTTAAATTTATTCTCAGAGAGAAATAACATTATCGTCTTAAAAATCAAGTTTCAAATGACAAATGTATTGCTTCAAAAACAAAATATCCCCAGGATTCTCCATAACATATTCCCAGAGATCACTAAACCCTTATATTCACTTTGATTCTTTTTTTAAGTGTTGACATTGTTAATGGGCTTATCTTTTAAGGAAAAAAATCTAGAGGTACACATAAGCCAGATTTAGATTTATGCTATAGCATAACACACACACACATTACAACTACAGAAGCTGACATAGGCTTGAAAAAATTAGGCAAGATTTAAAGCAGGTGGAAGTTTAGCTTTAATTCAATATCCTAAACAGCATAAGAAGTACAGCTACAGCTTTTCTGTGCTTTCTGCTAGGGATTTATTATAAAAAGGAGCATGAGAGGGCCTAGTGAATGTTTTATAATATTATCAACGTGTCTGAAGCCTAAGAATTCTTTAACCCATGAGCATCGAGCAGAGATGGGCCAGCGGGGTGGTTAGAAGATGGAGCATCTTTTTGACTCCTTCCATATGCCCTCCACCACACGCATAACACAGACATTTTTAGTCAGAACTTTCAAGAAGTAGACATCAAGACAGAATGACATAGTTAAGAAATTTATTAGAGATCCACCTATAAGAGAAAATGGGGAAGGCAGTAAAACCTTGATGCAGGTCTGCCTGAGTGGAGAAAGAGGGGATGGAAGGAAGGGAGGAAGGTTGGATGACATGTCTTACTCTGCAGTAACTTCTAAGAGAAATTTAGCAGAGCCATGAGAGGTAGGGGTGGGGGTAGAGGTAGGGAGGTAGGTAGGACCTCAAGCCAAAGTCACCCGTCAGAGAAGTCCCACATCTCCTGGGGATTCGTGCTAAATCGCTTCTTTGGTATCCCATTCTGTGCGACCCTGTAGACTGCAGCCCACCAGGCTCCTCTGTCCAAGGGATTCTCCAGGCAAGAATACTGGAGTGGGCTGCTGTGCCCTTCTCCAGGGGATCTTCCCTACCTAGGGATGGAACGGGCATTGGCAGGCAGCTTCTTTACCACTAGCGCCACCTGGGAGGGCCTACCTTAGTATCCTAGGAGAGCTCAATCATTGGCTGAGAGCAGCCTGCCGGAGGCGTGGCTTCAGCACTGGCTTGGGGACAACCTTCAGAGCTCCACATCTGGGGCTCTCTTGTCAATTATGCTCCCTGCAACTGATGATCTGAGGAGCTTATTCTCCTGGTGGACATGCACCATCTCAGATGAGAACTATCACTGCAGATGTATTTTCGGCTGGTCTTTAGTGCCTGGAGAATTTCAGGGACAGAGGAGCCTGGTGGGCTACAGTCCATGCGGTTGCAGAGTCAGATGCTGGAGTGACTAACGCTTCACACTTTTAGAGCCATACACTTCTTAAACCGAAAGTTTTGTTTTGAGAGTCTCAACATGATTCCCTTCGACAGAGATTTTTCTAATTCTAAACTTGGTCAACAAAGCAACTGACAATAAACTAATACACACCAAGAAGGGAATGATCACTATGCTTCCTGCTTAACTCTTCTTTAACTCACCAAGTTGATCTAACTCTCCAAGTTGAATGGATCTTTAATTGGTGGATTTATTTTTATTTAGGTAAATTTAACAGACATACATTATGTAAAATACACAGGTCTTAAGAGCAAAATTTGAAGAGATTTGATATTATGTATACTCAAGTAACCACCACTGTAGTGAAGATTTAGACCACAATAGAAAGTTTCCACATGTTACTTTCCATTCAGTTCTAATCTTCCCATAAACAATCACTGTTCTATCACAGAGATTAGTTTTGGCTGTTTTTCAAGTTCATATAAAGAGTCATACAGTATATACTTTTTTTGGTATATCCTGGTATATACTAAAAGTCTGTCATCTTCCACTTTGTGTAGTATTTTTGAAGTTTATCCATGTTGTTGAAATTGCATTCAGCTGTTGATTCTTTTGTTTTTATTGCTGAGTAGTATCCCAGTGCATGGATGTTTCACAGTTTATCCACTCACCTGTGGATAGACATTTGTGTTGTTTACAATTTGAGGCTGATATAAATAACACAGCTCTGAATATTCATGGAGAAATTTTTGTGTGGACATAGGTCTTCATCTTTGGAGTCTATATGAGTTAAAAGGTAGATGTATATTAACTTTATAAGAAAAGAATTTTCCATTGTTCACATCATTTTACTATCAGTAAATGGTGGGATTTTGAGAAATACTAGGTGATATTTTAGGCTTTCTCTCAAATCACACCACTCAACTAATTTCATTTTGTATCATTTTATTATCAGTAACTGGTGGGATTTTGAGAAATACTGAGTGATATTTTAGGCTTTCTCTCAAATCACACCACTCAACTAATTTCATTTAAGTAAAATATTAATACTTAAAGAAATAGTTTATACATCTTTATTCTAGGCAAAGCATACTAATGTTCTAACACTTCGTTTTACTGATGAAATAGAGTTCAGGAACTCCCTGGCAGTCCAGTGGTTAAGAATCTGGCCTTCCCAGGTGCTGCTAGTGGTAAAGAACTGCCTTCCAGTGCAAAAGATGAAGAGAAGTGGGTTAGATCCCTGGGTCAGGAAGATCCTCTGGAGGAGGGCATGAAAACCCACTCCAGTATTCTTGCCTGGAGAAGGAGCCTGGGGTCTACAGCCCAGAGGGTTGCAAAGAGTCAGACATGACTGAAGCCACTTAGCGCGCACACACACACACACACACACACACACACACACACACACGCTTTGACTGCAGGGGGCACAGGTTCCATCTCTGGCTGGAGAACTAAGATTCTGCAATGCTGCATGAAGTGGCCAAAACAAAGAGCAGAGGAAAACAAGAGTTCAGGAAATATTAAAGCTTGCCCAGAGTCAAATAGCTAATAAGTGTGTAATCAGGATTCAAACTCAGCTCTGCTCGTTTTACAGCAAAACTGATGCTTCTTTCCTCTAAAAAAAAAACTTTGAACACATAGCAGCAAAGAAACCCTACCTTTAGCCAGAGGCCAGAGGCTCAAGGAGAAGAGATATGAAATGAGTAGCAATCTTTTCTCTACTTGCTACAGAAAGGAGGGTGAGATACCACCAGCTCTTCCTTATCACCCTTGCTCAGGGGTATTCTTCAGTTCCCTGCCCTGTCTTAGAAACTCAGAGGATCTCCAAAGAATCTTCTGTCCACTTTGTTTGTTTTTCTCCCTGCCCCAATCTAACCCTGAGATTATTATTGTTATTGCCAATTAAAAGATAAGGAAACAGTCTCTGTTTATATAATTTGTCTATACAAATGACAGATTAGTGTGTCTTTCTTATTCATTAGTTTTTGGCTTCTTGAAAACAGATTATTATTGCCTTCCTTTAACATACTCATTGCTAAGCATCGTGCAGACTCAAGGCTGGGCAAAACAAGGGACAGTGTAACAATGAATAAATGGATCACAAACAAGTTTTTCTGGCTTCAAGTTAAGCAGTCTATTCTTTGGGCAGTTTATACTACTTCAAATTTCTAAAACCAAGAGGCTAGATGAGATAACCTCTAGGAAGGCTAGGGTTCCTTGTGTTTGCACTTAATACAAACCTTATAAGAAAGAAACCAGCATTTTTCTCTGACAGAACCTTAAAATTATCAAAGAGAGAGATCTGAGCCTTTGAATGCAGAAATGGAACCTACTGTGATCAATGAATAAAATGTCCCACGGGATGAAGTCTGTCAGAGACTAAGAACCCATCCAAAAGTGACATTGAACGTATGCCCCTTCTCAAACAGCACAAGTAGCAGATTTCTACTCCAAGTAGGGTGACACATTCTGGAAAAGTCAATTTCATGACAAACATAAGCATTTTATTTGCATATATGACAAGAGAATTCTAGGAAAAATAGAACCAAGAAATATAAATTAAAGAACAAGAAAAAACTATGAACCAAACATACAAATCAATGCTCAAAAAACAAGAAAGACTAATCATCTCTTGGAATCCCAGGTGGCTCAGCAGTAAAGAATCCAACTGCCAATGCAGGAGACATAAGAGACATAGGTTCTATCCCTGGGTCAGGAAAATCCTCTGGAGAAGGAAATGGCAACACACTCCATTATCCTTGCCTGGAAAATTCCATGAAGAGAGGATCCTCATGGGCTGCAGTCGGTAGAGTCAAAAACAGTCAGATACAACTGAGTTTGCATGCACAAATCATCTCTTGGTCATGCATGAAACTCTAGACTGTCCCTAATGGTGCCACATCCTTCCCTTTGGTCCTTTGTAAGCCCCACTGCTGTGGTGTTCCCAAGGACTGAAGCACTAGCCACCTGCTTTGTAACAGATTAGGCATTAGATCGAAGACATTAGTTTCACCAAGTTGTCCCTGTTATCAGCCAGGAGTCCTTCTTTAAGGCAGAAACTCTCAAAGAAGCAAAACCTTCCACTGGCTGAGCCAAGTAGAAGTCATATCAATCCTATCCTTCCAATCCATAATTACATTTTCAGTCCAGACACTAAGGCAACTGATAAAAGTCCCTTTCTTTTTCTGTGCAATATCAAGAAATAACTCATTATTCAGTCTCTTTACCTCATTGCACATGGACCAACAGAGTTTAAACTATGGGTACAAATCACCAAATGGGCCTTAGGAAGCATCACTATGAATAAAACTAGTAAATGTGAAGGAATTCCAGTTGAGCTATTTCAAATCTTAAAAGATGATGCTGTGAAAGGGCTGCACTCAATATGCCAGTAAATCTGGAAAACTCAGCAGTGGCCACAGGGTTGGAAAAGGTCAGTTTTCATTCCAATTCCAAAGAAAGGCAATGCCAAAGAAAGCTCGAACTACTGCACAATTGCATTCATCTCACACGTTAGCAAAGTAATGCTCAAAATTCTCCAAGCCAAGCTTCAACAGTACATGAACCATGAACTTCCAGATGTTCAAGCTGGACTTAGAAAAGGCAGAGGAGCAAGAGATAAAATTTCCAACATGCACTGGATCATCGAAAAAGCTAGCGACTACCAGAAAAACATCTGTTTCTGCTTTATTGACTATGCCAAAGCCTTTGACTTCGTGGATGACAACAAACTGTGGAAAATTCTGAAAGAGATGGGAATACCATACCACCTGACCTGCCTCCTGAGAAATCTGTATGCAGGTCAAGAAGCAACAGTTAAAACTGGGCATGGAACAACAGACTGGTTCCAAATTGGGAAAGGAGTACATGAAGGCTGTATATTGTCACCCTGCTTATTTAACTTATATGCAGAGTACATCATGAGAAATGCTGGGTTGGAGGAAGCACAAGCTGGAATCAAGATTGCTGGGTGAAATGTTAATAACTTCAGATATGCAAATGACACCACACTTTCATTAGAAAGCAAAGGACTAAAGAGCCTCTTGATGAAAGTGAAAGAGGAGAGTGAAAAAGTTGACTTAAAATTCAGCATTCAGAAAACTAAGATCATGACATCCGGTCCCATCACTTCATGTCAAATAGATGGGGAAGCAGTGGAAACAGTAACAGATTTTATTTTGGGGGCTCCAAAATCATTGCAAATGGTGATTGCAGCCATGAAATTAAGACGCTTCCTCCTCAGAAGGAAAGTTATGACCGACCTAGATGGCATATTAAAAAGCAGAGACATTACTTTGCCAACAAAGGTCCATCTAGTCAAAGCTGTGGTTTTTCCAGTAGTCATGTATGGATATGAGAATCGGATGGTGAAGAAAACTGAGTGCCGAAGAATTGATGCTTTTGAACTGTGGTGTTGAAGAAGACTCTTGAGAGTCCCTTGGACTAAAAGGAGATCCAACCAGTCCATCCTTAAGGAGATCAGTCCTGAATGTTCATTGGAAGGACTGATGCTGAAGCTGAAACTCCAATCCTTTGGCCACCTCATGTGAAGAACTCACTAATTTGAAAAGACTCTGATTCTGGGAAAGATTGAAGGCAGGAGGAGAAGGGGACGACAGAGGATGAGATGGTTGGATGGCGTCACTGACTCAATGGACATGAGTTTGAGTAAACTCTGGGAGTTGGTGATGGACAGGAAGCCCTGGAATGCTCCAGTCCTTGGGGTCTCTGAGAGTTGAACACGAATGAGCTACTGAACTGGACTGAGCTGATAGACCACCATGAACATTAAGCTTCTCTGATACACTTTACATAATTTAATGAAAACTGCAGCTTTCAATCCACTGGGAATATAATATCACCATCTTCAAAGTGTTTTCATAGACACAACACCCAACCCCTCTTTGAGCTGAATGATTTTACACCCAAGTTGATAATGCAAAGACCTCAAAGGTCCTTCCTGTAAGCAATGAATACTTTTAGAACAACCTGATTTATCTCTGTTTTAGGGAAGTTTTCAGTATGTACAAACTATAGCTTCATTCTTTGGTTCAGAATCCTGTTGTTTCTGAAAACAGAATACCCTTGCTCCTGTGCAGAGTGAAATTGACCCTATTTTTATATCTGTGGTAGCTTCTATTTGGGTACTTCAGTATGTTTCACTGTATGTAACAACAGGAGATACTATTATTTTCTAAGAAGCCATACCTGACCTGAAAAGAATAAGCCAAAGATAAACTGTATCATTTTAAATGGACCCTCTACCTGCAGTTCCCTTCATAATTCTGTCAATGGCTTCTAACAATTATTGGGGTAAAAAACAGCCTTGTGCCTCTACCCTGTGGTACCTTATTATCGTGTAAGTCTTTTCCTCTCCAGAGACTCCCTCACTTCCATCTCCCCTCTCTGCCATCTACCATTCGCCCTTCTCTCCAACCTCTCCAACAGCCCTCACTTCCTTCCAGCTCTGGGACTTCAAACACACTCCACCCTCTACCCCTAGGTGTACCCCACCTTGAAACTGATGAGGGAAATGATCCTTTCCTTCAGATTTCAGTTCTGTGATCATGTTCTTCAGGAAAGCTCTCTCTCTGTTCAATCACCAGGCCTCACTTTTTTCACATGTTTCTCCCTCATTGTACTTATCACAGTAGTCATTTGCATAGAAGAACCCTAAATGTCCATCGACAAAGCAATGGATAAAGAAGATGTGGTGTGTGGAACACTACTCAGCCATAAAAAAGGATGAAACAATGCCATTTGTAGCAACATGGACAGACCTAGAGATTATCGTGCTAAGTGAAGTAAGTCAGACAAAGACAAATATCATATCACCCATATGTAGAATCTAATTTATTTAAAATGATACAAATTAACTTATCTACAAAACAGAAACAGACTCAAAGATATCAAAACCAAAGATAAATCAGGAATTTGAGTTAACATACACACTACTATATATAAAACAGACAATCAGCAAGGACCTACTTGGGGAATAGCATGGGGAATTCTACTCAATATTCTGTGATAACTTATATGAGAAAAGAATCTGAAAAAAATGAATATGTACATAACTGAATCACTTTGCTGCATACCTGAAATTAATACAACATTGTAAATCAACTATATTCCAATAAATTAAAACAAATTTTAAAACTAATCATTTGAATTTATTTGTTTGATTCTTAGATGAATATCATCATCCCCATTCCATGAGATAAAACTGTAACATTTTTGCAGTCATTAGTAAATTTCTGGTATGGTGTTCAATATTTAGTTAAGAAACTGAATTTTTAACATAATCTACATAGACAGCATAAAACAAATTTTAGTCAGAAAACCATAAACAAGGATAATTATATTAAAATGCTTCTTTTTAGTAAAGACTTTGGAGAAAAATACTAGGAAAAGTAACAAATCTAATTAACAATGGTTTTATTTTATTTTTATTTATTTATTTATTTATTTTCTTTACATTATCATGTTGGTTTTGCCATACATTGACATGAATCCACCATGGGTATACATGTGTTCCCCTTCCAGAGCCTCCCTCCCACCTCCCTCCCGATTCCATCTCTCTGGGTCATCCTGGTGCACCAGCCCTGAGCACCCTGTATCAAGCATCAAAACTGGGCTGGTGATTGAGTTCACATATGATAATTTTACATGTTTCAATGCCATTCTCCCATATCATCCCACCCTTGCCCTCTCCCATATAGTTTTAAAGAAGAAAAATTATGTGGTTTTGTTGGGGGAGAAGGACTTGAATAAAAGTTGATTTGCTGATTCTGTATCAGCATCCCTGGTGTTTTATTTGGTCATTTGTTTAAGAATGACTCATTCTTCCTTTAACCAGACAAAGCTCTATCTCACATTCATAAATGTCTACAACACAATCACTGTTCCAACACTTGGACTTGAGAGAAAAAATGTATAAACCTATGTATGAAAGTTACTTCCTGGGCTTCCCTGGTGGCTCAGTGGTGAAGAATCCACCTGGCAACGCAGGAGATATGGTTTCAATCCCTGATTTGGGAAGACCCCACATGCCGCAGAGCAACTAAGCCCATGCACAGTGACTATTGAGCCTGTGCTCCAGAGCACGGGAGTCACAACTACTGACCCTACATGCCACAACTACTGAAGCCCACATGCCCTGGAGCTGGGCCCACCACAAGGGGAGCCACTGCAATGAGATGCCCGAGCACAGCTCCTGGAGAGTAGCCCCCACTCACCACAACTAGAGAAAAGCTCAGACCTCAACAAAGACCCAGCACAGCCAAAAATAACATAAATAAGTAAATACAATTATATCTTAAAAAAGAAAGACATTTTCCTCTGATATACCTTCTTACTCAAGACCAACAAACATCTTATTTGTAGAGCCTAAACTTCAAAGATTTAGGTAACTAAGCTGAGTTCTTTAACTCAAATAGGTATAATCATCTAGTGAGACTAGTAACAAGAAAAACCCCCAAATCATGATGAAAACTGAGGTTCCAACCTTTACTTGGCTTTTCACTGAAATCTTGTCTTTACATACTTTTATTTGTGTGTGAAACTGCTGAGTGTCTAAGATGTGAGTATTTTAAAGTGAGCAAAGTTATAGTAACTGACTCAGAAGTAACCATTGAAGATGCTGCATTGACGTGAAAGGGATTCCTAAAAAGGTGTGTGAAATACATCTGGAGTCCTGGGGCCACTACCTGTGGAAGGAAGCAAGAATTCCTTCTCTCCCACCCACCCAACCACTACATCTGGCACATATGTTGTTCATTTTTTGTTTGTTGATTGAGTGACTGAATGAATAAATGAACAGAGGGCTTTGATAGCATCATAGCATGCATTCAAAAAAAAAATACAGAGTATATTCAAATAATGTTATCTACTTGGGGCATCAGAACATCACCTCAGGGAATTTGATAAAACCTGGAGAGTGCTTTAACTTTATAAAAAGTAGAACATCCTTATTGGCAAGTCTCTATCCTATTTTGCATTTTTAAGTTCTGCTGTTCCTCTTATGTGATTTATTAGTTAGAGTGGCTAATCACTGCAATGAACAACTCTCAGATTGTAGTGGCTGAAACTAACAAGGGTGTCCTTCTTTTTCAGGTTGCCATCAAGGCAGAGTCAGTGAGATGGGGCAGGGTGGTCCCCTCCACCAATCACAGAAGGACCAGGCTCCTTCCAACTGAAGGCTCTATGTAGCGACTAAACTTCAGAGCCTCTACTGCAGTCTCTAGAGGCAGACCAGCTAATAAGCAACATTTGAAGAAGATCTGCATATTCTCATGGGAGGCATATGAACCAAGCCGGAAAATGGCACACATTCCTCTCATCTACATGCCATTGGCAGGAACTTAGTCACACACAAGAGGGCTGGGAAATTTAGAATCACAAAGTATCAAGGAAGAGAGTTTGAAACAGCAAGCTGGCTACTTTCTCCCTCCATGTCCCTCATTTCTGGCCCCATGTCACCCTGCTGGGATATCACTTCTTTGTATTAGGATATCATTTTCAATCTCTGTGTACGGACTTAACGAAAGTTTACTGGACTTAAAATTATGTATTCATTTTTTATATCTAAGTATATTTCCTCCAACCAGCATGCTCTTTAAATGCTTGCAATGAATTATTTATTAACCCAGAAGGGCTTTTCTCTGTCTAATTCTGATAGCCTTCTGTGATGGGCTTCCCCTTCAAGCATGATGCATATTCTTGGCTTGCAGTGAGGAAAGGGTGCTGGAAACACTCTCTTAGGAAAAAGGAAACTAAATATGGCCTTTATCTTCTATTGAGTAGAAGAGCCAAGCAAACACCCTCCTCACAGTGGCAAGAACCACACACTATTCCTTCCCAATCCTTTTTATTTCCCCATTTCATAAAAAAAAAAGCTACTAATATGTATCTTTGTTTATTTTTATCTGAGACATCTGGGTAGCTTTACTCTTCCAGCATGCATCTTCCTTCTCAGATATACTGTTTCCCTAGGCTCGAAATGTACTGATAAAGAATAGCCTCAAATGAATCTGTCTCCTGGATGAATTGTCCTCATTGCTTGAAAAGCTTCACATGCATTGTTGTATATTTGGTTCAGTAGTATGGTTAGCCCAAATCCTTGCAAAAAATTTTTCCCAGTCAGAAAAATGAGAAAAGAGCTGCATTTTAGTTTTATTCTGGTGATAAGAAAATTAAAGTTATTTTACGTTAAAAACATTAATATGGTCTGAAAATCTTAAAAAAAAATTTATCATCTGAAATGACTTTAATGGATTTTCTCTAGTATGCAGTTATTATAAATCCATTTTGTTTTATTGAGGTCAAACTATATTCCCTTGTCTTGCTCCCCAGGAGAAGGAAATAAGGTAAAAATTAGCTCACTGTGGTTATATTCATTTTATTTGGTGCATAAAAGAGACGACTAACAAAAGGGAAAACTGATACCTCACAAAGATCAAGTGCTTTATGTTAAGCCAGAGTTCCAGGGATGTAAAGGGAAAATCAGAAAGTAAGAAAAACAATCTATAAATAAATGAATCAAAGCACCATTGAAGGTAGTGGTTATTGACTTTTGAAAGTTTTTTTTAAAAAAATTATCATGTGTTTTACATATAAATTCATTAGGTATTAAGCCACCCAAAAAATTAATTTTGAGGGCCTCATTTCTCTGTATCCTCTTCAACTACAAGTAGAGCTAACTACAAATATATATTTCCTTCCTATAGGTGTCATTTTCTTAAGAGCTTTAAGCTTACTTTATCATTTCAGTTACAAGTTAATTGAGTACTATACACAAATACATAAGGTATGATTAGACTTCGCATGGTATAAATATATACATATATGACACAAATACATATACATACATAAACACACACATAAATAAACACTACACTTATATGCTGGATATTGAAGGTGGTTGTTTTTAGTCACTAAGTTGTGTCTGATTCTTTTGAGACCCCATGAACTGTAGTCCACCAGGCTCCTCGTCCATGGGATTTCCCGGGCAAGAATACTGGAGTGGGTTGCCACTTCCTTCTCCAGGGGATCTTCCTGACTCAGGGCCCAAACCCACTTGGCAGACAGATCCTTTAGCCTGAGCCACCTGGGAAGACCCAGGTATCAAAGGTTAGCTTCTCAAGGTCCATTTTATCTTCTAATTAGACAGGCTGGAAAACCAAGAAATAAATATGTAGGCTTCCTTGAATGTAAAATTCTTAATGTGAATCTAAAATTCTTGTTGCAAATATGATTCTTTTCTAAAACGTATTTATTTATGTATGGCTGTGTCAGGTCTCAGTTGTGGCACATGGGAGTTCTCCCTGGGCACACGGCTCCTTCTCTACTTGTGGCACACAGTCTGGGGCTCCAGTGGCACATGTGCTTAACTGCCCCGCAGCACATAGGATCTTAGTTCCCTGACCAGGGATCGAACCCCAGTCCCCTGCATTGGAAGGCAGATTCTTAACCACTGTGTCACCAGTGAAGTCTCACAAATAAGATTCTTCAATGTACCTGCATGAAATATGTGAGACAAAGAAAGATGAAGGTATCAGTATGTTCCTTAAGGGTTCTTCGTGCTGGCCAGCAATGCCGGGAAATGGGAGTTGCTTTCTACAGCAATGATTCAGGGTCTGTTCAAGAGCTGTCTGGGTGTTAAGAAATGACTGGCTCAGCTTCTTCTGGCTTTGAGATCTCTGGATCTTAGCTATAGGTCCATTCCTTGAATTCCTGGGTGATGAGAGGAAGTGGTCCACAGCAGCAGCTTCACTACAGACCTGCTTTATTATAGTGAGTCAGTGTATCCCTTTCTTTGGGGAACTGCCTCTTACCCCCTCCCTGCTGCCTGGTAACTATCACTGTCCATATTCCACCATATGCTACCTACAAGATGGTCTTAGATTCAAGCTAGGCCAATCCTCCTCTCTTTTCCAGGTGTTTGAAAACAGAGAGTGTAAGCATAGTGGTGATGAGCCATCTTGGACCTTGCTGATGAGAGCAGCACCCTGAGGATAGGGAGCAACTAGATTGAAGAGGCCGGGGTCCCCAGCTCCCTGCAGCTTCCACACATGCCCTGGAATAATCACCCTTAGACTGTTACATGAAAATTAACATCAACTTCAATCCAGTTTAAGCCAATATAGAGAGGCCACCTGTCACAGCCAGGGGAATCAATAACCTAACTATAACCAGAGGACTTCAGAATACAAAATGCAGATGTTACAATTAAATTTATGCTTTAGGAATCAGGGACTTCCCTGATGGTCCAGGGCTTAAGAATCCACCTTCAGGGGAAGTGGGTTTGATCCCTGGTTGGGGGACCAAGATCCTACATGTTGTAGGGCAGTAAAGCCTGTGCTGCTACTAGAGAAAGCCCATGAGCCACAAGGGAGACCCTGTGTAGCCAAAAATAAATAAATAAAAATTGTAAAAGATGGGGAAAAAAGGAGTCAGTGAATGATGGCCTGCAAGCCAATGTCATCCCATTTTATGTTTCTGTATGATCCATGAGCAAGATGTTTTTTATGTTTTTAAATGACTGAAAAAAATCAAAATATTTTGTGATACATGGAAATTGTATAGAATTTAACACCTATATAAACGTCATATAGAAACATAGCCATGTTCATTTATTTATGTATTGTCTATAGCTGCTTTCACATTACATCAGTCTGGTTGAATAATTACAACAGAGATCACATTTATTGTCTACCCTTTTACAGAAAGAGTCGCCAGTGCCTGCTTTAGACGGTCACCTCAGTGGTTGAAGCAAATTTCCTGAAGAATGAAGAGAACAGAATCAAACAAGAGCCAATGAGAAGGTTACCCAGTGGTCTAGGTAAGAGATAAAGCGGGCTCAAACAAATTAGCTGTCCCCAGTAGGAATAAACATGAGTGTATTTGAACAAACTCCAGGAGACAGTGAAGAACAGGGAAACCTGGCATGCTGCAGCCCATGGGTCACAAAGAGTCGGACATGACTTAGCAACAGAACCCAGCAACAATAGCAACTGAAATTAACACAATAGAGGATTCATCCCAATAGAAGTATTGAGATCATAATGGAATGTGTCATTTCCTGAAATTTCCATTGTATGACAAACTATTAAAATAGAATCCTTTGTCCCATTCAAAGTTGATAACTGTCAAACCTCCATGAGGGATCTACCAGAGAAGCCCAAATCCATTACCAGTACTTTCTCTGAGCTTTACAGATATTTGTTTCCTTCATCATATTTAAGTCCTAACGTGACCCCCAGCAGAAATTTCTCTTGTCTGCTCTCAAATGACAAGACTTCTGGAACATGCCTTCTTACCTCCTCTCACACAATCAACAAAATAGATACCATGCCATCTTCAGACAGCTTTCTTGGTACTCAAATTCAAATTTTAGAACTATTGTTCTCAGTTTCAAAATTTATACTCATTGCCATAAAGACTTGTTTGTAAAAAACTGGAACTGCATAAATATTAACTTATGCCATCAGGCATGTACATTCTATAAATAATAGCTAAGTCATTGCATAGATATTTTTAATAAGTCAACTGAGATCAATCTGTTAAAGTCTCATTTTAAGGCCTCCTAATCAATGAGTAGATCAAAATGAAACTCATGTAATTTTCCCCTGCCATTGTAGTGCTGATGTTTTATTTACAACAGATGTGATTTTAAATAAGAAAAAGCTGTATTTCAAATCCACCTGAGATGATGTATACACTTTTTGCAGTTCATCCATCATTCGTTCATTCATTCACTCATCCATCTAACAAATGTTTACCACATGCCTATTATGATCCAGTAGGGATGTCAGACCCTGAGATACTAGAGATTGGACTTTTTTCCTTAGAGAGAATATGATTTAGTGAGTGACTCAATCAACAGGCTGGCACACACCCTGTGATGAATGTTGGACTGTAAGTAGGGCAATGGATACATAGAAAAGGACCCAGACTAGGTAGGAGGAGATAGGGGAAGGCTTCCAACTGGAAGTGATGTCCAAGCAGAAGCCTAGAGTGTGAGTAAGACTTACTCAAGATAAAAGGGAAGAGTGGGGAAAAGGAATAGCATGTGGACAGATCGGGAGGAGGGAGTGTGCATAGACAAATGGCCCCTTCGTATCAGAAGTGCAGGCAGAGCCTACTCTCAGGGTTTTCGGGCCACTCTTCAACTTTCTGGAAATGGCAACCCACTCCAGTGTTCTTGCCTGGAAAATCCCAGGGACAGGGGAGCCTGGTGGGCTGCCGTCTATGGGGTTGCACAGAGTTGGACACGACTGAAGCAATTTAGCAACAGCAGCTTCAACTTTCTCGTCCTCATTATGGTCTAAACAGGCACTGCTTTTGGAGATGTGCTCAGGACCACAGGTGTTCTGCCTGCCTCCCACACCCACTGGCTCCAGATACATCACTGTTTCAGTAAGTGAAAGAAGTTCCTTGTGGCTGAAAATCAAACACAAGGGTGTGATGAGTAAAGCAATGAGAAGGATGGCATGCGGAGGGCCCAATATTAGCTGGGATTTCACTTGACTGGTGAATCCTTGAAGCCTCCATTCCTGCCCATTGCCTAGTCAACTGTCCCCAGCTGGCCCTGATACTAGAGAACACCATGCCACGCTACGCAGGTTGATACTGTAACCAAGTGTGCAGCTAATGAGCTGTCAGTTCTGACTTTTCCCTTAGAAGGGAGTGTAGCTAGAATGCTTTCTTTAAGAGCTCATAGCCCGGCTCTGACTTCTAGGCTCTTCCAAAACAAGATGGAAAACACATGAAAGAATTCAAATTGTTGCCTTTTTCAATCAGGAGGCAGCATGAATAGGAAAGTAATAGTCTACCTAATTAAATTTCCTAATCTATACCCAACTTGAAGAAAACAAAACATGCATCATTGTTACAAACATTATTGTGTTTGACCTGTTTTCCCTCTATTATAATATTTGAATATTCTACTTCCCTTCCTCGGGTCTATGGTACAATGATCTGTATTCTCCCTGAGTGATGTTTTCCAAAACAGGAGGAGGAAAAAACATAAATTAAGAATTTCCTTACCAAAAATTTTAGAATAACAGAATGTTTACTGAAAATTGGTTCACATTTGCTAGCATCCTGGCAGGTTTAACTCAGAAAGCATCCATAGCTCAGGAAATCATACTGGTGAGTTTTTGTTGAACTTTCCCAGCAGCCACTAATTAAATTCCATTTTCACTTGATGGTAAGTAAGCTCAGACTTCAGTGAGTTGATGTGGAAAGAAACATAGCTTCCTTCTCTTAATAGCTTGAGACAACGTAAATGTAAGCAATCAAAACAAAGTATTCACAGAACCTTCAAACAGCATCTTCATCTGACAGTGCCTGGGTGACACACTGGGGAGCAGATACAGCCATAATTTTTCAGAAAATGAAGTAACTAGCCTGTTTTCAATTATACCCCATTGAGCCAACAGTGGAAGCCAGTGCAGGAGGTAGTGGGTTGGCCAAAAAGTTCATTAAGGTTTTTCCATAAGATGGGAACAAACTTTTTGACCAACTCAATATATAGGTGTTGTCAAGTCAGTATATAGATATGGAGATATTTTATAACCTTGGTCACACTGTAAAAATAAGAGATTTGTCCTCACATCTTGATATTAATATATGAATAAATGACCTCTTCTGTTTCTCTCCTGCTCACAACACCAAAGGCTAAGTTTGGGTCAATGTGTATCTCCCTAAAAATAAGAAAAACACTATAAAAATATAGCAAAATAATTGTGTATTTTACATAGTAATGCTTTCTTCTTATTTTCAGTTATGTATTTTATGACTTTAAATATCTGGTCATGCTATAGATGTTAATAAAGTTGAATCAATCAGTCTTTTCATTGATATAGGCAGTTGTGCTCCCGTAATTAAACTGGTCTGGGTGAGGATAATAGATATAGGTATCAACCTTGATCTGACAAGAAAAAATGTTACAGAAGTTATAGGTATAATGTGCAAACTATACATGCATGAGCGCAAACACACATGCCACAGTTTTTATGCTAGAATTGCTGTATTTTAAAATAAAATAAAACTATGATCTTATAAAATAGCCTCTAACATCAGGAAAAATCAGGACTATAAGGCATTTTTATAAACTATTTTGAATAAATGTGTTTTCATTAATTTCAGGTAGAGTTGGCAAAACAGGGCAGCTCTTTTTGGTCCACTTTATGTAATTATAATTTTATGTTATTTGTAAACAGTGCTTCTAAGATGATTAAAAATTTGTAATGAGATAAGCATTTGATTGAAGTCTATTAGAATGTTAATTTCCTTAGTGGATATCTTTTCTGTAGACCGTAAAAAGGTCTTCTTTTTGTTGGGGGATTTATTGTTTAAAGACACTTTCACCTACATATCCTCATTTAATCCTTAGGACAATGCTATGAAATATTTAATTTATACAGATGCAAAAAAACAGAGATTCAGTAGCATTAAGAAGCTAGTCTCAGGCCACACACACAGAAAAAGTGACACAGTCAATATACAAACTCATTTCTTCTTACTGTATAGCTTTTTCACTAATGAAAGAAAGTGTTAGCCCAGCTGGTAATCAAATTATCACTAATTCTTCATTAGTGGAATGAGGTAATGAGGTTTCACTTTATCATTTACAATTCAGAGATGCAACTTTCAGGCCTGCACAAAAATGACATCTGCTGTGATGGTAAGAGATTACACTCATGGTAGTACATTACATTCATAGTTTAGGATTTACAAGGCAATTTTTATGTTGTTGTTGTTGTTGTTGTTTTTTCAGTTAAGTATTTTATATTATGATTTGAAATATCTAATGGGTTTTATAAGACATTTCAGGCCCTAAAAACATTTAAGGAAAACTCAATTCACTGACCTTTTCTAGAGACTTCTTCCACCTCTGCCTCCACCTTCTGTCATTATGGAAGCTATGACTCAAAACAAGGCATCCTGGTCATTGGCACAGCTTTCCAAACATCCATGTTTGCTACTCAACTATTTCTGCTATGACCCTCTAGCCTTGTCAGGCCCTGAAGGCCATCATACTTGGAAAAATACCAGCCCTGATGTACCTCGCCACCTGTGTTTTCCAGATTTCCTCTACGTAGCTGAGCACCACTGGAGACAGTCACTCGGCAGAATAACTTGCATCACCCTAAGTTCAAGGTTATTGGTTATCTTCCTCAAATGGACTCTCAACACCAGATATAATTCACTCTGGATGGAAACATTCTACAATCATGCTAAGTTGCTTCAGTCGTGTCTGACTCTTTGCAACCTTATGGACTGTAGCCCACCAGGCTACTCTGTCCATGGGATTCTCCAGGCAAGAACACTGCAATGGGTTGCCATGCCCTCCTCCAGGGGATCTTCCTGACTCAGGGATAGAACCCATGTCTCTTATTTCTCTTGCACAGGCAGGTGGGTTCTTTACCACTAGTGCCACCTGGGAAGCCCCTTCTCCACTCTTTAGTAAAACAATAGCCCTGATTTCCCCTGACCTTTGTCCTTAGATGATGACTCCCCTTTTATTCCTTTGAAAGTAAAATCTAGTGAAAGGAAACCCTTCTACCTCCCTTCATCAAATGTACAAGGTAGATTTATCTGCACTCACTCTATTCTTTCCATCAACAAATGTTTATAAAATGCCTACCATACTCCACATATGGTTCTGAAAACCAGAGCTAAATCTGGAAACAGGAAAAAATCCTTCTGTCCCATGTAGTTACTGTAGCCCACCAGGCTCCCCTGTCCATGGGATTCTCCAGGGAAGAATACTGGAGTGGGTAGCCATTCTCTTCTCCAGGGAATCTTTCTGACCCAGGTATTGAACCCAGGCTTCCTGCACTGCAGGCAGATTATTTACCATCTGAGACACCAGGTAAGCAGTTGGAATTACCTACCAGAGAATAAATAAATAATTTAAGGGAGGGAAAAGTGCAGTTGTGAAGAATGACAGGATACTGGCTTAGGCCACAACTGGGGATGGCCATCAAAGGAGGCAACATTAAGATACAGTGTTCTGACCCTGCCACATCTTCTTGCCCTTCCCCTCCCATGAAAGGCTGGGACATGGCACCCAGGCTGTCTCTTGGTCGCAATGGGTACAGAGAGTTCAGACCACTTCCAGGGTAAGCGCTTCTGATTGTGACATCACATCCATCCCCTTGGCAATGGAGCTTGTCACTGGGAAGGAAGAATCAGATGGAGAAAAGCCAACAAGATGGGTTACTGGTAGGGTCTCCTGAGTAACAATGAGTGGAGGCATCAGGCGATTGGAGCCTTGTGAACAAGGAACCTGCTCCACAACACTTGGAAGAGATCAAGCCCTGAGTCTTTGGAGTAGGAGCACTGACTCCAAGACCCTAGACTATCAGAGAACTAACCCTCGGGAGTATCAAAGAGTGAGAACTCACACAAAGGAAACCACTTGAATATAAGACCCGGCATCACCCAACCACAAGCAGTAGCACCCTGTGCAGGACGCCTCAAAGAAACAACAAACAAAAAAAAAATTACAAACCCAGTCATCAGCAGACAGGATTATCACTTCATTCAGCCTTGCCCATCAGAGGAAAAACAACAACAACAAAAAAACTCACACAAATCTCACCCTATACGAAGCTTACATAAACTA
>ML663565.1:31311811-31569542 GCA_007570785.1 Antilocapra americana
AGGAATAGAAGGAACATACCTCAACATAATAAAAGCTATATATGACAAACCCACAGCAAACATTATCCTCAATGGTGAAAAACTGGAAGCATTCCCCCTGAAATCAGGGACAAGACAAGGGTGCCCACTCTCACCACTACTATTCAACATAGTTTTGGAAGTTTTGGCCACAGCAATCAGAGCAGATAAAGAAATCAAAGGAATACAGATTGGAAAAGAAGAAGTAAAACTCTCTCTGTTTGCTGATGACATGATCCTCTATATTGAAAACCCTAAAGACTCTACGAGAAAATTACTAGAGCTAATCAGTGAATATAGCAAAGTTTCAGGATACAAAATCAACACACAGAAATCCCTGGCATTCCTATACACTAACAGTGAGAAATCAGAAAGAGAAATTAAGGAAACAATCCCATTCACCATCGAAACAAAAAGAATAAAATACTTAGGAGTATTTCTACCTAAAGAATCAAAAGACTTGTATATAGAAAACTATAGAACACTGATGAAAGAAATCAAGGAGGACACAAACAGATGGAGAAATGTACCGTGCTCATGGATTGGAAGAATCAATATAGTGAAAATGAGTATACTACCTAAAGCAATCTATAGATTCAATGCAATTCCTATCAAGCTACCAGAGGTCTTCTTCAAAGAATTAGAACAAATAATTTCTCAATTTGTATGGAAATACAAAAAACCTCGTATAGCCAAAGCAATCTTGAGAAAGAAGAATGGAACTGGCGGAATCAACCTACCTGACTTTAGGCTATACTACAAATCCACAGTCATTAAGACAGTATGGTACTGGCACAAAGACAGAAACATAGATCAATGGAACAGAATAGAAAGCCCAGAGATAAATCCACGCA
This sequence comes from Antilocapra americana, assembly GCA_007570785.1. Classification (NCBI taxonomy): domain Eukaryota; kingdom Metazoa; phylum Chordata; class Mammalia; order Artiodactyla; family Antilocapridae; genus Antilocapra; species Antilocapra americana. The sequence goes on from ML663565.1 coordinate 31,312,684, forward strand.
TCTATGGACACCTTATCTTTGACAAAGGAGGCAAGAATATACAATGGAGAAAAGACAACCTCTTTAACAAGTGGTGCTGGGAAAACTGGACAGCCACTTGTAAAAGAATGAAACTAGATCACTTTCTAACACCATACACAAAGATAAACTCAAAATGGATCAAAGATCTAAGCATAAGACCAGAAACTATAAAACTCCTAGAGGATAACATAGGCAAAACACTCTCTGCCATAACCCAAAGCGGGATACTCCATGACCCACCTCCCAGAATATTGGAAATAAAAACACGAATAAACAAATGGGACCTAATTAAAATTAAAAGCTTTTGCACAACAAAGGAAACTATAAGCAAGGTGAAAAGACAGCCTTCAGAATGGGAGAAAATAATAGCCAATGAAGCAACAGACAAACAATTAATCTCAAAAATTTACAAACAACTCCTGCAGCTCCATTCTAGAAAAATAAACAACCCAATTAAAAAGTGGGCCAAAGAACTTAACAGACATTTCTCCAAAGAAGATATAAAAATGGCTAACAAACACATGAAAAGATGCTCAACATCACTCATTATCAGAGAAATGCAAATCAAAACCACAATGAGGTACCACTTTACACCAGTTAGAATGGCTGCCATCCAAAAGTCTACAAGCAATAAATGCTGGAGAGGATGTGGAGAAAAGGGAACCCTCTTACACTGTTGGTGGGAATGCAAAGTAGTACAGCCACTATGGAAAACAGTGTGGAGGTTCCTTAAAAAGCTGCAAATAGACCTGCCATATGACCCGGCAATCCCACTGCTGGGCATATACACCGAGGAAACCAGAATTGAAAGAGCCACGTGTACCCCAATGTTCATCACTGCATTGTTTACAATAGCTAAGACATGGAAACAACCTAGATGCCCATCAACTGATGAATGGATAAGAAAGCTGTGGTACATATACACAATGGAATGTTACTCAGCATTAAAAAAAACATTCATTTGAAGCAATTCTACTCAGATAGACGAAACTGGAGCCCATTATCCAGAGTGAAGTAAGCCAGAAGCAAAAACAACAATACAGTATATTAACGCATATATATGGAATTTAGGAAGACAGTAACGAGAACCCAACATGGGAGACAGCAAAAGGAACGCAGATGTATAGAATAGACTCGTGGACTTTGTGGATGAGGGTAAGGGTGGGATGATGTGGGAGAAGGGCACTGAAGCATGTTAATTGTCATGTGTCTAATCAATCGCCAGCCCAGGATTGATGCTCGGGACTGGTGCAGCGAGATTTCCCGGCGGGGGAGGGAGGAGGGAGGGGAGTTCTGGAGGGGAAGCATATGTAAACCCATGGTGATATCATGACATGGTATGGCAAAAACAAGTAAAAAATAAATAAATAAATAAATAAAATAAAAATAAAAAATAAAGAATAAACACACAGAGACAAACAACACAATTACTGAAATTAAAAATACTCTAGAAGTAATCAACATCAGAATATAGGAAGAAGAACAAACCAGTGAGCTGGAAGATAAAATGGTGGAAATAACTTCTGAAGAGCAGAATAAAGTAGAATGAAAAGCACTGAGGATAGTCTCAGAGACCTCTGGGATAATATCAAACACACCAACATTTGAACTATAGGGATCCCAAAAGAAGAAGAGAAAAAGAAATGGTATGAGAAAATTTTTGAAGAGATTATAGTTGAAAATTTCCCCAACATGGAAAAGAAAATAGTCAATCAAGTCCAAGAGGCACAAGGAGTCCATATGGGATAAACCCCAGGAGAAATACACCAAGACACATACTAATTAAACTAACAGAGACTAAATACAAAGAGAATATTAAAAGCAGCAAGGGAAAAGCAACAAGTAACGTACAAGGGAAACTCCATATGTTTATGGGGTTTTTGATCTTTCAGCAGAAACTCTGCAGGCCAGAAAGGAATGGCAGGATCTATTTCAAGTAGTGAAAGGAAGAAATCTACAACCAAGTATCTCGTTCAAAGTTGATAGAGAAATCAAAAGCTTTTCAGACGAGCAAAAATTTATAGAGCTCAGTACCACCAAACAAGCTTTACAAGAAATGTTAAATGGACTTAAAAAGTCAAGCAATACAAGAGAAGAAAAACAATCTGCAGCATCAACCCTCAACAATTAAGAAAATGGCAATAGAAACATATATATCAATAATTACTTTAAATGTAAATGGATTAACTGCTCCAACCAAAAGACATAGACTGACTGAATGGATAAAAAAACAAGACCCATATATATGCTGTCTACAGGAAACGCATTTCAAACCTCAAGACCCATATAGACTGAAAGTGAGAGGATGGAAAAATATATTCCATGCAAATGGGAAGCAAAAGAAAGCTGGAGTATCCTCATATCAGATAAAATAGACCTTAAAATAAAGAAGATTACATGAGATAAGGAAGCACACTACATAATGATTAAGGGATCAATCCAAGAGGAAGATATAACAACTGTAAATATCTATGCACTCAACACAGGAGCATGTCAATACATAAGACAAACACTAACAGACATAAAAGGAGAAATTGACAGTAACACAATAATAATAGGAGACTTTAACACCCCACTCACACCAATGGACAGATATCAAAACAGAAAATTAATAAGGAAACACAAGTCTTAAATGATACATTAGATGAGATGATCTCATTGATATCATCAGGACACTTCATCTAAATGCAGAAGAATACACCTCCTCAAGTGCACATGAAACATTCTCCAAGATAGACCACATCTTAGGTCACAAATCAAACCTCAGTAAATTTAAGAAAATTGAAATCATATCAAACATCTTCTCTGACCACAATACTATGAGACTAGATATCAATTACAAGAAAAAAAATGGTCAGAAACACAAACACATGGAGCTTAAACAATACATTTCTAAATAACCAACAGGTTAATAAAGAAATCAACAGGGAAATCAAAAATTTCTAGAAACAGATGCAATGAAACACAACTCAAAACTTATGTGATGCAGCAAAAGCAGTTCTAAGACAAATTTATAGCAAAGCAATCCTACCTCAAGAAACAAGAAAAACATCAAATAGACAACATAACTTTACACCTAAAACAATTGGAAAAAGATGAACAAAAAAATTCCAAAATTAGTAGAAGGAAAGAAATCAAAGACCAGAGCAGAAATAAATGAAAATGAAATGAAAGAAACAATAATAGTAAAGATTAATAAAACTAAATCTGATTCTTTGAGAAGATCAAAAAAGTTGGCAAACCTTTAGCCAGACTCATCAAGAAAAAAAAAAAAAAGAAGCATCTAATCAACAAAATTAGAAATGAAAAAGGAGAGGATACAACAGACAATGTAGAAATACAAAAGATTACAAGAGACTCCTATGAACAACTATATGGTAATAAGATGGACAACCTGGAAGAAATGAACAGATTCTTAGAAAAGTTCAATCTTTCAAGACTAAACCATAAAGAAATAGAAATAATGAACAACCCAATTACAAGCACAGACATTAAAGCTATGATAAAAAATCTCCCAAAAAACAAAAGCTCAGAACCAGATGGCTTCACAGGAGAATTCTATCAAACGTTTACAGAAGAGCTAATATCTATCCTTCTAAAACTCTTTCAAAAAATTGCAGAGGAAGGAACATTTCCAAACTCATTCTACAAGGCCACCATCACCCTGATACCAAAAACAGAAAAAGACAACACAAAGAAAGAAAGCTACAGGCCAATATCACTGATAAACGTAGATGCAAAAATCCTCAACAAAATTTTAGCAAACAGAATTCAGCAGCACATCAAAAAGCTCATATACCATGATCAAGTTAGGGTTTATTCCAGGGATGCCAGGATTCTTCAATATATGCAAAACAATCAATGTGATACACCATATTAACAAACTGAAAGATAAAAACCATATGACCATCTCAGTAGATGCAGAAGAAGTCTTTGACAAAATTCAGCACCCATTTATGATTAAAACTCTTCAAAAAATGGGCATAGAAGGAACCTACCTCAACATAACCAAGGCCATATATTATAAGCCTGCAGTAAACATTATTCTCAATGCTAAAAAGCAAAGCATTCCCTCTAAGATCAGGAATAAGACAAGGGTGTCCACTTTCACCACTATTATTCAACATTGTTTTGGAAGTCCTAGCTATAGCAATCAGAGAAGAAAAAGAAATAAAAGGAATCTAGATCAGAAAAGAAGAAATAAAGCTCTCCCTGTTTGCAGATGACATTATACTGTACATAGAAAACCATAAAGATAGTACCAGAAAATTACTAGAGCTAATCAGTGAATTTAGCAAAGTCGCAGGATACAATATAAATACACAGAACTCACTTGCATTTCTACATACTACCAATGAAAACTCAGAAAGAAAGATAAAGGGATCAATCCTATTCACAGTTGCTACAAAAAGAATAAAATATCTAGGAATAAACTTACCTAAGGAGACAAAATAATTATACACAGAAAATTATAAGACACTGATGAAAGAAATCAAAGATGATATAAATAGATGAAGAGATATTCCATGTTCTTGGATAGGAAAAATCAATATTGTGAAAAAGACTATACTACCAAACACAATTTACAGATTCAGTGCAGTTCAGTTCAGTCGTGTCCGACTCTTTGCGATCTCACGAATCACAGCATGCCAGGCCTCCCTGTCCATCACCAACTCCCAGACTCTACCCAAATCCATGTTCAACGAGTAAGTGATGCCATCCAGCCATCTCATCCTCTGTCTTCCCCTTCTCCTCCTGCCCCCAATCCTTCCCAGCATTAGGGTCTTTTCCAATGAGTCATCTCTTCACATGAGATGGCCAAAGGGTTAGAGTTTCAGCTTCAACATCAGTCCCTCCAATAAACACCCAGGACTGATCTGCAGTGATATTGGAGCCCAGAAAAATAAAGTCTGATGCTGTTTCCACTGTTTCCCCATCTATTTCCCATGAAGTCATGAGACCAGATGCCATCATCTTAGTTTACTGAATGTTGACCTTTAAGCCAAGTTTTTCACTCTCCTCTTTCACTTTCATCAAGAGGCTCTTCAGTTCCTCTTCACTTTCTGCCATAAGAGTGATGTCATCTGCATATCTGAGATTATTGATATTTCTCCCGGCAGTCTTGATTCCAGCTTGTGCTTCCTCCAGCCCAGTGTTCCTCATGATGTACTCTGCATATAAGTTAAATAAGCAGGGTGACAACATACAGCCTTGACGTACTCCTTTTCCTATTTGGAACCAGTCTGTTGTTCCATATTCAGTTCTAACTGTTGCTTCCTGATCTGCATACAGGTTTCTCAAGAGACAGGTCAGGTGGTCTGGTATTCCCATCTCTTTCAGAATTTTCCACAGTTTATTGTGATCCACACAGTCAAAGGCTTTGACATAGTCAATAAAGCAGAAATAGATGTTTTTCAGGAACTCTCTTGCTTTTTCTATGATCCAGCGGATGTTGGCAATTTGATCTCTGGTTCCTCTGACTTTTCTAAAACCAGCTTGAACATCTGGAAGTTCATGTTTCACATATTGCTGAAGCCTGGCTTGGAGAATTTTGAGCATCACTTTACTAGTCTGTGAGATGAGTCCAATTGTGCAGTAGTTCGAGCATTCTTTGGCATTGCTCTTCTTTGAAATTGGAATGTAAACTGACCTTTTCCAGTCCTGTGGCCACTGCTGAGTTTTCCATATTTGCTGGCATATTGAGTGCAGCACTTGCACAGCGTCATCTTTTAGGATTTGAGATAGCTCAACTGGAATTCCATCACCTCCACTAGCTTTGTTCGTAGTGATGCTTTCTAAGGCCCACTTGACTTCACATTCCAGGATGTCTGGCTCTAGGTGAGTGATCACACCATCATGATTATCTGCGAGGTGAAGATGTTTTTTGTATAGTTCTTCTGTGTATTCTTGCCACATCTTCTTAATATCTTCTGCTTCTGTTAGGTCCATACAATTTCTGTCCTTTATTGAGCTCATCTTTGCAGGAAATGTTCCCTTGGTACCTCTAATTTTCTTGAATAGATCTCTAGTCTTTCCCATTCTGTTGTTTTCCTCTATTTCTTTGCATTGATTGCTGAGGAAAACTTTCTTATCTCTCCTTGCTATTCTTTGGAACTCTGCATTCAGATGGGAATATCTTTTCTCCTTTGCCTTTTGCTTTTCTTCTTTACACAGCTATTTGTAAGGCCTCCTCAGACAGTCATTTTGCATTTTTGCATTTCTTTTCCATGGAGATGGTCTTAATCCCTGTCTCCTGTACAATATCATGAACCTCTGTCCATAGTTCATCAGACACTCTGTCTATCATATCTAGTCCCTTAAATCTATTTCTCACTTCCACTGTATAATTATAAGGGATTTGAATTAGGTCATACCTGAATGGTTTAGGGTTTTCCCTACTTTCTTCAATTTCAGTCTGAATTTGGCAGTAAGGAGTTCATGATCTGAGCCACAGTAAGCTCCCAATCCTGCTTTTGCTGACTGTATAGAGCTTCTCCATCTTTGGCTGCAAAGAATATAATCAATCTGATTTCGGTGTTGACCATCTGGTGATGTCCATGTGTAGTCTTCTCTTGTGTTGTTGGAAGAGAGTGTTTGCTATGACCAGTGCGTTCTCTTGGCAAAATTCTATTAGCTTTTGCCCTGCTTCATTCTGTACTCAAAAGCTAAATTTGCCTATTACTCCAGGTGTTTCCTGACTGCCTACTTTAGCCTTCGAGTCCCATATAAGAGAAGGACATCTCTTTTGGGTGTTAGTTCTAAAAGATCTTGTAGGTCTTCATGGAACCATTCAACTTCAGCTTTGTCACCATTACTGGTTGGGGCATAGGCTTGGATTACCGTGATATTGAACGGTTTGCCTTGGAAACAAACAGAGATCATTCTCTCATTTTTGAGATTGCATCCAAGTACTGAATTTAGGACTCTTTTGTTGACCATGATGGCTACTCCATTTCTTCTAGGGGATTCCTGCCCACAGTAGTAGATATAACGGTCATCGAGTTAAATTCACCCATTCCAGTCCATCTCAGTTCACTGATTCCTAGAATGTTGACATTTCCTCTTGCCATCTCCTGTTTGACCACTGCCAATTTGCCTTGATTCTTGGACGTAATATTCCACGTTTCTATGGAATATTGCTCTTTACAACATCGGACCTTGCTTCTATCACCAGGCACATTCACAACTGCGTATTGTTTTTGGTTTGGATCCATCCCTTCATTCTTTCTGGAGTTATTTCTCCACTGATCTCCAGTAGCATATTGGGCACCTACTGACCTGGGGAGTTCATCTTTCCATGTCCTATCTTTTTGCCTTTTCATACTGTACAGATTCAATACAATCTCTATCAAATAACCAATGGCATTTTTCACAGAACTAGAGCAAAAAATTCCACAAATCATATGGAAATACAGAAGACCGTGAACAGGCAAAGAAGTTTTGAGAAAGAAGAATGGATCTGGAGGAATCAACTTTCCTGACTTCAGATTATACAGCAAAGCTACAGTCATGAAGACAGTATGATACTGGCACAAAAACAGAAATATGGACCAATGGAACAAGATAGAAAGCCCAGAAATAAACCCATGCAGGTATGCATACCTTATTTTTTAACAAAAGAGGCAACATTATACAATGGGGGCAGAAATAACCTCTTCAATAAATGGTGCTGGGAAAACTGGACAGCTACATGTAAAAGAATAAAATTAGAACGCTTCCTAATACCATACACAAAGATAAACTCAAAATGGATTAAAGACCTAAATTTAAGGCCAGAAACTATAAAACTCTTAGAGGAAAACATAGGCAGAACACTCAGTGACATAAATCAAAGCAAGTTCCTCTATGACCTACTTCCTAGACTAACAGAAATAAAAACAAAAATAAACAAATGGGACCTGATTAACTTAAAAGCTTTTGCACAGCAAAGGAAATTATAAACAAGGTGAAAAGACAACCCTCAGAATGGGAGAAAATAATAGCAAATGAAACAACTGACAAAGGATTAATTTCCAAAATATACAAGCAGCTCATACAGCTCAATACCAGAAAAACAACCAACCCAATCAAAAACTGGGCAAAAGACCTAAATAGACATTTCTCCAAAGAAGACATACAGATGGCTAACAAACACATGAAAAGATGCTCAACATCACTCATTATTAAAGAGATGCAAATCAAAACTATAATGAGATATCACCTCACACCGGTCAGAATGACCATCATCAAAAAGTCTACAAATAAGTGCTGGAGAGGGTGTGGAGAAAAGGGAACACTCTTGCACTGATTGTGGGAATATAAATTGTTACAGCCACTATGGAAGACAGTATGGAGATTCCTTAAAAAACTAGGAATAAATCCACCATATGACCCAGAAATCCCACACATGGGGCTATATCCTGAGGAAACTAAAACTGAAAAAGACACATGTATTCCATTGTTCATTGAAGCACTATTTACAATAGCTAGAACATGGAAGCAACTTAGACGTCCACTGACAGATGAATGGATAAAGAAGTGGTGGTACATATACCCAATGGATTATTAGTCACAGAATGGAACAAACTTGAGTGAGTTTTAATGAGGTGATGAACCTAGAACCTATTACACAGAGTGAAATAAGCCAGAAAAAGAAAGATAAATATAGTATTATAACACATATACACGGAATCTAGAAAAATGGTACTGAAGAATTTATTTACAGGGCAGCAATGGAGAAACAGACATAGAGAATAGACTTATGGGATGGGGAGAGGGGAGGAGAGGGTGAGATGTATGAAGAGAGTAACATGGAAACATATATTACCATATGTAAAATAGATAGCCAACAGGAATTTGCTGTATGGCTCAGGAAACTCAAACAGGGGCTCTATACCAACCTAGAGGGGTGGGATGGGGAGGGAGATGGGAGGTAGGTTCAAAAAGGAGGGGATATATGTATACCTATGGCTGATTCATGTTGTTTGACAGATAACAACAAAATTCTGTAAAGCAACTATCCTTCAATTAAAAAATGAATTAAAAAAATACAGTGTTCTGGGAGGAAGGGGCATTTTAGGTACGACTCTGATGTCTAGAGTGAATCAGTCATGGAGAGATCAAGAGAGAAAGAGCCAAGTTTCTTAAGAGACGGGTTTATTACATATTCAAGTAACAATGACAAAAAGAAGCTCGTGTAGCCTGCGCACAGTGAGCAAGGGAGAGAATGGTGTGATACAGGTTCTTGACTCATCCCTTAAACAAAGGATACTGACCTGGATGCAGTATTTCTATCTGGGCTATTGAACCCAGCCATCTGCTTTTCCAAGGATGCTCAGAGCTGATTTACTAGGCTACCTCTTCTGTATTCTCTCAATCTGCTCTTTTCTATAAGCCAATTTAAACATGTTCAGAACACACCCTCACTTTTTCCTCCAGACCCAGAGCCTATTTGAACTTTGAAAAAGAGTTGCCTAGACTTTCTCAAGGTCGGGTGGTCTAGACTCCATGCTTCCCATGTACGGGGCCTGAGTTCAGTCCCTGATCAGGGAACTAGATCCCACCTGCCACAACTTGGAGTTTGCCTGCCACAACTAAAAATCCCATTTGCTGCCTGGAAAACAAAGATCCTGCGTGATGCAACTAAGACCTGGAGCAGCCAAATAAATGGATAAAAGTAAATATTTAAAAAAGAGTTGTCAGTACTTATCCCTTTTCTTGCCCTTCCACTCACTCCTCAGTACTCTCTAGTTATTTCCATCTCCATCTTTAGAATAAATCAGTTTTCCTAAAGCCAAAAGTGATCTCCAGTTCACTTGATCTCCCAATGACACGTAACTTTTGATCTTGACCTTCTCCTTGAATTTTTCCATCCCTTCCCCCAAAGACTCTAATGATGCTTGATTTTCCTTTCACCACCTGGCAAGCAGCTCAGTCCCTATCATTTTTACTGGCATAGCCTCCACCTTTCTGTTATCAATGGTTAGGGTTAACCCTAACCCTTCCTTGAGTGTGCACACACAAAATCATCTGGACATGTTGCTGAGCTCCACTCCCAGAGTTTTAGATTCCAGTAGCTCTGTTTGCTTCTCCAATAGATTCCCAGGTGATTTGGATACTGCTGGTGTGGGGGTTATGCTTTGGGAGCCACTGTATTAAATATGGGTCTTCCCTGTATTAAATACAGTTCTTCCAGGCTTAATTGTAGCTATCTACCCTTTTCACTTTCTACTCTTTCTATTGATTTCATACACAACCCATAGTTTCAGTTATCAGCTACATATCAATGACACACAGATTTATATACGTCCTATCTTAGATTCAGAATCAAATATCTAATTGGAGTCAAAAACTTCCACTTGAATGCATCAAAATTACTTCCAACCTCCATATATACCCCTAAACAAATGTATAATAAACCAGTTACTTTTCCAAGGTTTTTGTCCAAGGAAATCATGCCTTTTCTATCCTATTACAGAAGTCAGAATCTCAAGCCATCCTCAACAGTTTCCTCTCATATGCCACCCCCATATCTAAAAGTGTATTAACTCCTATGTATTGTACCTCCTAAATGTCTCCCCCTGAATTGTTCATGGCCCTCTAGGTACCTCATTCCCATCCTTATCCAAACTGCCATTCTCTTTCTTGGGCCTCTGGCTATGGCAAATCTTAACTTCTTCCAATCCATTCTTCAGTGTATCCAGAGTGACCATTTCAGCATGCTTATGTCGTTGCTCTGCCTAAATTTCAACGATTTCCCATTGTTCTGTGGAATAAATCATTCTTGGGGCCTGCATGGTCTAGTGTCTACCTATGTGTCTCTGTATCATTTCACATCTTGCTTCTTGCTCTCTGTCCAGCAAATATCCTGGCTCTCACATTTCTTAAAGCACCATGCTCCTTCAGGCCCCAGGCTCTTTGCACATGCTTTCCCTTCCAACAGGAGTTTCATTGAATTCCTCTTCTCTAGAATTTCTAGTCATCCTATATATTCCCTCATCACCCTTTCCAGTCAAGGTCAGTGTCTTCTATTATTTGCTTTCGTAGTACCAAGTACATTTACCTCAAACCAATTTCACTGTTTTGTAAAAGCACATTTATTTATGTGACTATGTTCATTAGAATTCATCTTCTTCTAGTTTTAAACTTCATGAGGTCAGGAACAAAGTCTGTATTTTCTCACTATGACATCTCCAGAGCCTAACCAAAGTGACAGAAAGAAGGTCCCCAATAAATATATGATGAATGAATAATTTAGACAGACTGTTTACTTTTTAAATAAGGAGTTTACCCCTGTTTTCCTAGAGTGCTTTGTTCTGAGCCTTGGGGCTCCTTCTTCAGCATCAGAATTTCATTCATTGCTATCAGCATCTTGGTTATTGTTATGCAAAGGCTCCTAAGAGTGGATACCTGAAGGCGGTATTTTGCTTAGACTCTCCTAGAAAACATGAGTATGTGCACACAGGCTGTGGATATTTAATGTTAACTGACCTCCTACTGTGTTGCTCAGAAAACGACCTGCAATTTGCTGCCCCTCTAATTTTCTTACTAATATTGTATCACGACTTCTGAATCCTCAGTGAATTTAGAGCAGCTGTTAGGGAATACAAGAAGTAAAATTTGATTGTGCATGGAAAATTGGCCTGCATATGAGACAAATAGCTTTAGTTTCTTTACTGCATTTACTGTACTACAATTATCTGAAAACTCAGCCTCACTAGATTGCAAGAAACTGCAGCAGCTTTAATGAATGTTTTTTTTGCCACAGTTCCTATTGACTATTGTAAACGTTTGAGTCTCTCCAAACGTTGCCTTCTGAGAGTTCTGGGTACTTCAAAGGATCTCCACTGTGGCATTGCTTTCTTATAACTCATTAAATCTCGTATAAAAATGACCCCTCTGCTCTTATTTTCCAGATTAACATCACGGGACCCATGCTGGTTTCAGACCCCACCCCTTGTTTGAAGAATCTGTGCTTTTCTATTGTTTACCCTTTTAGTTTCTAGTAATCAATTCAAATGTCTTTTGCAACCACATTGTTTAGGTAATACATTGTGTAAGCTTACTGTATGTGCTATGTTCAGAATACCATTTTAAGATTTGCCAAGTCAAACTATCAGCTACACATAAAAATTCAGTGTGGTTTTGGCCCCATATTTTGAAAAATCAAATTCCAATATTGCTTGAAGACATCACTCTGGTCTTCTTTTTGTTTTAGGTTCTTGCTGACTTGTTTAGGAAGAATATAGGAGAACAATGCATTATTTAAATTTTCAGGTTGTCTATAGCAACCCATTTTCAGGCTGATTAGGACCAATAGATTGTGAAATGCCTAAAGCAAATCCATTAACACTTAACTACTTCTCTTCTGAATCTATACTACACTGACTGCAGAAGATTCAGGCATCACATATTTGATGAGGGCTAATGACTTGATAATGCATTCATTGTGTCAGATGTCAGGCGAACAGTCAGGTGGTGAGAACTACAAAGAAGGAGAAACAGCGTTTGCTCTTGTCTTCCTCCCATCTGGCTGCCATAATATCACTAGCAGAGCAATCTCCAGTTCATGTAGCTGGTGACCGCGGAGGGACCTGCAGGATCAAGGGCACCTTTGCAATGATTTTTGTTCACACTCTAGTTATAAGGCATCTTGTTCATCCCTGTAGCATGTGAGTGGCGGGGGGGTGGGGGGCGGGGGGGTGGAGATGTCAACATAAGCTCTGTGTTTATCACCTACATCCTCGTCTTTGTGTGGCTAGGTAGTCATGAGCCCCAAGGGAAAGAGAGGAAGTGACGGCATTCATTCTCGGTGTTCCTAATGTTCAGGGAACATGCTCTCATGCTGTGGGATATAGCAAGGTTGACGGCATTTGATGAATGAATAAGCCAGTCTTTTAGAGCAGGGGTCCCCAAACCTCTGGGATCTAATGCCTGATGCTCTGAGGTGGAGCTGATGTAATAATAATAGAAATAAAGTGCACAAGAAATGTGATGTGCTCCAGTCATCCCGAAACCATCTCTCGCCCCCTGTCTGTGGAAACACTGTTTTCCCCAAAACAGATCTTGAATCCAGAACTTGATTCTACTTGTGGCTGTTTTAACTGGGTATTAGCCATGATTTCCCCACTGTTTAAACTAATTTTCCAAATATACTCTTAGTTAAAATTTTCTTTTGCCTTTGGAAGCTATGTGTTTGCTAACAAAGAACTCCGTACTCTACCTGGCTTGCCTGAAAACCCAAATTCTGATGTGCACCATGTGGTCCACACTGAGAATTCCACTGTTATAAACACAATTTCAAAATAAGTGTTTCAGAGCTATTTTAACTACCAGGGATACCATTAGAATGAGTATAGAATGAGCTTAAGACTTTTCAAGATAATTACTTTTAAAATAATACTTGATTGTGTACATTCATATGTGAGTGCTCTATTTTTTGCCAGCTTTTTATTATGGAAGATTTTAAACGTTCTTGCCCAGCTTCAACAACCACCAACTTTCTCATCTTGTTTCATCAACCTCCTTCCAAAATTCTTCCAGAATATTTTAAAGCGAAGTCCAGATATCATATCATTTCTCCTACAAATATGTCGGTATTTACATCAAACAAATAAGAGATTTTTAAAAATTACTGTTCTATTATTAAACTCAACAAATTACTGAAATCTTAATATTGTCTACATTTTAATTTATGTTTAATTTTCCCAATTATCTCAAAACTGTCCTTTAAGACCTGGTATTTGAATCAGGATCCAAACAGTGTCTACATATCATATGTGATAGGTCTCTGAAGGCTCTTTTAATAAGTATATTTGCTATAAATAATAATGTACATATAATTTTACATATTACTGTTATCAACTAACTTTCCATAGCTAAATTATAAAGAGATATTTTACTTGTATATATATGTATCTTGTTTTCATTAAGCATCAAATTTCTGTATAAAGTAGTGAATTTTCCTCAGCAGAGACTAAAGAAAGAACTCAAGTTCATTGGCTATTAAGTGGGGTGGGCATAAGAGGCTGGCCTTGATTTTTATCACTTCAAACTGTCTCTTCTTGGCCTTTCATTTTGATTTCATAAAAATGATAATTCATCATTTCTATAATAAATTCAGTGTTTACAGGTATTGTTTACATCACTCTATCTCAGATTTTCCAATATGAGCTCTCAAAAGGAGAATTTATTTCAATGATAAATGACTCTTCATTACATTATTTTTCTACTCCTTTATTGCCACATAAATCTGTTAACTCAGTATGCAACATATTGTAGAAAATGAATGTTTCACAAAGAGTAGTAAACATTTTCCAAGGTACTATCCAAATGATAACAATGTCCTTTAGTTTATGAAATAAAAGCACAATAAAATCCTAACTCTTTGCCATTAGCTTTATAAAAAAGAGCCAGATCTAACATATCTTCTTATATCTCCAAATTCCAGAGACTTACTCCTGGGTCTTTATGTTAAATCTTTTTTTTTTTTTCTTTTAGTGTGGTTTCTTTTCAGAAGTATATGCAAATATAAAAATAGGTTCAGAAAAAAATGTACTGTAAAAACATATAGTTAGGAAAATCTTAATTATAAACCATTAAAAGATAATACTCATTTAAACCTCAGCACTCATTTAACCCAGAGAAAGGAATGGCAACCCACTCAAGTACTCTTGCCTGGAAAATCCCACGAACAGAGGAGCCTGGTAAGCTGCAGTCCCTGGGGTCCTAAAGAGTCTGACACGACTGAGTGACTTCACTTTCACTTTTCACTTTCATGCATTGGAGAAGGAAATGGCACCCCACTCCAATGTTCTTGCCTGGAGACTCCCAGGCATGGCGGAGCCCGGTGGGCTGCCGTCTATGGGGTCACACAGAGGTGGACACGACTGAAGCGACTTAGCAGCAGCAGCAGCAGCTCATTTAACCACATAGTTTAGTGCGTTAATAATTTTACTTTGTGTCATGATCTGCAAATTCATTATTGAATCATTTTCCAACTAGTATACAAAATACACAAATGCAGCCCAGAAATAACAGGTTAATACAGTCTTGCTTCAGCTGGAACTAATTCTATGTTCAAGTTATGCTCCTTAGGGAAAAATAAATTGAAGAATTTAATTGAGCATTTGGAATACCAAAAGAGAAAATTGATGTATTTAGGAGCAGACTGACGCAAATCACATTCCACTGCATTAGCATTTATTTGTGCAGCAAACAGTCTCCAATCGAGTTCCTGTGCCTTAGCTTCTTAAGGTAAATACCTTCCTTTGCTTTAGAAGAGGTTTCAGTCTGGCTTTGGAAAGCATTCCAGTCTGAGAACTAGTATTAAAGGACCCAATTCTACACCTCTCATTCCCATGAGTATAGCTCACTGACACCAATATTAAAGTTTTATTTATGAAAATCCCCTAATCTTTTTCAAAACTGAATAAATAGAGCATTGTTATCCCTACTGTCATAACTACACAAACTGTGTGTGTGTGTGTGTGTGTATGCACAGGTACATACACTTGCTCACACACGTGCATGCAGGAGCCCATGAACACAAAGAGTAAAAGCTACAACTTGAGGTGCACCATCTTCTGTGCTGTGCTTAGTCACTCAGTCATGTCCGACTTTTGGCAACCCCATGGACTGTAGCCCATCAGGCCCCTCGGTTCATGGGGATTCTCCAAGCAAGAATACTGGAGGGTGTTGCCATGGCCTCCTCCAGGGGATCTTCCCAACCAAGGGATCTAACCCAGGTCTCCTGTACTGCAGGCGGATTCTTAACATCTGAGCCACCAGGGAAGCAATATCTTCTAGGAGTAGGTAATTCTCCCATCGGTACACTATGCTTAATAATCTACAGGTTTCTTCTCTTCACATTTTAAACCAGTAAAGCATTCTACTAACAATCTGCAACAGTTTCCTGGCCCCAAATCCATTCTTTGGTAGTAATGAAAGCAACTCAAGAGAGGAATACATATCAATAAATATCTAATACCTGGAATTAAAACTCCTGCCCAAGATCTGAATGACAGAAAACTATAAGGAATAACAATTTTGATGAGCTCTTCAATTACAATAAAAATTCATTTTCTAAAAATGCCTGTAAAGAATTCAATTTACTTATTTTCTCAGTAAGTCCTCCTGAAAATTCTGTACAAAAAACTTGTGGCAGTTAATTTGGGTTTTATTGCACAAGGGAGATTGATTTTTGCAGGAATCTCAGGGTAATTCCCTTTGTAAATCCCTCCTTGCCCAAAATCCTGTAACGTGTGAACAATGATTTTCATAAGATTGCCTTGCCAGTCTGTCTTTGTAGCATAAGTTTTTTTAAAAGAAGCCTCTACAGTGTCTGAAAATAGATAATGAATTCTGCAGATTATCTAGAACAGCTGGGCAACTGTGGCTTCTCCACCTGAGACCTCAGCAGGTTACCAGGCCATGACAGCAGGAACAAACATCAACGGAGACTCAAGCCGAAGAAGAGGAAAAATGAATAGCCTGTTTTCCTAAGCAGGTAACTTAATGCTTCCCAAAGGTAAACACAATTTATTCTTACAATTATTGATATATTGTTTTTAAAAATCTAGTCTTTCACCCGCTTTCTACAATCTTTCAACTAATATTGACAAAAGAAAGCAAGTTATGCTGTGTTCAATGGTACACAGTGTTCTCATTTATTGAGCTATTCATTGGGGTTTAATACGAAATATAATATTGAAATTTAACAACTTTTTAGTATACTAAAAGTTACAGAGGTCAAAAGACATTTACGGAAGGTTATCCATATTGCTTTTAGAACACAATCAAGATATAAAAGTGACTGAGAAATTTGAGATACTAATATTTAAATTGCGGGAGGTTGTTTTTGTTTTAGAAAATTAGTCATATTCTGCAGAAAGATGATAAAATATTAGTCCCCATACTCCACACAATACATCTATCTCTTAAGCCATAGGCAAGAATGACAATGCAAATTGATTCTAGTTATTTTCTACTGTGGTTTAGACTGAACATGACAATTCCCCTCCTAGTGTAAGATCTGTTTGTTTAATTTCTTGCAATACCTAGAAAAGGGCAGTGAACATAGAAGGTGCTTAGAAATAACACTTGTATTCATAATAATATTGCTTATTAATCAAGAGAACAGTTTCACAGAATAGCCTGAAGTCTTCACCACTCATTCAGTTTTTAACCACATGTCCCTTCTTGGGGAAGAGCAAAGAAATAAAAATAAATTGTCGTTACCCTTTACCACGTTTTCCACTTTTAATGTTAATCCTCTGGATGAGTGGCAGTTTGCAAAGTTAACATGGACTATTTGTTATTTATATTAGCTATTAAAATATTTTTTAAAGTTATCCTGGGAATAACAATGTTAGGTGTATAGTTACAAGTTTTCTAACCCTATTAAGTTTAAATTTTATTAAAATATCATTCAGTAGGATGTTGACAACTCACAATCACCCATAAAAGAAAATTTTCATTGCACGATCATGAAGCCAAGATAACATAGAACAAAGTGTAAAAACACAGTTTTTGCTTATACTTTTAAATGATGCAAAATTCACAAAGGATGACTGGAATATCTAAAGAAAACCCCTTTCACTCAAATACATTTTCTTTCAGTTGGTACCACTTCTTTCTTTCTGATGACAGATGGCTAGGATTTCAGGCCTTCCTGGTGGGCTGGCACCGGCCTTATCCATCATTTTAAAAGAGACAATAATATTTTGCCTATAAAGACTCACACCAGAATGTTCACTGTTCCTAAACAGGCATACCTTGTTAACACACTTCACTTCATTGAGCTTCACAGATCCTCTGTTTTTTTAAACATTTTTATTGTATTTATTTGTCTATTTATTTCCTTTTTGTTTCTGGCCATGCTCAGTCTGCATTCCTGTGAGCCAGCTTTCTCTAGCTGCGGTGAGTAGGGGCTTCTCTTACTGCAGAGCAGTCTCTAAGAGCAGGTGGCTCAGGGACTGTGGCACACGGCTTAGCTGCCACAACAGCATGTGGAATCTTTCTGGACGGGGGATCAAACCCACATTCCCTGCATTGCATGGTGGTTTCTTAACCACTGGACCATCAAGGAAGTCTGATACTGTGTTTTTTACAAATTGAAAAAGGTTTGTGGCAACCCTGCATTGAGCAAGTCTATCGGTGCCATTTTTCAAAAGAGTTTGCACACTCTGTGTCTCTGTTTGGAGAAGGAAATGCAGCCTGCTCTAAAATTCTTGCCTGAAAAATCCCATGGACAAAGGAGCCTGGTAGATTACAGTCCAGAGGATCTCAAATAATTGAACATGACTGAGCAACTAAGCGCAAATGTGTCTGTTATGTTTTGCTACAGTTAGAATATGTCAAACTTTTTCATTATTATTATGTTATGGCAATCTGTGATTTTTATACTACTATTATAGTTGTTTTGGAGGCATCACGAATCACAACAATACAAGAGGGCAAACTTAACCAATAAATGTTACATGTGTTCTGATGGCGCCACCAACCAGTCTTTCCCCTCTCTTTCGCTTTCTTTGGGCTTCCCTATTCCTTGAGGCTCAACAATATGGAAATTAGGCCAATTAATGACCTACAATGATCTCTAAGGGTTCAAGTGAGAGGAAGAATTGCTTATATCTCAATCTACATGAAAAATTAGAATTGATTAAGCTTAGTGAGGAAGGCATGTCAAAAGTCAAGACAGGCTGAAAGCTAAGTCTCTTAAGCCAGATAGATGAGCTGTGAATGCAAAGTAAATGTAGTAGAAGGAAACTACTACTCCAATGAACACACAAATGATAAGAAAGATAACCAGCCATTTGCTGATATGGAGAAAGTTGTAGTGGTCTGGGTAAAAGATCAAACCAGCCATAATATTCGCTTAGCCAAAGCCTAGTCTGGGGGGTTAGCAAGGCACTAACTCTGTTCAATTCTCTGAAGGCTAAGAGAGATGAGGATGCTGCAGAAGAAAAGCTTGAAGCTAGTTTCTTATGAATGAGCAAAGAAAGTGATTTCTTCAGATTGAATCTATGCCTGGTGAAAATGCTATAAAGATTGTTGAAAGGACAACAAAAATTTAGAATATTACATGAACAGTTGATAAACTGGTGGCAGGCTTTGACTCGATTGTTTTAGTGCAAGAATCATTTACTGTGCAGCTATTATTTGCAGAACACTGGACTAGATACTATGGAGCTCATGAACTGAGCTCCACTGGGAGGAGTGCAAAGGATTTGTAGGCGATCATATGCACCATTGGGGCGTTGACAAGCTTCTTGTAAGAGGCATCAGAGAGAGGCCTGATATAGGATATGAGTGGAGGGAGCTCAGGACTATGATCGGGAGCCCATGGTTATTGCAGAGGAAGTCCCGTTGTCTCCTGCCAAATGTACTCCTGCTCTGGGCAGATGTGGAACTAGATGGACAAGGAGCCAGGAAGCATCTTCTCTCCCTCCTGGAGCTGAAGCTACCAAGGACTGACCCTAGTTTGGAAGGAAGTTCTACTGTGGGTAAAATGCTGTTGGATAGCATTACATGCTACAGAGAAATCATTCATGAAAGGAAAAGTCAATTGATGTAGTGAACTTTATTGTTCTCTTATTTTAAGAAATTTCCAAAGCCCTCCCCCAACCTTCAGCAACTACCAACCTGATCAGTCAGCAACCATCACCCCTGAGACAAGACCCTCCACCAGGAAAACGATTATGACTGCCTGAAGGCTCAGACAATGGTTAATAATGTTTAGCAATAAAGTATTTTACATTAAGGTATTACATTGTTTTTCAAGATATAAAGCTATTGCACACTTAATAGACTGTAGGAGAGTATAAATGTAACTTTCATGTAAAAAGATTTGTGCGGCTTGCTTCATTGTGATGTATTCTTTATTGTAGTAGTCTGGAACCCAACCCATATCATCTCTGAGGTGTGCCTATATCTAATATAGAAGTGCATTCAGAAATATATAGCTATGGACTGTTCCTATGTACATTCTATAAAAGCAGTATTCTTAGAGATGTTATTTCAGGAAGTGCACAGAGCCAGTGTCTCTTGCTATTCTACCAAAATCTGTAAGAAGCTCATAACTACTTAAATATACTAATACACCTCAGCACGACAATGTGTAAAACATCTGAGGCAGACCTGGGCGTTGCCCGCAGACCGCATTATCGTACAGTTTACGTTACCCCCTAAATATCTGAATGAACGTCTTAGCTCTCTGAGTCTACATGAATGCAAGTAGCTTTCATGTGTGGTCTTGCACGTATAGGGATAGCTTTGCTTTTAAATTCTGCATCAACAAAACATAAAAGGAAGCTATTGAGGACCAAGGAGTAGGGTGTTATACATGACGTCATATAAAGCATAACTCCCCACAAGTACTCCCTGTGATAATCATATGTGTAGGTAGTAGTGAAATTTTGAAATATTATTAGAAGTCAGAACCTTGCTGAGTCTGATGAAAATAAAGTCTTTTTAATAGGTTAAGTTATTCTCAGCTGGTGCCTTTTCAACTAAGGCAGCTTGCTCTATTAGTTTTAAATGTAAAGGCTCTGAACTCTCACTTACAATAATGCCTAACAGATCATCCTTTACCCTCCTTGCTCCACCGTCCCACTAGATGATGAAGGCATATGAAGGCATAGGACAAGACTTCAAGTGCTGAGAGTCACTCTGCAGCCAGGCTCGGGGAAAGTTATTCACTGCCAGGCCAATGAAACCAGGCTGAAAGATCACATCAGTGACCAAGCCCTGTTGCACAACCAGAAAAGAGCAAGCCTGCCTCCTTATGAGCAGACAGAGGACACATCTCCATCCTCTGCATTTCCTCTGTTCATAAACACAAAGTTTACACCAAGCAGAAAACTAAGCAGTTACCTGTCTACCATATGGATAGATAAGAAAAATCAAAGTGTCACTGTCCTTGTTCTCATTGCTTACACCATGGCAGTGGAAATGTTAGCCCACTCCATAACCAGCTAGAAGCTGTAAATACTAAAGTACAGTGTCGAATGTTGTGGACAGAGGTCAGGCATGGACACAGTTCAAAAGATAGCTTGACATCAAGAACCCAGGGATAATAATAAAGCAGATGAGAACTAAAACCAGTTTAACTTAATGCCAGGTGAACACAACAAATTTGGTTACTAAACTGAGTCTATATATAAGCGAGAATACTTTAAAGAAAATGTAGGCTATTAAAAAGGAATTTTAAATGTATATTTTGGGTTTTAAACCCCAGGTGGTATAAACAAACAAGGGAGTGAAGATAATTGCTCAGGCCCCTAAAACTTAGACACATCCTCTTTCACCCACGCACCAGACTTACTCCCTAAGCAAATCTCACCTGCCTGTCATACCTGCAGATACACCCAGACCCTGCTTCATTCTCACCCTCTCCACCAAGGCACTTTCAATGCACACCTGGATCACTGTAATGAGCCCACTAACCCAACTTGCTAGGTCCTTATTTTCTCCCCTTTTGCTGTTTCTTATCAATGTGGCAGTCAGTGTGATCCTTTTGAAAATATTAAAAAATATTTTTAAAAGTTGGGTATTGCTTGCTTGCCAAGCCACTTCAGTTATGTTCTACTCTTTGCAACCCCATGGTCTGTAGCCTGCTGGGCTCTTCTTTCCATGGGATTCTCCAAGCAGGAATACTGGAGGGGGTTGCCATGCCCTCCTCCAGGGGATCTTCCTGACCCAGGGATCAAACCCACTTCTCTTTCATCTCCTGCATTGGCAGGTGGGTTCTTTACCACTAGCACCACCTGGGAAGCCCTTATCACTTGCTTTTTCCACATCTTCACATTGTTTCCCACCTCAATCAAAGTAGAATTCAAAGCGCTCTAGCGACCATGGGACCCTGTAAGCACTGGCCCTCGCAGTGCCACCTCCTCCTCTTCCCTATGCTTGCTCCATGCCTTGGACATTCCAAGAACACTCCAGCCTCAATATCTTTGCCTAGGATGCCCCTCTTGCCTAGAAGTTCTTCCCCTTGACATCCATGCAGGCACTGAGCATGTTTGTGAGGATCTTCACATATTCCATACGAATGACAGTCTTGAAAGTGAAGTAGTATATTTGAGAGGTCTTACTCACTCTCTCATCTCCTTCAGCTCTTCACTCAAAAGTCCCCTTCTCAGGAACACATCCTTTGACCATCCTACTTAAAAATGCAACACTTCTCCGGAAATTCCCATCTCCCTTCTCTGCTTTCTTTTTCTCCATAGTATTTACCACCATTTGACAGACTACAATATTTAATTTAATTTAAAATACCGTTAATTATAAAGTTTCACATTTTAAAATGATTCTACCCTTAAAGCATGGCCAATTAAATATGCTATATCATCAGTTGTAAGAGGCATCCTGATTTCCAAGATTTAAAATTGTGAAAAAAATGTTCTTTGACTCAATGAAAAATGGTCATTTACTTATTCATTTGTTTATTACCTATCCATCTCCCTTAAACTCCAAGAAGGGAGAGATTTTTATTTATTTTTCACAACTTGAACAGTGACTAAGGAATTATGATAGATATTCATGAAATATTTTTTTAATTGAATGAATGAAAGCAAGTAAAAGTAGCTTAAGTTCCTCATTTTACATAAGGCTAAAAGCTGCACTACTAAAAGAGAAAAGTACTCATCTTGCATAGAGGGATGCCTCTCTCATAATATTTCTACAAATAAAGCCCAGGTAAGCTGACTTCACAATCCAAACTTACAAAACACATGAGAAAACAGAACGCTGGGGACACGGGGGAACAGAAGCAGCAGCAGCACAGCGCACAGACTTAGACTGGCAAGGTGGGCCAGGGGGTTAGAGTCTGCCTGCCAGTGCAGGGCACATGGGCGTGAGCTCTGGTCCAGGAAGAGCTCACATACAATGGAGCAACTACGCGCGTGTCCCACGACTGCTGAGGCCCACGCTCTAGAGCCCACGCGTCCCAACGAGAGAAGTCACTGCAACGAGATGCGCAGACACCAGGCTAGAGCGTGGTTCTTGCTAGCCACAGCTAGAGAAAGCCTGTGGACAGCAACAAAGACTCAGCATGGCCAAAAAAGAAAAGAAGGAGAGGTTGACAAAGGGTTTAAAATAAAAAAGAAATAGACTGTCAAGAATTTCAGATATTAGAAGGATTGGATACAAACTCTAAAAATCATTACATTCAAAATATCTGAGGAGTAAAAGATGGAATGGAAAACACAAGAATGGAACAAAAGATCATTTTCTTTTCTAACATTATGACACACAAGATACCCTGAATGGTCCACTAATTAGAAGAATTAAAATTCTGGATACAGTATTATTTTTAGCATATCACTTAACTGGAAAAGGTCAGTTTTCATTCCAATCCCAAATAAAGGCAATGCCAAAGAATGCTCGAACTACCACACAATTGCACTCATCTCACACGCTAGTAAAGTAATGCTCAAAATTCTCCAAGCCAGGCTTCAGCAATATGTGAACCGTGAGCTTCCAGATGTTCAAGCTGGTTTTAGAAAAGGCAGAGGAACCAGAGATCAAATTGCCAACATCCGCTGGATCATAGAGAAAGCAAGAGAGTTCCAGAAAAACATCTACTTCTGCTTTATTGACTATGCCAAAGCCTTTGACTGTGTGGATCACAATAAACTGTGGAAAATTCTGAAAGAGATGGGAATACCAGACCACCTGACCTGCCTCTTGAGAAACCTGTATGCAGGTCAGGAAGCAACAGTTAGTACTGGGCATGGAACAACAGACTGGTTCCAAATAGGAAAAGGAGTCCATCAAGGCTGTATATTGTCACCCTGCTTATTTAACTTATATGCAGAGTATATCATGAGAAACGCTGGGCTGGAGGAAGCACAAGCTGGAATCAACATTGCAGGGAGAAATATCAATAAGCTCAGATATGCAGATGACACTACCTTTATAGCAGAAAGCGAAAAAGAAGTAAAGAGCCTCTTGATGAAAGTGAAAGAGGAGAGTGAAAAACTTGGCTTAAAGCTCAACATTCAGAAAACTAAGATCATGGCATTTGGTCCCATCACTTTATGAGAAATAGATGGGGAAACAGTGGAAACAGTGTCAGACTTTATTTTTCTTGGCTCCAAAATCATTGCAGATGGTGATTTCAGCCATGAAATTAAAAGATGCTTACTCCTTGGAAGGAAAGTTATGACCAACCTAGGCAGCATATTAAAAGGCAGAGACACTACTTTGCCACCAAAGGTCCATCTAGTCAAGGCTATGGTTTTTCCAGTAGTCATGTATGGATGTGAGAGTTGGACAGTGAAGAAAGCTGAGCACCGAAGAATTGATGCTTTTGAACTGTGGTGTTGGAGAGTCCCTTGGACTGCAAGATCCAACCAGTCCATCCTAAAGGAGATCAGCCCTGGGTGTTCATTGGGGGGACTGATGTTGAAGCTGAAACTCCAATCCTCTGGCCACTTGATACGAAGAACTGACTCATTTGAAAAGACCCTGATGCTGGGGAGGATTGGGGGCAGGAGGAGAAGGGGATGACAGTGGATGAGATGGCTGGATGTCATTATTGACTCGATGGCCATGGGTTTGGGTGGACTCTGGGAGTTGGTGATGGACAGGGAGGCCTGGCGTGCTGCGGTTCATGGGGTAGCAAAGAGTCAGACATGATTGAGCGACTGAACTGACTGTACTGAACTGATACAAAGCAAAGAATCTGTAGGTCCTCGAAACTCATTGGAATTTGAAGTGCTAAGAGGAAAGGAATACCAAAACTTGCTAATGCCCTGAGAGTTTCTGCTGCTCCTCTGGAGCTCTTGCCTCAATTTCTGCATGAGATTCTCCGGAAATTTAAAATTGAGTCCTGGGTCCTGGGTCCAAGTGCATTAGCAACCTAATAAGTGATCTGAAGTAAGCTGAACTCCACAGGCTGTTTCCTCAGTGGGAATGAGAAATAACTACATCACATAGAAAGGGAAAGCCAGGAAATTTCCTTAATTCAGGTTTCATTTGGTAGAGAAAGAAAAAATCCTCTCCTAAAACTTTTTAGCCATAAACCAACAAGCATGTAGGTTTTTGTTGCAACTTTATACCACTTACGTAGTTTTTTTAAATTCCTAAATAGAAAAAGTAAAGTGGTTCTGGGTTAGTTTTGCCAAGTGACTGTCAAATGAAAAATGAAAATCCAAATAAAAAGAAATGAAAAATCCAAATGAAATTAAAAAGCAGATGAAAATCCTCTTTGGGGAATTCAACTTGAACCTCAAAAATTCCTATAGATAAAGTTCCAGAAATAAAGCAGTCTACACAGAAATGTCATGAAATACACTCAAAGAAAAAAAGGTATCATGAGTGAAAACAAGTAGAAATAACAGATGTAGAAATAACCCTGCAAAGACACGAGATATTGATAGTGTCAGAATATTTTAAAAATTCTTTAATTAATTTATTCAAAGAATTTAAAGAGAAGCTTGAATATATGAGCAAAGAATGACCAAAAAGAACCTAACAGTATTTCTAGAATTACAATGTGTAATGGTGGAAATAAATATATTTGATGATAATTAAGCAATAGATTGACAGAATGTAGCCAAAAGAGATAAATAGATAGAAAATATGAAAGAGAAGTTAAAAGGTATGACACTTATAAAGAGATGGGCTAATGGATATCTATTCAGAGTTCTGAAAGGTGATAATAGGAAGAATGGAGAAGAGATCTCTTTAGAGGGATAATTTCTTTGAATTTTCCAGAATTACTGAAGGACACTGAAATCCAGATCAAAGAAACCCAACCTACTCCAAGCAAGATGGAAAAAAAAAAAAAGCCATGCCTATAGAGACCACTACAGTGAAACAGGAGAACATCAAGGAGATCTTAAAAATCATTCAGAGGCTAATGAGTGATGACTAATATAGAAATGGCAATTAGGCTGAATGTTCACCTGCTGAAAGTAACAATAGGAGTCAAAAGACAGTAGAATGATATCTTCAATGTACTGAAAAAAATTAATATAGCATTCTATACCCACAGAAGCTACCTTTGAAAAGTATAAATGAAATTACGGCACTTTAGACAAAAGAGAGTTTATTACCTAAAAATCTTCACTAATGGAAATTCTAAATTATATATATGTATGTATGTTTATCAGAGAGATGAAAAATCATATTGTTTCAGGCAAAACTCCCAAGAGAATCATATATGTAATCTCATAGTTCCAAGTAGCCACATCAAGACCATTGAGACCAAGCAGTTGAAAATAATTTTAAAAATAGTGTATTTAAGAAAATTACTAAAAATGATTTTAACATGAAACCAATATTTAAAAACTCATGAGATCACTCACATCAATTTTTCCACCATGTCTTTGAGATGGAGTGTGTATTTTGTACCAACACATTGAGATACCAGTGCTAACATTTAAAGTAAAATGCAGTCCTAATCAAAACAATAAATTGTGTTTAATAGACAGCTATTTTGTTTTTCTAATTTAAATTTAAGTTAATTAAAATTAACAAAAGAAATTTAACACTTCACTCTCACTAACCACATTTCAAGGGCATTAGCCACACTATACTAGTAGCTATCGGGCTGGACAATACAAGTTTGGAGGTTGTATGATTTACAGTGGAATGATGGGGAGCTATGCTAATAAATGAGAGAAAAAAATAATTATACATTGCTTTATGAAACAGTGACAATCATCATCCTCACTGATATTATCATTATCACAGAGAATTTTGAAGCAGCCATGAACTAGAATAATGGGGAGAAATAGCCTATAATAAGTTGGTCTGGGTGTGATTAGAGTGAAAACATTCTAAAATCCTTATATTTCTGAGAGAGGATTGAAATCTTTCAGACTGTTAGATTAAATATGCAAGTTAAAATTATAGGGTAGGGGGATATCAGAAAATATGGTGGGGTAGGGGCCTCCAAGAGGCATCCCTCCCAAGAAACACTAAAAGTTTGGTGAAACAAAACAACATATTGGAATCAACTTTTTAGAACTCAGAAAAATAGATGAAGATTTTTAGCAACCAAAAGCTTAGTTACCAGAGAAAGCCACTGAAACAGGGTAAGAGATCTTCTTGGTATTTTAACCTAGTTCCACCTCTTCTCAACATGGAGACATTTTTGAAGATGACAGCCTGCATTTCCAGTGTGGGTTTCTAATATCAGAGACAGCAGAAAGCAACTTGTTCCCGTGGGGTTTTGTTTCTCTGCTCTGAGGTAGCTGGGGTTTCCCCAAAAGACTTCTGCCAGGGTCTTTCCCTTGTTTAGCCTAACCCAAACCTCTGTCACAGAATGGAGTGTCTATGAGGCCCTCAAAAACAAGAAAAACAAATGAACTTGTTGCTGCTGCCGCCTGGAGAACAAAAATAAAAGTTGGAGCAAAAAGAGACCTGCAGAAAGCCTGGGAGGAAAAACTGGGGAGTGTGATTTTATTTTGGGGGAGTGGAGAATAGGAGTTTTATAACCAATTTTCAACAAGATTAATAGGACTGTTCAATGGGCAAAGAATAGTCTCTTCGACAAATGGTGCTGGGACAAGTAGATATCCACATTAAAGGAATGAGGTTGGGCCTTGATCTTACACTATGCATGAAAATTAACTCATAATGATTCAAAGATCTAAATTTAAGGCCTACTACTATAAAACTCTTAGAAGAAAACAGAGGAGAATCTTCATGATTTTAGCAATTGCTTGGCAATGGATTCATAAATATGACATCAAAAGTACAAGCAACAAAAGATAAAATAGATACATTTGATTTCAACAAAATTTAAGACTTCCCAGCATCAAAAGATACTATCAAGAAAATGAAAGGACAATTCACAGACCAGGAGGGCTATGCCAAACTGGGAGAAAATATATGCTAATCATATACCTGAGAAGGGTCTAGTATCCAGAATATATAAAGAATTCACAGGTCAGCAACAAAAAGACAAACCATTCTATTTTAAAATGGATAAATGACTTATAATAGACATAACGGACATTCTCCAACAACAACAAAAAAATCCAAATAGCCAACAAACACATTAAAAGATAATAAATGGCTTTAGTCATTGAGGATAATGCAGATGAAAACCACATTGAGACACCACTTGGGGTATGTGATATGAGACACTACATCCACTGTGATGGCCATTTAAAAAAAAAAAAACAAGGAAAATTACAAGTGTTTGGAAGGATGTGGAAAAATTGGAACTCTTGTACATTGCTGGTGGAAATGTAAAATGGTACAGTGCTTTGGAGAACAATTTGGTATTTCCTCAAAAAGTTAAACATGGAATTACTATATAGACCAGTAAGTTCCTTCCTAGGTACTGGGTTGGCCAAAAAGTTTGTATGAGTTTTTCCATACCATTTTATGAGAAAAACCTGAATGAATTTTCTGGCCAAACCAATGTACACATGCAAAGAGATTGAAATAGATTTTCAAACAAAAACTTGTACAAGAATGTTAACAGCAGCTCTTTGTACAATAACCAAAAGGTAGAGACAACCCGAATGTCCATCAACAGATAAATGAATAAATTAAATAAAAATAGCCATTCAATAGACTATTATTCAGCCATAAAAAGAATTATTGCATAAGCCACTGGTACATGCTACAAGATGGATGGACCTTGAAAATATGCTAAGTGAAAGAAGTCAGGACACATATCGTACAATTACATTTGTATGAAATGTCCAGAACAGTCTAATCCATACAGACAGAAGGTTGATTATTGTTTGCCAGGAGCTGGGAGAGTGGTGAATTCGGTGTGTGTGTTAGTTGCTCAGTTGTGTCCGACTCTTTGCAACCCTGTGGGCTGTAGCCCGCCAGGCTGCTTTGTCCATGGGATTCTCCAGGCAAGGATACTGGAGAGGGTTGCCATGCTCTTCAGGGGATCCTCCCAACCCAGGGATCAAACCCAGGTCTCCTGCATTGCAGGCAGATTCTTTACCGTCTGAGCCACCAGGGAAGCCCAATTTACCAGGGAAATTGAGACTGACTGCTTCATAGGTACAAAGTTTCTGGTTATGTAGATAAAAAATTTCTAGAACTAGACAGTTCCATGTGCACATTTTGTGTGATCTGGTGATGGCTGCACACTAGAAATGTATTAATAGTTAATACCACTGAATTGTACACTTTAAAATTATTACAATGACAAATTTAATGTTACCTTCTTTTACCATAACTAAATGTTGTCTGTGTGTGTATCTGTTAGTAATTATTAGCTAGAGGACATGTAATTTCAAAACATAGGGAGTATACACAAAAGAATAAAAAGTGAAATAAAAGCATCCAAAAGGAACTTACTGAAGAATATATTTAGTATGATTAGTAAGTTATACACTCATATGTATGTATGTGCATGCGTACTCTGTCACTTCAGTCATGTCTGACTCTTTGTGACACTGTGAACTGTAGTCTGCCAGGCTCCTCTGTCCAAGGGATTCTCCAGGCAAGAAGACTGGAGTGGGTTGCCATTCTCTCCTCCAGGGGATCGTCCTGACCCAGAGACCAAACCTGCGGGCTCCTGTGGCTCCTGCCTTGCAGGCAGATTCTTAACCGCTGAGCCACTGGGGAAGCCCGTGAGTATGTATATCTCAAACTAATGTTAAAAATAAAACAAAAGAATAGGAAGCCAGGCAAAAGACCCAGCACCCAGAGCTCTTCACAGACCTTTGTTTTAATCTGTATGAATTACACAGTAGATTAAACATAGCTGATATTTACAAAACAAAAAAAATTAGCAGACTAGAAGACTGATCTGATGAAATCCCAAAATACAGCACCAACACATACGAAAGTCATGGAGAAGAAAAGACTGAAAAGATGTTTCACTGGAATTTCAGTGAAACACTGAAAAGAGGAAACACTGGAAAGAGGAAATCCCCATCATCAATGAGGATTCTTGTTTTTCATCTTCACATTCAGAAAATGCCACAAACATTATCTATTTCTATTGAGGTTTAATATAGGTGAGTTCTAAAGGAAGTCAGTCCTAAATATTCATTGAAGGACTGATGCTGAAGCTGAAGCTCCAGTACTTTGGTCAAGAAGTTTTCGAAGAACTGACTCATTTGAAAAGACCATGATGCTGGGAAAGATTGAAGGCAGAAGGAGAAGGGGATGGACATGAGTTGGAGCAAGCTCTGGGAGTTGGTGATGGACAGGAAAGTCTTTTCATGTTGCAGTCCATGGGGTCACAAAGAGTTAGGCACGACTGAACAACAGAACTGAACTGATAGGCTCAGTATAACAATATCCAGCATTTCTAATTTCTATCAAATGTTTTTCTCAAGGTAGCCTGGTAAATATTCTTAACATATGGACGTATATACTTCATGCAACACTTATGATTTGCCTTTCCCAGTACAGAAATGATGTCCATGTACTTTCTTGTAGTTAATGAATAATAATTTAAATCTACACTGGATTCTGTTAAGCAAGCATGATATTATTTGTAGAGAAAATGATATTGAACACAATCATCTTTTTCATGGTTCCAAATTCTACCTTATGTGGGAAAATTTCATCACCACTGCATCAATTTTGGAAATCTTCCCAGAAGATAAAGTTGCATTGTTTGTTTTTGAAAAAGAAATATATGTTAGACATGGAATATCTTTGTTAAGCCAAAAATGAGATAGAAATGGAATAGGAGTATTTGAATGGAAACCACTTAAGTAAATGTGGGACAATTGGACATTATAAATATAGTCAAGCTGAAGAATTATTGGTATCTACTGATTTTATGCACTATGTCAAAATACAGACCTGTTCCATTTACTCTTTTTTTTTCTTTTCTTTTATTTACATTATCATGTTGGTTTTGCCATACATTGACATGAATCCGCCATGGGTATACATGTGTTCCCCTTTCAGAACCCCCCTCCCACCTCCCTCCCGGTTTCCTCTCTCTGGGTCATTTACATATTTAAAGCGCAGCCCAGGGAATTTGCTTAAGTAATCAGTCCATCTAACTAGCCTTTGTTGCTGTTGTTCAGTCGCCCAGTGTGTCCGACTCTTTGTGACCGTAGTCTTGACTATATGAACCCTAGTCTTGCCTGCGGAGACCGCAGCCTTGACTATAACGACCTTAGTCGGCAGAGTAATGTCTCTGCTTGTCAAAACACTGTCTAGGTTTGTCATTACTTTCCTGCCAAGAAGCAGTCGTCTTCTGATTTCATGGCTGCAGTCACAGTCTGCAGTGATTTTGAAGCCCCAGAAGAGGAAATCTGTCACTACTTCCACGTTTTCCCCTTTATTTGCCATGCAGTAATGGAGCCGGATGCCATGATCTTAGTTTTTTTTTTTTTTCTTTTAATATTTACTCTTAAGCTGGCTCTTTCACTCTCCTCCTTCACCCTCATCAAGAGGCTCTGTAGTTCCTCTTTGCCTTCTGCAATTGGAGTGGTATCATCCACATATTTGAGGTGGTTGATGTTTCTCCCACCTAACTTGATTCTGGCTTATAACTCATCCAGCCCGGCATTTCTCATGATCTGCTCAGCGTATAGGTTAAACAAACAGGGTGACAGCAGGCAGCCCAGTTGTACTCCTTTCTCGATCTTGAACCAATCAGTTGTTCCATACAGGCTTCTACCTGATGCTACTTGACCTGCAAACAGGTTTCTCAGGTGACGGGTAAGATGGTCTGGTATTCCCATCTCTTTAAGAGCTTTCCACAGTTTGTCATGATCAACACAGTCAAAGCCTTTAGCGTAGTCAATGAAACAGAGATAGATATTTTTCTGAAATCCCCCGGCTTTCTCTATAATCCAGCAAATGTTGGCCATTTGATCTCTAGTTCCTCAGCCTTTTCTAAACCCAGCTTGCACATTTGGAATTTCTTGGTTCACATAATGATGAAGCCTAGCATGCAAGATTTTAAGCATGGCCTTACTAGCATGGGAGGTGAATGCAACTGTTCAATGGTTAGCACGATCTTTAGTACTACCTTTCGTGGGAACTGGGATGAGGACTGCCTTTTTCTAGTCCTGTGGCTGCTGCTGGGTCTTCCAGATTTGTTGACATAATGAATGCAACACCTGATGGCATCCTCCTTTAGAGATTTGAATAGTTCTGCTGGAATATCACCACATCCACCAGCTTTATTAACAGCAGTGCTTCTTAAGGCCCACTTGACTTCTCACTTCAGGATGTCTGGCTCTGGGTGACTGACCACACCACTGTAGTAATCCAGTTCATCAAGATCTTTTTAAAACAGTTCCTAAATAGCTTTAGATCTATTTAAAAATAAAAACATAAAACCAAGTTGTATGTCTGTTCTACTTTCTCTGTACTTCCCCAGATTTGCTGTCATGCAGAACAAGTTCATTCCTTGGCAAGACTTTGGGGTATTGGTTTATACTAAAATTCTTTCTTTATGACTTGAGTAAAATAATAATTACAAGAAGATTTTTAATAAATAACCAAACATGTGGAAGCCTTTTCCCAGTTGTACCTTATTGATTATAACCCTTATGAAGTGTCATTATACCAGGGAAACAACACCCTACTAACCACTCTGAAGCATTCTGCTAAACTTCTAAGACTTCAAACTTTCCCTTTCTGTTACTGGGTGTGTCATGAATGATTCTCTTCACATTAGATCATCATGTTCAGGGATTAAGGATAAGAACCTTGAGCTAAAACATGTTGGTCTCTGAAATTCACAAATATAAGCTGATGCGTAAATTCAGGATAAGTAATGTACATGAAAATAATTTACAATGATACCCAAATTCCCTGTTGCCTGCTTATATAATCTCAACAGATTATCTTGTCAAATTTCATAGAATCAGTCCAGCTATAGCTAGTCACGCTGAGGACTGAAATTGTCAAATAATGCATTAGAAATTCAAGCCTTAATATTAATAATAGGAAAAACCTTGGCTTATTAAAAATCTTTGGTCCATTCTAGTAGATCTGTGTGGTGCAAAAATGTAGCCACTAGCCACATGGGGTTGTCAAGCCCCTGAGATGTGCTATGTGAGAATTAAGATATACTCTAAGTGTAAACCACACCGGATTTTAAGAATTAACATGAAAAAATATGCCACATATCACTAAAAGGTTTTGTATTGATTATATTTTGAAATGATAATACTTTGGACACATTACGTTAAATGAAATGTATTATCACAATTAATTTCATTTGTTTCCCTTTCAGGTGGTTACTAGAAAAATAAATGATATATTAGTTCATAGTTACGGCTTTCATTATACTTCTGTTGGACAGTGCTGCATGTAGTTGATTTTCAAAGATAAAATTTTTGGTCATCCATGGCTATTCTTTTTGACTAAAGATTCCATCAAAAGGTTCACTCATTTAGATAAAAGCCCAAACTACTGTTCAAAAATTTTAAGTTATCAGGCTAAAAGAATTAGTAGATGGAGCAATATTAGGTTTATCTGGTAAAAATGGTTTTTCAAATATATGTATAATTGTAGCAGTGTAATTTCCAATGACTATGACATCTCCAAACTTTAGAAACCAGTTTTCCTTTGTATACAACTTAGTTTTCATTTTCTACTTTCAATATATACATTATACAGATGAGATAATATGTACTATATTTTAAGAATTCTCACTAAGTTCTGGTAACACTATTAAACAAAAATTATTTTACTTATAGTTATCTGATATTTTAAAATTTCATGATAAAACTTATGACTCCAATTAGATTTGTAAAGGAAAATATTAAAGGTACTGGAGGACGGGGTAGAATAAAATCGATTTGGCTGTTTCTAAGTCATAATGAATAATCTGTTTTACACATGGTTATTTGAAGTGAATTATAGACTTACCTGGGAGCTCAGATGGTAAAGAATCTGCCTGCAATGCAGGAGACCCAGATTCGATTACAGATCAGGAAGATCTGCTGGGGAAGGAAATGGGAACCCGCTCCAGTATTCTTGCCTGGAAAAGTCCATGGACACAAGAGCCTGGTGGGCTACAGTCCATGAGACTGCAAAGAGGTGGACAGGACTGATGTGACTTAGCACAGCACACATATGCTGCCATAGACATTATAATTTTTCTTCATTTCTAATTCAATAACATGTCATTTTTATATTTTTCTTTATTTTATAATTCATTCTTATTTTTAACTCAATCTTTCAAGTTTCCTAAATGAAAGTACATTTCATTTATAATTTGGAAAAAATATTTAAAGCAATAAAAGTCTAGTATAAGAACTCAGAAGGACAGGGTGGAGTTTGTTGGTGACCATCACTTTTCCCAGTTGTTTTGGGTGCAGCCTTGGTTTTCGTTCAGTAACTCTCTTAATCTAATGGTCTGGGTGGAGTCTACTGCCATCTTTAATGCTTATTACATCACTTTCCCTTAGCCACAAATATGACCATTAATCAGAGCCAGTTCAAAGTTAGTCCTAAGACTCTTACTCAGGAATCCAATAGAGAGATGCCAATTTTTGCTGAGGACAGAATATAAATCTGGAGCTATTATAAGTTATCTTGCATTACAAGGGGACAGCCCTTCTGAAAATGGAGTTAACAGAGAGGAAAGAAATAAGTGATTAAAAAAAGACAACATTTGAGCCCTTGTGTACTGTTGTGTCTAAAAGGAGTCCCCCTTTGGGCAGTTCATGTATATGTCAAAAATCTACTCTGAACTCCTTCAAACAGAAGTTGGGTTTTCTGTCACAGGGCTGTTACTTAGCGCAAACACACCCACACACCTGTCCCATTGTGGGGAGGGGCATCCTGCTGAATTGGTACCCATTCCAGCAACCATTTTGAGTAGTCGCTGTCCACATCATTCTGGTCGCTAAATAGTTTAAATATTACCTTATCAAAAAAACTTTAATAATACTGTAAAGTTTGGAAATATGAGTAAGGGTAACATTTCAGTTGATAAGAAGAGAATGAGGTAGGGCAAAAAAAAAAAAAAACCCCAAATCTATTCACAAAGATATAATTCAATAAACATATGTGTTTACTATCAAGTCATAAAAAGATATCAACCTGTCTTTTCCACCTGAGCATGTCACTTTCCCCCTTGGAGCATTTTCCTCTATTATTAAAAAGGTATTAAAAATAACTCCCCTGCATGTTCTTATAACATCATAAACATCAAATCAGATGCTACCTATAAAAACACTTTCTGTATAAACTATTCTGTGTGAGGATATAGTCATCACAAAGACAAGTGAATGCTTAATAAATGTAAAGTATCATTACTTTCTTTGATTCTTACATCTGATTTTTTGGTTATCCACATTTCCAGTGTATTCAAAGTAGAGTATAAGATCAGTTTCCTAGTTACAAAAAAGGTCATCATTATAGATAATAATACTTATTATACTTAAAATCATTTCTAGTATATTTTTCCTCACGTATTTTCTTTTTTAAAATTTATTTCATTGAAGTATAGTTGATTTACAATGTTGTGTTAATTTCTACTGTATACAAGCTGATTCAGTTATACAGATATAAACATTCTTTTTTCCATATTTTTTCCATTTTGGCTTATCACAAGATACTGAATATAGCTCCCTGTGGATACAGTAAGATCTTGTTCATCCATTCTGTATATAACAGCTTATGCTCAAACATTTTCTTACTCTCCTCTCATTACTCTCTATAAACCAATTATAAAAGTATGAAATTACTTTTATCACCATCCCTCTTTTAAAAACATCCAAATTCTCTAAGAAAAACATGTTTTAATATTTGTTATCTTGAACATTTCCTGTTTATACTTTAATTTTTATAGTTACTAGGTTATTCTTTTAGTGAAAGGAATAATTGTTTTTCTTAAGATGTGATACTTCTCTATAGAAATTTTGAAATATATGTATAACATACATATACAAATATTTGTGATTTCAATATCCAGAAATAATAACTAATAGCTTCTAAAATTTTAATAATAATTACATTACTCTATGAGATAGCTATTTAAAAACAAACAAACAAACATTTTTACACTTAAAACTTACTTCCCTAGTATGAAGCATTACTACAGTGGAGTCCCTAAGTCATATCATAATATAGCATTGATTACTATCATTATTTACATTTTATTTATCCCAGAGAATATTCCATTTTAGAAAATGGTCTAGGTTTCGTATCAAAGGATCAGCTGCATTAGACAATTTCTAATGTCCACCAGTGCTCAACAGATGGTACAAAAATCTGAAGGGGGCCAGATTTAAGATAAGAGACGTTAAGCAATAATACTTGTATTTTGACCAACAATTACACCTAACCAATTATAATACCTTTCTAAACTTCAGGAGGGACAAAAAACCAAACCAAACAAAGCAGGTCTCCAAGCAGTTTTCTGTTAAAAAATTGCCAATCTGAGACCCCAGTAATCCTTACTAACTGGGTATTTATCCCATAAAATCCTTACTGAGTATTTATCCCATAAGAAAAGTAGGGAGACAAAGAGACCAACAATACTTTTATCTACCTTTCCTAGGAAGCAAATTATTACTACCTTTGCTTCACCTACTGATAAAAGGAGACAAAATCTGAATACCAGTAACTTTATGTTCTTCCTTTTGCCTAAGAAGCATAAGTATGTCTGTAAATGTTGCTGATGGAGAAGGTTCTAATGAAACAGTTCCACAGTTCTGCAAGCTTAGATTTTTCAACCATATTGGAATGTTATGTGGCCACCATGCCTTTGAAATATAATGTTTCATTATGTTAACACAAGTTACATCTGTCCATTTTGGTTTTATTGGAAAGAATTTCATGACTGCAGCGAAGTTTTAGTTACATGTTAAGCCAGAAACCATTAACGACTATTTAAGTGGGCCCCTAGGGACATCCAGGTAAGGTGATACCTATCTTGCACTGTGTCTCTATCGACTCATTTTCCCCAACAACTTGGTCAAATAAATGATTTGTCAGTCCTACTCCATATTGAATATGTCTCTAGGGAAGTCATCAGTTAGTAGCAATCGCTGGCCAACTGTATGAAATACTCTTCCACACATTGCAATTTGTTCAGTGAAAGTTTCCTTAAGCAAATTGATCTTGACCTCTTTTCAATTTCCAAAGCATCGTCAACATTATTCTTTAAGTTATTAGTCAGATGTATATTTAGACTATAGACATAAAAAACTAGACTCTGTAGGAAAAAACTTGGTTTAGCCACTGATTATATGTTTAGTCTTTTTGAGCTTGTGCTTCCCATGTGGCACTCATGGTAAAGAATCTTCCTGCAATGCAGGAGGGTTAAAAGACATGGGCTTGATCCCTAGGTTGGCAAGATCCCGTGGAGGAGAAAATGGAAACCACTCAAGTATTTTTCAGGATAATCCCATAGACAGAGGAACCTGGTGGACTAGAGTCCTCAGGGTCAAAAAGAGGGAGACACGACTGAGTATCTGAGTACATATTGTTTAGGTAGGGAAAATAATACATCTCTCACAGTATGAGGATTAAATGAGGTAAATGCATGCATTCAATGATATTTCAGCTATTTAAGTGACATTGGTGGAAATTACTGGTCCAACACTAGAGTATTCTAGCACTATTAACTCTTCATTTCCTTTCTTAAAATATTCTCAGGAAAATGGCAAATTTTTAATTGAACTTAGTACATGGTAAAAGGAAATTTATCAATTGCTAGATAAATAAGATACATATATTAAAAGTAAAAAAGATCATCTACTAATCATAAATCTTTAGTCAGGTGAGTTGATGGTACATATGTTTTGTTGTTTGCCATTTTCTCTTGTTTCTGATAAGACAACACAGTAGTTCAAGAAATGGTATCACAAATACAATAAATTATTTTGATCAAATTCTAGAATAACCTTTTGAATGAGAGAGATAGGAAAATCCTTGGAAAATTTCAAGATCAAATTATTGTAAAACTGGTTATACGTTGGGTATGACCAAGAGAGCAGACTGGGAAGACCCTGAAGTTACCTCTTCCTGCAGGCATACCACAATTACAACATTTACAATTATCTATTAGAACAGTCTGAAAACTAGCACAACAAGGATGGGAGTGGAGGAGATACGATATGGTCAAGACTCACATCCCTGGGCAGGCAACCCACAAATGGGGGGATAATGCACGTGCTCTCCCAAAGGAGGGATGAATTCAAGCCCCACATCAGACTCCCTAACCTGGGAGTCGTGCACCAGGAAAATTAGCCTCCAAAATGTCTAGATTTGAAGGCCAGCAGGACTTATGGTAAATGTGGGAGAACTCGAGAGCTGTAGGAAGTAGAGACTCTGCATAAAATCTCACATGCTCCCAGTCCAGCACAGAGGCCATAATTTGAAAGGATCCTGGATCAGACCTACTTACTCACCTTGGAAAGCCTCTCAAAGAGGCAGGAAGCAACTGGGATTTCCCTGAGGACACAGATGCTAGTGGCAGTCATTTGGGGAGCTCGTTCTACCGTGAGGACAATCGTGCTGGCAAGCACCATTTTGGAGTTCTCTCCCTAGTCTATCAGAACTGGCAGCTTATAAGCCCACCAGCAGGCTGGCATCAGTGCCAGCACCCAGTTCCATGCATCAGATCTAGGACCCCAAGCCCCTGCACCTGGCTGCTCCTACCAGGATCCACTGGACTGTTCAGCAAGCCACACTGGGACTCATCCTTGCCCACCAGTAAGGTAGGCACCCACCATGCAAGACAGGACCTAGCAGCCAACCAGCCTGGTGTCCACTTTTACCTGCCAGTGCACCCACAGTACACAGTCCCACCACAAGAGAAGGGTCCTCTGGGAGTACCCTAGGTACTCCTAGAGTATACAGCTTTCGTGACCAAGTGTATATACTTCTGGGTCCAATAGGATATGACCTGTGAAAGGCTGCTTCTCCAAGATCAGGAAATTTACTTAGGAGCACATAAATGCATATAATTAATTAAAAAAATCAACAGAAACATAATAATAGTGGGAGATTTCAACACCCCAATCCATCAATGAATAGATCATCCAGACAGAAAACGAATAGGAAAATTGGCCTTAAATGACATATTAGACCAGATGGATGTATATACCAGTTCAGTCATTCAGTCGCATCTGACTTTTTGCAACCCCATGAACTGTAGCATGCCAGGCTTTCCTGTCCATCACTAACTATGTATGTGTGTAACATATAACACATTCCATCCAAAAGCAGCAGAACACATGTTCTTTCCAAATGCACATGAAACACTCTCCAGGACAGAGCATATCTAGGTCATGAAATAAGTCTTAATAAATTTAAGACTGAAATTATATCAAGCATCTTTTCTGACCACAATGTCATGAAACTAGAAATCAACTACAAGGGAAAAAAAAACTTCAAAAACATAACACATGGAGGCTAAACAACGTGTTACAAAACAACCAAATGGGTCACAGAAGAATCAAATTTGAAATCAAAAACTATGTGGATTCAAATAAAAATAGAAGCACAATAATCCAACATCTATATAGCAAAAGAAGTTTTAAAGGGAAGTTCATAGCAATACAAGCCTATCTCAGAAACTAAGGAAAATATCACATAAACAATACAATCTTACATCTGAAGAAAACTAGAAAAAAAAGGGCATAAAACTGATTTTTTTAAAGTTAAAAAAAGGAGAAAACACAAAACCCAAGGTTAATAGAAACTAATAAAATATAAAGTTCAGAGCAGAAATAAACCACAATAGAAAAGATCAATGAAACTGAAGGCTAGTTCTTAGAAAAGATAAGCAAAATTGATAAATCTTTAATCAGACCCATCAACAGAAAAAAAGAGAGCCCAAATAGAAATTTAAAAAACAGAAATCACATCAACACCATAGAAATGCAAAGGATCACATGACATTACTACAAATAAGTATATGCCAAAATGGGCATCCTAGAAGAAATAATTTTTTCAAAAATGTACAATCTCCTCAGACTGAATTAGAAAAAGTAGAAAATATAAACAAACTAATTCCAAGTATTGAAACTGAATCTGTAATTAAAATACTCCCCCAAAATAAAATTTCAAGATTGGACAGCATCACAAGTGAACTCTGCCAAACATTTAAAGAAGAGCTACACCTATCCTTCTCAAACTATGAGGCTAGCATCACCCTGATTGAAAAAACAGATAAAAATAAAAAAAGAAGAAAATCACAGGCCAATATCACTGGTGAACATTGATATATAAATTCTCAACAAAATATTAGCAAATTGAATTTTACAATACATTAAATGGATCATAAACCATGACCAAGTGGGATTTATCCCAGAGATTCAAGGACAGTTCAATATCTGCAGTTTAATAAATGTGACATACCACGCTAACATAATGGAGAATAAAAATCATACAATTACCTTAATAGATGTAGAAAAAGTATTTGACATAATTCAACATGCATTTATTCTTAACAAAGTGGGTATAGACAAAACATACCTTAACATAAACCCATATATGAAAAACCCACAGCCAAGGTCATACTTACTGGTGAAAACCTGAATCTATTTCCTGTGAGATCATGAAAACAACACAAATGACTACTCTTACCAATTTTATTCAACATAAGACTGGAAGTCCTAGCCACAGCAATTAGACTAGAAAAAGAGATAAAAGGGATCCAAATTGGAAAAGAAGTAAAGCTGCCACTATTTGCTGATGACATAATGCTGTATGCAGAAAAGTGAGAGTATATGAAACCAAAAAGATTTTGTATAGAGAAAAAAGCTGTCAATAAAGTGATAAGGCAGACTACTGAGTGAGTGAAAATATTTTCAAACAATATTTTTGATAAAGGGGTAATATCTAAAATCGGGCTTCCTTAGTGACTCAGACAGTCAAAAATCTGCCTGCAGTGCAAGAGACACAGGTTTGGCCCCTGGGTCAGGAAGATCCCCTGGAGAAAGGAATGACAATCCACTACAATATTCTTGTCTGGAGAACTCCATGGACAGAGGAGTCTGGTTAGCTACAGTCTATGAGGTCACAAAGAGTTGGACACAACTGAGCAATTAACATTCACACTTTCAATATCTAAAATATACAAAGAAATCATACAGCTCAACATCAGAAAAATAAGCAACCTGATTAAAAAACGAAAAGAGAAACAAAAATGAGAAGAGGACCTGAGTAGACACTTTTCCAAATAAGACATACAGATGACTAACAGACACCTGAAAAGATGCTCAGTATCACTAATCATCAGGAAAATGCAAATTAAAACCACAACAAGCTATTGCCTCATATCAATCAGAATGAGCATTAAAAAAAAAAAAGCCAAATAACAAGTTTTGGCAAGGATGTGAAGAAAAGGGAACCCTCTGCACTATTGTTAGGAATGTAAATTGGTACAGCCACTATGGAAAATAGTGGAGGTTCTTCAAAAACTAGAACTACCATATGATTCAGTATGGATCACAAGCTGTATGGGTCACAAGCTGGAATCAAGATTTCCAGGAGAACTATCAGCTTCTTCAGATATGCAGATGATACTACTTTAATGGTAGAAAGCAAAGAGGAACTCAAAAGTCTCTTGATGAGGGTGAAAGAAGAGAGTGAAAAAGCTGGCTTAAAACTCAGCATTCAAACATCTGAGATCATGGCATCAGGTCCCATCACTTCATGGCAAATAGAAGTGGAAAAATAGAAGCAGTTACAGATTTTCTCTTCTTGGACTCCAAAATTACTATGGATGGTCACCGTAGCCATGAAATTAAAAGGCACTTGCTCTTTGGAAAGAAAGCAATGGTGAACCTAGACAGCATATTAAAAAGCAGAGATATCTCTTTGCCGACAAAGGTACATATAGTCAAAGCTATGGTTTTTCCAATAGTCATGTATGGATGTGAAACTTGGACCATACAGAAGGCTGAGCACCGAAGAATTGATGCTGGAGAAGACTCTTGAGAGTCCCTTGAACAACAAAGAGATCAAATCAGTCAATCTTAAAGGAAATCAGTCCTGAATATTCATCAGAAGGATTGATGCTAAAGCTGAAACTCCAATACTTTGGACACCTGATGCAAAGATCTTATTCATTGGAAAAGACCCTGATGTTGGGAAATATTGAAGGCAAAAGGGGAAGAGGACAGCAGAGGATGAGACGGTTAGACAGCATCACTGACTCAATGGACATGAATTTGGGTAAACTCTGGGAGATAGTGGAGGACAGGGAAGCCTGGCGTGCTGCAGTCCATGATGAGCAAAGAATTAGACACTATCTAGTGACTGAACAAGAGTGTGATCCAGTAATTCCACTTCTGGGCTTTTTTACAGAAAACTAAACACACTAATTTAAGAAGTTATATGCATCCCCATGTTCATTTCAGCATTATTAACAATAGCCAAGATATGGAACCAACCTAAGTATCCATAAATAGTTGACTAAAGAAGATATGGTATGTACACACACACACACACACACACACACACACACACACACACCCCACTATGGAATATTACAACAAGAATAGGCCTAGAAATGTTATGCTTAAGTGAAATGTCAAGGATAGATAAACACAATACAAGTTCATTTTTATGTAGAATCTAAAAAAGCAATCAAATACAGCAAAACAGAAACAGGTTCATAGATACAGAGAACAAACTGGTGGTTGCCAGAGAAAGGAA
Organism: Antilocapra americana; assembly: GCA_007570785.1. Lineage (NCBI taxonomy): Eukaryota > Metazoa > Chordata > Mammalia > Artiodactyla > Antilocapridae > Antilocapra > Antilocapra americana. The sequence continues at coordinate 31,355,224 of ML663565.1, forward strand.
AAGTTGTGTGAAGTTAAGAGATACAGACTTTCAGTTACAAAACAAATCAGTCACAGAGATACAATGTACATTATAGGGGATATAATCAGTAATACTGCAATGACTTTGTATAGTGACAGATGGCAACTAGACTTGTTCTGAAATGTATAGAAATATGGTCATTGTTGCATACCTTAATCTACTGTAATTTTTTAAGTCTATTATACTCAGTAAGAAGAAATCAGTCATAGACAATGGCACCCACCATCACCCGTGTCCGCATGGTAACAGGAGCTCCCAAGAATGGCTATAGCCAGGGTCTGTAACCCGATGGGAGTCACAGCCACCTCCCACCTCGCTGGGAGACTCGCCACAACTAGAGAAATTCCTGGACCTTGGAACTTCTGCTGTTTCAAAAGAAGGGAGAGTTCCTAGAGGGACAACAAGGCAACTCATAGTCTTGAAATATAATATAGAGCTGCTGAAGCGCCGGTTATCATCTCTGTGTTTCAGGAAGAAGCAGAATTAAGGCAAAAGATTTGGTCTTGACCAACAATTCCCCTTTGAAGGATTCTTCCTGGATGTCTCACCCAACAACTTTTGTTTATTTCTCATTAGAAAGATCTTGGCCGCATGGTCACCACAGCTATAAGAGAAGCTGAGGATATGATATTTGGTACCCCAAATAAAAATTGGGGTTCTACACTGAAAACTATTTGTCATACTTTGACCTCCCTATAAATCCTGTACTTAGGTGCAGTCTACAAGTGAGAACTGGTCTACCATTTGCAGTGCAGACTTGGGCAACTCCTTTAGCTTATTTGTATCTTGGTTTCCTAATCTGAAAGTTTGATAAGATAGTCCTGTTCATCTCTAAAATTAGCATAATTTATGACACTGTTGATGAGTATATTAACTAGGGGTGGTTGACATTACTAAATATTCATAGTATTCAATTTCAACTGACCTCTCTTGATACTCAGTAATGTATGTACAACTGAAGTACATTATTTAGAGTAATTATCTCAAAGCCTCATCAGTCTCCTCAAGTCCTCATGCTATTCTACCATCCACATTGGGCAGGTGTGGACCCAGGCTAATGAAATCTTCAAGTAGACACAGACCAGCTGCTAGCAACTGGTTGGAAGCAAGCAGCATCATGAGGATACCTCTCAGGTTAGTTGTTGGTACTATCTATTTGATACTGAAGAGCCACCACATGCCAGCTGATGAGGAAAACCACCATTTGGAATGCAATGCTTTTTCTACATTTTGATTCATCTGTCTTTTTTTTCACATGCATCTGTTTGAAGATCAAGTATTGGAAACATACAAAAATGTCACCGAAAAAAAAGGTTGATAGTGTACCCATTATGTTAATTAAATTCTACTCCCTTATTTTTGTTCTAAGAAATTGCTAAATGATCAAAGTGTTAAAATTAAATGGTTGGTCCTGAGAGTAGGGCCATTTCACAGTAACAGTGGAATACAGAGAATATGTTAAAATTAGAATAAGCTAAGAAAGCATTATACACTCTGACCAAGGTGGGAAAATTAGCTGAAATATCTGCCAAGAGAAAGTGGAAAGTTCTAAGATACCAGATGCCTCTGTGGGTTCCAAATTTGGAATTCTTTGTCGCCTTTTAAATCTTCCTTCAGAAGTCTCAAGGCTTATGATGCATGTGGTTTGGCATATGGGCTGTTATTTTGCATTTCTAGACTCTGAGTCTGCCTTTCAATCAGCATCCAAGCTATTTTGCTAAGTTCTATGATTTCTTAGGATATATGGCTCTCAAGAACATGGAGGAAAGAAATACTGACATGTTCTTTCCCTCCTTCATTCTGTTATGAAGATCTGCAAAAAAGATTTAGGGCCCAAGGAAACATAACCACCATCCTTCATTTCTTTCTAGAAGTCCTTGTGAATATTTTTTAGTGTGAAGGAAAGAGCTTTCATTTTTTAATATTAAATTATCACAGAGGGCAGTCTGGAATTATCCTCTCTAGTCATCAGGCTTTAGCTCCAACCCCTCCCTAAACTTCCCCACTGAGAACCAGCTAAGCCACTTGTACCTGATTTCAGGTGATCAAGACAATGGGATAATGTAATATGAAAACGTTATTCTTACTTAGAAATGAGAGTTAAACTGAAAATGAATAAGTGATGAGAGATGAAAGAGCAATCAAAATCTAGAAGAACAAGACCTCTAAAACAAAAGATAAAAGAAGCACCCATTTAAAAATCAAAACAGAGGGGGGAACTAAGATGGCGGAGGAATAGGATGGGAAGACCACTTTCTCCCCAACAAATACACTGAAAGAACATCTAAAAGCCAAACAAACTCCACAAAACAACTTCTGAATGCTGGCAGAGGACATCAGGCACCCAGAAAGGCAGCCCATTGTCTTCGAAAGGAGGTAGGACAAAATATAAAAAATAAAAAGAGAAGCAAAAGAGAGAGGTTTCCGAACACCAGGAAACATTCTTCCCAGCAGATCTGTGGTGAGTCTCAGAGGGCAAAATAACTGGGAAAGAAAATAGATAAATAATTAACCCCCACAGATTATGTACCTAACTGCAACTCCCAGTGGAGCAGCAGCCCAGACACCCCATCCCCAACTAGCAAGCGCGGCTGCTCAGGGAGAGGCAGGCTGCCCCACTTTGGGTGAGGACTGGGACTGAACGCCTGAGGGCAGTTCGAGGGAACTAGCCTGAGATGGCAACCTAGGCTGCGGAATAGCTTTCCCACAAAGAGCCACTGCCAGGCCCGCGCACAGAACAAAGGGCTGCGTGGAGCTGGGTGGCTGTGCAGAGCTGGGTGGCTGCGGGCTGCGGACAGGCCCAGCCCTCGCCGGAGACCAGCAGGCACAATTGTGGCCCCAGCTAGGCATCCGCTACCAAACTGCGGGCAGAATTCACTGCTAACCAAGAGTTCTTGGGATTCTGGATGGTTGCCGCCAGAGATCGGCTCTTCACACACCTGAGAAGGCATGCCCAGCTGCACACCGAGAAAACCAAGTGGCTGGGATGGCGGAGGGGAGAAGTCGCAGCCCCCAACTGCTCCAGGCGGCTCGGACCTAGGAAGTGCAGGCAGCGGCCACCTCAGGCTGCTCCTGGCAGAGCGACCGAGAGCCTGAGCAGTGTGTGTGGGGGGGGGAGGGGAAGCGCACATGCCGGGAGCGGGGACAAACCCCAGAGTGGCTGAATCACTGTGAGTGCATGCCAGTGATATCTGTTTGCAGTGTACCTCCCTCCCCACAGTGCGACTGAACAAGTAAGCCTAAAAAAGTGACCACCACCGCCCTCCTTGTGTCAAGGTGGAAATAGACACTGAAGAGACCAGCAAACAGGAGACTCTAAAATAATCAGAGGGAACTGCTTTGGAACTGACAGGAGTAACAGATTAAATCCCTGCATTAAAACTGACTACTTAGGAAGGAGCCTATAGTCCTTGAGAAGTACAAGCCATACCAAGGAACTATCTGAAAATGAACTGACCCCGCACTGTATGTAACAGCTCCAGAGAAAGCCGTAGATATATTTTTACTATGATCATCTTTTGAATTTTTAAAACTTATTTTATTACTATTTTTTAATTTTATATGTTTATTTTTAAGTCCCCTATAACTCTTTCAGTTTTCATTTTACAACCATTTATTACCTAGCCAAAAAAAAAGGAGACCCTAATTTTTAAGCAAACTTCATATATATATGTAAGAATTTCAGTGACTGTTTTTTGTTGTTGTTGTTTGCTTGTTTCTTTTTTTTTCTCTTTGTTCCTTTTTTGCTTTTTATTTTTCTGTTTTCTTTCTTTATAACTGTATTTTTGAGAATCTAACCTTTACTCTAGATTTTTAATCTTTGCTTTTTAGTATTTGTTATTGACTTTGTATCTTTAAGAACCCAATCTTCAGTACCCATTTTTACTTGGGAGTGAGATCACTGGCTCGATTGCTCTCTCCCCATTTTTGACTCTTTTTTTTTCCCCACCAGGTCACCTCTACCTCCCGCCTCCCCCTTTTCTTCTCTAGCCAACTCTGTGAATCTCTTTGAGTGTTAAAAGTTGTGAAGAACACTTAGACAACTGATTACTGGCTAGATCTATCTCTTTCCATTTGACTCCCTCTTTTCTCCCCGTGGCCAGGAGAAATTCTGTCTCCTTCCTCCCTCTTCTCTTTTCGGTATAACTCTGTGAACATCTCCGAGGGATCCAGACTGTGGAGAGCACACACGGAAATGACCACTGGCTCTCTCACTCTCTCACCATTTGATTCCTCTCTTCTCCTTCTGGTCACCTCTATCTCCCTCCTCCCTCTTCTCCTCTCCAGGTAACTCTGTGTATCTCTCTGGGTGTCCCTCACTGTGGTGAAACGTTTCATCATTAACCCAGATGTTCTGCCATCAGTGATGTATAGATGGAGGAATCCTGAGACTACTATAAGAATAAGGCTAAAAACCAGAGACAGGAGGCCTAAGAATAGCCCTGAGAATACAAGAGAACTCCTGAATCCAGGAAGCATTAATCGATAGGAGCTCATCAAATGCCTGCATACCTACAATGAAACCAAGCACTATCTAAGGGCCAACAAGTTCCAGAATAAGATATAACACGCAAATTCTCCAGCAACACAGGGACATACATAGCCTGGAGCTTCAATACACAGGCTGCCCAAAGTCACACCAAGCACACTGACATCTCAAAACTCTTTACTGGACACTTCATTGCTCACCAGAGAGAAAAAATCCAGATCTACCCACAGAAGACCGACGCAAGCTTTCCCAACCAGAAAACTTTGACAAGCCACCCATCCAACCCCACCCACAGAAGGAACCTCCACAATAAAGAGGTAACACAGCAATATAAACAAGATGAAAAGGCAGAGGAATACCCAGCAGGTAAAGGAACAGGATAAATGCCCTCCAAACCAAACAAAAGATGAGGAGATAGGGAATCTGCCTGATAAAGAATTCCAAATAATGATACTGAAAATGATCCAAAATCTTGAAAACAAATTGGAGTTACAGATAAATAACCTGGAGACAAGGATTGAGAAGATGCAAGAAAGGTTTAACAAGGACTTAGAAAAAATAAAAAAGATTCAAAATACAATGAATAATGCAATAAATGAGATCAAAAACACCCTGGAGGGAACTAACAGTGGAATAACAGTGATAGAAGATAGGATAAGTGAAACAGAAGACAGAATAGTAGAAATAAATGAAATAGAGAGGGGAAAAAAAAGAATTAAAAGAAATGAGGCCAACCTCAGAGACCTGTGGGACAATGTTAAACGCACCAACATTCAAATCATAGGAGTCTCAGAAGAAGAAGACAAAAAGAAAGACCATCAGAAAATACTTGAGGAGATAATAGTTGAAAACTTCCCTAAAATGGGAACAGAAACAATCACCCAAGTCCAAGAAACCCAGAGAGTCCAAAACAGGATAAACCCAAGGCGAAACACGCCAAGACACATATTATTCAAATTAACAAAGATCAAACACAAAGAACAAATATTAAAAGCAGCAAGGGAAAAACAACAAATAACACACAAGGGGAATCCCATAAAGATAACAGCTGATCTCTCAATAGAAACGCTTCAGGCCAGAAGGGAATGGCAGGACATACTTAAAGTGATGAAAGAAAATAATCTACAGCCCCGATTACTGTACCCAGCCAGGATCTCATTCAAATTTGAAGGAGAAATCAAAAGCTTTACCGACAAGCAAAAGCTGAGAGAATTCAGCAACACCAAACCAGCGCTCCAACAACTGCTAAAGGATCTTCCCTAGACAGGAAACATGGATATGGTGTATAATCTCGAATCCAAAAGAATAAAGTAAATGGCAACTGAGATCATACTTATCAATAATTACCTTAAATGTCAATAATTACCCTTTGGTTGAATGCCCCAACCAAAAGACAAAGATTGGCTGAATGGATACAAAAACAAGAACCCTATATATGTTGTCAACAAGAGACCCACCTGGAAACAAGGGACACATGCAGACTGAAAGTTAAGGGCTGGAAAAAGATATTCCATGCAAATAGAGACCAAAAGAAAGCAGGAGTAGCAATACTCATATCAGATGAATTAGCCTTTAAAATAAAGGCTGTGAAAAGAGATAAAGATGGACATTACATAATGATCAAAGGATCAATCCAAGAAGAAGATATAGCAATTATAAATATATATGCACCCAACATAGGAGCACCGCAATATGTAAGGCAAATGCTAATAAGTATGAAAGGGGAAATTAACAATAACACAATAATAGTGGGAGACTTTAATACCCCACTCACACTGATGGATAGGTCAACTAAACAAAATTAACAAGGAAACACAAACTTTAAATGATACAATAGACCAGTTAGACCTAATTGATATCTATAGGACGTTTCATCCCAAAACAATGAATTTCACCTTTTTCTCAAGCGCACATGGAACCTTCTCCAGAATAGATCACATCCTGGGCCATAAATCTAGCCTTGGTAAATTCAAAAAAACTGAAATCATTCCAAGCATCTTTTCTGACCACAATGCAGTAAGATTAGATGTCAATTACAGGAGAAAAACCTTTAAAAATTCCAACATATGGAGGCTGAACAACATGCTGAATAACCAATAAATCATAGAAGAAATAAAAAATTCAAAATATGCATAGAAATAAATGAAAATGAAAAAACAACAACCCAAAACCTATGGGGCACTATAAAAGCAGTGCTAAGGGGAAAGTTTGTAGCAATACAGGCTCACCTCAAGAAACAAGAAAAAAGTCAAATAAATAATCTGACTTTACACCTAAAGCAACTAGAAAAGGAAGAAATGCAGAACCCTAGGGTTAGTAGAAGGAAAGAAATCTTAAAGATCAGGGCAGAAATAAATGCAAAAGAAACAAAAGAGACCACAGCAAAAATTAACAAAGCCAAAAGCTGGTTCTTTGAGAAGATAAATAAATTTGACAAACCATTAGCCAGACTCATTAAGAAACAAAGGGAGAAAAACCACATCAACAAAATTAGAAATGAAAAAGGAGAAATCACAACAGACAACAAAGAAATACAAAGGATCATAAGAGACTATTATCAGCAACTATATGCAAATAAAATGGACAACTTAGAAGAAATGGATAAATTCTTAGAAAAGTACAACCTTCCAAAACTAAACCAGGAAGAGATAGATAATATTAATAGACCCATCACTAGCACAGAAATTGAAACCGTAATCAGAAATCTTCCAACAAACAAAAGCCCAGGACCAGATGGCTTCACAGCTGAATTCTACCAAAAATTTAGAGAAGAGCTAACACCTATTCTACTCAAACTCTTCCAGAAAATTGCAGAGGAAGGTAAACTGCCAAACTCATTCTATGAGGCCACCATCACCCTAATACCAAAACCCGACAAAGATGCAACAAAAACAGAAAACTACAGGCCAATATCACTGATGAACTTAGATGCAAAAATCCTTAACAAAATTCTAGCAAACAGAATCCAACAACACATTAAAAAGATCATACATCATGATCAAGTGGGCTTTATACCAGGGATGCAAGGATTCTTCAATATCTGCAAATCAATCAATGTAATACACCACAATTAACAAATTGAAAAACAAAAACCACATGATTATCTCATTAGATGCAGAGAAAGTCTTTGACAAAATTCAATATCCACATATGATAAAAACACTCCAAAAAGCAGGAATAGAAGGAACATACCTCAGCATAACAAAAGCTATATATGACAAACGCACAGCAAGCATTATTCTCAATGGTGAAAAATTGAAAGCATTTCCCCTAAAGTCAGGAACAAGACAAGGGTGCCCACTCTCACCACTACTATTCAACATAGCTTTGGAAGTCTTGGCCACAGCAATCAGAGCAGAAAAAGAAATAAAAGGAATCCAGATCTGAAAAGAAGAAGTAAAACTCTCGCTGTTTGCAGACGACATGATCCTCTACATAGAAAACCATAAAGACTCCACCAGAAAATTACTAGAGCTAATCAATGAATATAGTAAAGTTTCAGGATATAAAATTAATGCACAGAAATCCCTGGCATTCCTATACACTAACAATGAGAAAACAGAAAGAGAAATTAAGGAAACAATTCTATTCACCATAGAAACAAAAAGAATAAAATACTTAGGAATGTATCTACCTGAAGAAACAAAAGACCTATATATAGAAAACTATAAAACACTGATGAAAGAAATCAAAGAAGACACAAATCATTGGAGGAATATACTGTGTTCATGGATTGGAAGATTCAATATACTGAAAACGAGTATACTATCCAGAGCAATCTATAGATTCAATGCAATTCCTATCAAGCCACCAGAGGTCTTTTTCAGAGAACTAGAACAGATAATTTCACAATTTGTATGGAAATACAAAAAACCTCAAATAGCCAAAGAAATCTTGAGAAAGAAGAATGGAACTGGAGGAATCAACCTGCCTGACTTTAGGCTATACTACAAAGCCACAGTCATCAAGACAGTATGGTACTGGCACAAAGACAGAAATATAGATCAATGAACAAAATAGAAAGCCAAGAGATAAATCCACACACCTATGGACACCTTATCTTTGACAAACGAGGCAAGAATATACACTGGAGAAAAGAAAATCTCTTTAACAAGTGGTGCTGGGAGGGAGGGACTAAGATGGCGGAGGAATAGGACGCGGAGTCCACACTCTCCCCAACAAATACACCAAAGGAACATTTAAATACCGAACAAACTCCATAAATCAACATCTGAATGCTGGCAGAGGTCTTCAGGCATCTGGAAAGACAGCCCATTGCCAGCGAAAGAAGGTAGGTCCAAAGGAAAAAAAAAAAAGTAAAAAGAGGCAAAGAGGCAGGGACTGAGATTCATCTCGGAAGGGGAGCCTCGAAAGAGATAAAGGTTTACGAACGTCAGGAAACATTCTCACTGGCGGAACTGAGAGATCTGAGGCGAATCTCAAAGAGCATAAAAGTCGGGACTTAGAAGCCGATAAATAGTTAAGCCCCTTGGAGAACGGAGCGGCGGCCGGTCGCCCCATCCCCCACGAGCCAGCGGACTGCTCAGGGAGGGGCAGGCCACGCGCTTAGGGGGAGGACTGAGATTGAACGCCTGGGGCAGACTGAGGGTCCTAACCGAGGGCGCTAACCGGAGATAGACCACTGGGTAGCCTTCCCGAGGAAGACCCCTGCCAGGCTCGCGAACAGAACAAAGGGGAGCGGGGACTCGGACCGCGGCGCGAGACAGCCGGGTGGAACAGGGAGGCTGCGGGCTATGGAGAGCGCCCCTGCGAGGCTTCTGCCCCCAAACCGCAGGCAGAATTGGGTGCTAGCCAAGACCTCTGGGGACGCTGGACAGTTGCCACCAGAATTCGGCGCTTCTCATATCTGAGAAAATGCCCCCAGCCGCACACTGAAAAAACCGAGCAGCTGGGCCGGGGGAGGGGAGAAGCCGCAGCCCCCCAACTGCGTCACCAGAGTGCGCCGCCAGAGTCTGCCGCTGCACATCTGAGAAGACACGCCCAGCTGCAAGCAGAAAGAGCCGAGCGGCTGGGCCTGGGGAGGGGAGAAGCCACAGCCTCCAATTGCGTCATCAGAGTGCGCCGCCAGCCGAGAGCCTGAGCAGAGGGGGCGGGAAAAGCACAGGCGGGGCAAACCCCAGAGCGCTGAATAGACACTGAAGGGGCCAGCAGAAGTCGCCAAATCAAGCAGGACAGACCGCTTAAGATTCCAACCAGGAAACTCTGACAAAACACTCATCCAACCCCTCTCATAGTGAGGAAACCCCACAATAAAGGGACAACACACCAAGATAAACAAGATGAAAAGGCAGAGAAATACCCAACAAGTAAAGGACCAGGATAAATATCCCCTAGACCAAACAAAAGACGAAGAGATAGCTTGTCTACCTGACAAAGAATTCCGAATAATGATAGTGAAAATGATCCAAAACCTGGAAAATAAGTTGGAGTTGCAACTCAATAACCTGCAGGCAAGGATTGAGAAGATGCAGGTAAGCTTTAACAAGGACTTAGAAGAAATGAAAAAGAGTCAAAATACAATAAATAATGCAATAAATGAGATCAAAAACACCCTGGAGGGAACCAACAGTAGAATAACAGAAATGGAAGACAGGATAAGTGAGATAGAAGATAGAATGGCAGAAATAAATGAAACAGAAAGAAAAAATGAAAAAAGAATTAAAAGAAATGAGGACAATCTCAGAGACCTTTGGGACAGTATTAAACACACCAATATTCGAATCATAGGAATCCCAGAAGAAGAAGACAAAAAGAAGGACCATCAGAAAATTCTTGAAGAAATTATGGTGGAAAATTTCCCTAAATTGGGAAAGCAAATAACATCTCAGGTCCAAGAAACACAGAGGGTCCCAAATAGAATCAACCCCAAGCGGAGCACCCCAAGACACATATTAATCAAATTAACAAATATCAAATACAAAGACCAAATATTAAAAGCAGTGAGGGAGAAGCAAAAAATAACCCACAAGGGGAATCCCATAAGGATAACAGCTGATCTCTCAATAGAAACGCTTCAGGCCAGAAGGGAATGGCAGAGCATTCTTAAAGTCATGGAAGAAAACAAGCTACAACCCCGATTACTGTACCCAGCAAGGATCTCATTCAAATTTGAAGGAGAATTCAAAAGTTTTTCAGACAAGCAGAAATTGAGAGAATTTAGTAATACCAAACCAGCCCTCCAACGAATGCTAAAGGATCTTTCCTAAATAGGAAACACGGATGGGATATATAATCTCGAATCCAAAACAATAAAATAGAAGAAATGGCAACAGGATCATATTTATCAATATTTACCTTAAATGTAAACGGGCTGAATGCCCCAACCAAAAGACAAAGACTGGCCGATTGGATACAGAATCAAGACCCCTATATATGTTGCCTACAAGAGACCCACCTCAAATCTAAGGACATATATAGACTGAAAGTTAAAGGCTGGAAAAAGATATTCCATGCAAATAAAGACCAAAAGAAAGCAGGAGTGGCAATACTCATATCAGATAAAGTAGACTTTAAAATAAAGGCGGTGAAAAGAGATAAAGATGGACATTACATAATGATCAAAGGATCAATCCAAGAAGAAGAAATAACAATTATAAATATTTATGCACCCAACATAGGAGCACCACAATATGCAAGGCAAATGCTAACAAGTATGAAAGGGGAAATTAACAACAACACAATAATAGTGGGAGACTTTAATACACCACTCACACCAATGGATAAATCAACTAAACAGAAAAGTAACAAGGAAATTCAAACTTTAAATGATACAATAGACCAACTAGACCTAATTGATATCTATAGGTCAATCCACCCCAAAACAAGGAATTTCACTTTTTTCTCAAGCGCACACGGGACCTTCTCCAGGATAGATCACATCCTGGGCCATAAATCTAGCCTTGGTAAATTAAAAAACATTGAAATCATCCCAAGCATCTTTTCTGATCACAATGCAGTGAGATTAGATATCAATTACAGGAGAAAACCATTCAAAACCTCCAACATATGGAGGCTCAACAACACACTGCTGAATAACCAACAAATCACAGAAGAAATCAAAAATGAAATTCAGTTATGCATGGAAATGAATGAAAATGAAAACACAACAGCCCAAAACCTATGGGACACTGTGAAAGCAGTGCTAAGGGGAAGGTTCATAGCAATTCAAGCTCACCTTAGGAAACAAGAAAAAAATCAAATAAATAACCTTACTTTACACCTAAAGCAACTAGAATTGGAAGAAATGCAGAAGCCCAGGTCTAGTAGAAGGAAAGAAATCTTAAAGATCAGGGCAGAAATAAACGCAAAGCAAACAAAAGAGACCATAGCAAAAATCAACCAATCCAAAAGCTGGTTCTTTGAGAAGATAAATAAAATTGACAAACCATTAGTCAGACTCATCAAGAAACAAAGGGAGAAGAACCAAATCAACAGAATTAGAAAAGAAAACGGAGAGATCACAACAGAAAACACAGAAATACAAAGGATCATAAGAGACTATTATCAGCAGCTATATGCAAATAAACTGGACAACCTGGATGAAATGGACAGATTCCTAGAAAAGTACAACTTTCCAAGACTAAGCCAGGAAGAGATAGATAATCTTAATAGACCCATCACTAGCACAGAAATTGAAACTGTAATCAGAAATCTTCCAAAAAACAAAAGCCCAGGACCAGATGGCTTCACAGCCGAATTCTACCAAAAATTTAGAGAAGAGCTAACACCTATTCTACTCAAACTCTTCCAGAAAATTGCAGAGGAAGGTAAACTGCCAAACTCATTCTATGAGGCCACCATCACCCTAATACCAAAACCCGACAAAGATGCCACAAAAAAAGAAAACTACAGGCCAATATCACTGATGAACTTAGATGCAAAAATCCTTAACAAAATTCTAGCAAATAGAATCCAACAACACATTAAAAAAATCATACATCATGATCAAGTAGGCTTTATCCCAAGGATGCAAGGATTCTTCAATATTCGCAAATCAATCAATGTAATACACCACATTAACAAATTGAAAAATAAAAATCACATGATTATCTCAATAGATGCAGAGAAAGCCTTTGACAAAATTCAACATCCATTTATGATAAAAACCCTCCAAAAAGCAGGAATAGAAGGAACATTCCTCAACATAATAAAAGCTATATATGACAAACCCACAGCAAACATTATCCTCAATGGTGAAAAACTGAAATCATTCCCCCTGAAGTCAGGAACAAGACAAGGGTGCCCACTCTCACCACTACTCTTCAACATAGTTTTGGAAGTCTTGGCCACAGCAATCAGAGCAGATAAAGAAATCAAAGGAATCCAGATTGGAAAAGAAGAAGTAAAACTCTCTCTGTTTGCAGATGACATGATCCTCTATATTGAAAACCCTAAAGACTCTACGAGAAAATTACTAGAGCTAATCAGTGAATATAGCAAAGTTTCAGGATACAAAATCAACACACAGAAATCCCTGGCATTTCTATACACTAACAATGAAAAAACAGAAAAAGAAATTATGGAAACAATTCCATTCACCATCGAATCAAAAAGAATAAAATACTTAGGAGGATTTCTACCTAAAGAAACAAAAGACTTGTATATAGAAAACTATAAAACACTGATGAAAAAAATCAAAGAGGACACAAACAGATGGAGAAATGTGCCGTGTTCGTGGATTGGAAGAATCAATATAGTGAAAATGAGTATACTATCCAAAGCAATCTATAGATTCAATGCAATTCCTATCAAGCTACCAGAGGTCTTTTTTAGAGAATTAGAACAAATAATTTCACAATTTGTATGGAAATACAAAAAACCTCATATAGCCAAAGCAATCTTGAGAAAGAAGAATGGAACTGGAGGAATCAACCTACCTGACTTTAAGCTATACTACAAATCCACTGTCATTAAGACAGTATGGTACTGGCACAAAGACAGAAATATAGATCAATGGAACAAAATAGATAGCCCAGAGATAAATCCACGCATCTATGGACACCTTATCTAACAAGTGGTGCTGGGAAAACTGGACAGCCACTTGTAAAAGAATGAAACTAGAACACTTTCTAACACCATACACAAAAATAAACTCAAAATGGATCAAAGATCTAAACATAAGACCAGCAACTATAAAACTCCTAGAGGAAAACATAGGCAAAACACACTCCAACATAAACCAAAGCAGGATCCTCTATGACCCACCTCCAAGAATATCAGAAATAAAAGCACGAATAAACAAATGGGACCTAATTAAAATTAAAAGTTTCTGCACAACAAAGGAAACTATAAGCAAAGTGAAAAGGCGGCCTTCAGAATGGAAGAAAATAATAGCAAATGATGCAATGGACAAACAATTAATCTCAAAAATATACAAGCAACTCCTCCAGCTCCATTCCAGAAAAATAAACGACCCAATCAAAAAGTGGGCCAAAGAACTTAACAGACATTTCTCCAAAGAAGACATAAAAATGGCTAACAAACATATGAAAAGATGCTCAACGTCACTCAGTATCAGAGAAATGCAAATCAAAACCACAATGAGGTACCACTTTACACCAGTCAGAATGGCTGCCATCCAAAAGTCTACAAACAATAAATGCTGGAGAGGATGTGGAGAAAAGGGAACCCTCGTACACTGTTGGTGGCGATGCAAACTAGTACAGCCACTATGGAGAACAGTGTGTAGATTCCTTAAAAAACTGCAAATAGAACTGCCATATGACCCAGCAATCCCACTGCTGGGCATACACACCAAGGAAACCAGAATTGAAAGAGACACATGTACCCCAATTTTCATTGCAGCACTGTTTACAATAGCCAGAACATGAAAGCAACCTAGATGTTCATCAGCAGACGAATGGATAAGGAAGCTGTGGTACACATATACAATGGAATATTACTCAGCCATTAAAAAGAATACATTTGAATCAGTTCTAATGAGGTGTATGAACCTGAAGCCTATTATACAGAGTGAAGTAAGCCAGAAGGAAAAACATCAATACAGTATACTAATGCATATATACAGAATTTAGAAAGATGGTAATGATAGCCCTGTATGCGAGACAGCAAAAGAGATGCAGATGTATAGAACAGTCTTTTGGACTCTATGGGAGAGGACGAGGGTGGGATGATATGGGAGAATGGCATTGAAACATGTAAATTATCATATGTGAAATGAATTGGAAGCCCAGGTTTGATGCTTGATACAGGGTGCTCAGGGCTGGTGCACCAGGATGATCCAGAGGGATGGAATTGGGAGGGAGGTGGGAGGGGGGTTCTGGAAGGGGAACACAAGTATACTCAAGGCAGATTCATGTCAATGTATGGCAAAACCAACACAATAATGTAAAGAAAAAAGTCTTTCCTGAATTTGTTACAATAAAAAAAATTAATAAAAAGGAGAAAACAAAACATTAATTTTAATTTACATCTCATTTTTCTTGATCTTGGATGGCAGGAATACTTGGGACTGTTAGCTAGATAAAATATATTACGTTGGTGGAAAATTACTGATTTGTAAACATCACATAGCACCCTTGAACATGCCTAACTTATGTTTGTCTGCATTTTCAATTGTTTACAAATCAATTTTCTAAGCAAAAGTAAAGTCTAAGTCAATACTTGAGAGTTTTCAATACTTTCAACTTATCAATATCATATGAATAATGCAAAATGCCTAAAAAAAATCCCTTTCTTCTATCTGTGGAAAAAACTGCTACACAAAATTGAGGTTAGAGCGGTTTTTTATATCAACATGCCAAAATGTGATTTTTAAAATAGTGACAAACCTCTTTGGAAGATGACTTCTACAATAAAAAATCAGTTCTGTCAGGATCATTATACATATAGTTAAACATTCATGGGCTAGGTATAGCAGGCTACAGAGTGTTTAAAAGTAGAAACAAGAGCACATAAATGTCCTACATCATAAACTATATCCTGGCAGAGGCTAATGGGTCCTGAATTTAGAAAAGATAACCAAAAGTTACCGAGAAACAGAGTTTTCCTCCTCTTTATTTTGCATCCAGATAGAAGCACCCATTGGGGTGAAAAATGTTTTTTAAAAAGATAAAAGCATAATTTGAAGGTAGAATCTTGTAAGTTTAACAAAAATGAGCTGAGATAGCATATAAATGGGAAGCTGTGAATTGTATGTGGCAAGCTATGGAATGGTGAGTTAAAACTGCATTTCTCTCCAAATCCATAATGAGGAGGTTTTCTGATTGGAAGACTTAAAACCCAAGCGAGCATTCAGAATATTCCCACTGCTGGGTCATATGAGATGGAGAGAGATGTCATGGAAGCCACAACTTGGGAAACTAGCAAAACTTACTCAATAGCCTTTCCCCCTTCTTCTTTGCTATAAGGAATCAATCATCATGTTCGGAGAGGACAGTGTGTCTACAAGCTCAGCCCCAGGAGATGTCTCTGGCTTGTTTAGTACAACGCTAGCAATCATAGCCTTCTTTGCTAGTTGATTGTTAGGCTAACATTCTGTACATCTTTTGGACATAAATGGGGGACCATGTGATCCAATTCTCCCAATGAGTTACAAAGGAAAGCCTAATAAAAAGCCTGGGAGAGACAGGTCTTCCTGACACAAGAAAAGCCATTTTCCTCCAGCCCATTCTCTAAAGCAAACATAAAGTCATGAGATCATGCTTCCTCAGTAGCCATCGCGTAGCTTAAGGACCAAAACATCCACAAGCTGAGGATGGCAGAGAAGAAAGATGGAAAACTAGTTCCTTGACATGGACTTTGGGTTTCTTTACCAAATCTAGAGCCACCTACTCCCAGAATTCTCACTCTGTGGGAAAATTAAAGGCTCTCATTTTTGAGTCTCAGAGTTGAGAATGATGAAGCTTGGAGCTGAGTGATGCTAACTGATAGAAACATAAAGACTGTAAAAGTAAGAGGATTCTACGATTCTATGCTAGGGAGTCACCACAAACTTTGCAAGGGCCACCATGGAGAAGAGAGTGCAGACCAAGACATAAAGTTCCTCTAATAAACAGAGGATAGGGAATCATGTTCAGGGGTCCCTCGTTTTGATCTCCACCTCTGATAATGAAGTTTTCCACAATCAACTATGAGAAGACGCAAGCTGTTCATTAACAGAAGCAATAACAGAGATGGAAAAACTGCTGGTAAAAGAGTCAGCAAATTCTTCAACCAGTTCTGTATCATGCCTGTGACATTTTACTTCATTTGGCATTTCTGTCAATAAGTTTATGAGAAACAGACATGCGTTTCTAGGAGACATCTGGGAATTCAGTAATGCCGAAAGATTTCCTAAATGATAGTTCATATGTATGGAGCCTCACATACGTTTCATGGTTTCATTTAAATATGTGTCTGTAGGCACACGGAAACATGCTGAGGTACACAAAGACAGATTGTGTTTAAAGATTTCATTCTCCTTAAATTCTGAATTTTTCAAAGGAAGTGAGTGGACACTTTAAGGCACTTACTGGAGAACTAGTATTAATTGACAAAAAGGAAACTTCCTAAATCAGATAAATATTTATTTCATGCTATGACAAACCTAGACAGCATATTAAAAAACAAAGATGTCACTTTGCTGACAAAGGTCTGTCTAGTCAAAGTTATGTTTTTTCCAGAAGTCATGTGTGGATGTGAGAGTTGGACCATAAAGAAGGTGGTGCATCAAAGAATTGATGCTTTTCAGCTGTGGTGTTGGAGAAGACTCTTGAGAGTCCCTTGGACTGAAAGGAGATTAAACCAGTCAATTATAAAGGAAATCAGTCCTGAATACTCACTACAAGGGCTGATGCTAAAGCTGAAGGGCCAATATCTTGGCTCCCTGATGTGAAGAGCTGACTCATTGGAAAAGACCCTGACGATGGGAAAGATTGAAAGTAAAAGAAGAGAGCAGCAGCAGATAAGCATGTTGGATACCAACTCAGTGGACATGAACTTGAGGAAACTCCAAGAGACACTGAGGGACAGGAAGGCCTGGCTCTGCTGTAGTCCATGGGTTCTCAAAGACTTAATAATGAAACAATTCACTTTACACTGCAGACACATTGTATTATCTAGGTCTTTATATAACTTCTTATACTTATATTCAGTATAATGTTTTGTGTTTCCTTTAATATCTGAGGAATTAAAAAAAGGTGATGCTAATAAAATGTAAATATAAATAAAATTAAAATGCAGTTCTCTGAGTAACTTAAAGCTGTTTTATCATCGGGCCTTCATTCTTTCTTTGCCTGTTATCGATATGGGATAGTATAAATTTTCTTAGCTCTTCCTTTCCTAGAAAAGACTCCACCAATGCTGAACTTCGCTCTTTATCCTTTTGCCTTATAATGAGTATGAAAAGTAGGTTGGAGCATCTTTTTTTAGAACAAAAAAGTTTTCACACTTGCATAACTCATGCAGTTGAAGTGGCCTGAAATCAACAGTCCCCAGAAAAGTAACTTTTAAAAAGACACTGAGGCTGAAAAGCACTAACAGTTTGAGAAGACGGAAAATCTCCTGTAAAACTGTACGGAAGAGGTAAAATTACCTCCAATGAGAAGACATTCATTTTGGAAACTTTATGATTTTGAAAATTTTATACATCTAAGTTTTTTAATTCCTAAAGTTTTCTTGAGAGTACAGATGTATAAAGCTCCCAAATCGGTTTTGCAATTCTTGGTAGGAAAATTTGATTTCCAGAATAGCTTCTCACTGAATAAAATATTAGGACAATTAGTCGGTAGAAGAAATAAGCAAGGACTGAGCATGTCTAGGTCCCCCAAAAAGGGTAAAGGAAAGGTTGGAGACAGGAACAAAATGAAGAGGAAAGGAAGAAGCAAGTGCATTGGGTTTGGAAGAGCAGGAGAGTCCACAGGTAAGCAGCAGGGGCGCAGGAGGAGAAGAGGGATGATTTAGGGGGACTGGGTCAACAGCATGAGAAAGGGTTCTCTCTCTAAGGGAGAGAAGAAAGTGCTGAGAAGCTAGAATTCAAACTTGTCTCCATCTCTTTCAATTCAGGCCTGTCTCCATCTCTTTCTGTCTCTGGCTCACATTCTTCTCTCTCTCTCTCTCTGTTTCTCTGTATCTCTGTCTTTGTTTGTCTGTGTCTGTCTGTCTGTCTGTCTGTCTGTCTGTCTGTCTGTCTGTCTCTCACACAGATGCACCCAAGAGAGGCCAATGGAAGGACCCTGTCCTGCAATCCCTATAGGCTCTGATCTAGACCAAGGAAAGGCTGAGTGTCTGTGTGCAGGCAGTCAACGGGAACCTTTGTGTCAATGAGTGTCCCCAAGAAATCGCGGCTGCTAACAGGCTCCCAGGTTCCCCTGGGACAAGGCCTTGGGCCTGTCACCATCTGATTATGGCAGTTCTCTCTTTTACGTTCCCACACAACCCTCTGAAGACTTGTGGGAATTCCCTTTTCCCTTTCCCTTTTTCTTTTTTGGGAAATACCACCATGTCTGTGTTCACTCCCTGTGTTCTTACTTCTGGGCTGAGTTAGCTCTTGCTGCTTCTTCCCCTTACACAGGCCCAGGAGGTATGGGCTTGCCTCTGCCTCCTCCCCGCTGCTGGTGATTGTTTATACCACAGAGCCTCCTTTCCTCTTTTATCCTTTTCATCAAACAACTTCATTACCTAAATTTGCCTATGGTCCTATGACATCAATGAAACCCCGAGCTCTCACCCACCCGGGTCTAGCCCAAGCTGAGTGTGCTCAGCTATGAATGCAAACCAGGGTGATCTTTACTCCTCTGACCCAATCTCGGGTGATTCTTTGTCCTTGGAGCTTTGAAGACAGTCACTAGCTCTAGACTGAGGTTCATCAATGAGGACCCTTGGCTAAAAAGTTCTGCCCAGCTTGAACATAAAAAGATCTATTGGAAGAATATGAAGGTAGAGTTGATATATTCCAAGAACTGACAGAACAAAGGAATAAAGCTCTGTCCTGGACAGGAAAGAGAATTTAGGGGACTAAGAAAGATAAATCTCGGCAGTGGCCACATATTAGGGACATCCAGGTCACCATGAGTGAGCGCAAAAGACCACTCTTCTATTTGATTCAATTAGTTATGATTCAAGGGGCCAGTAAAGACCTTCTGATGGGCTAAACAGAGGTCACATGCTTTCTTGTGGGCAAAGAAAATGAGGAGAGAGCCTAGCTCCATCGAGCTCCGGAGTAAAAGGTATGAATCTGGATTTTCCTGCCCTGAAAAAACATACACACCAAAGAGAAATCATTCCCATAAATAAAATTATGATGCTGTGGAAAGCTATGAAGGAATGCTGAGCCTCCCAAAGTTATAAAGATACATTACACAGGGCCCGCTTTCTGCTTTTACACAAAGTTATTTCCTAAGGTTCCACAATGCTGGTACCAGGTAGGTGCTTAATAGCTATTGACTGAATAGGATAGCCCCATCTCCCAGAGGTCCTGTTGAAGGGTGGTCCTGGGCCAGATTATCTGAGAGATGGTTAATGTTCAGAATAAATCCCCTTCTGCAGCCTCAGTCTAGGGCTATGCCCAAGTAATCCCTAAGGCAGAAAGGTCCAAAGTAACATGTGGATTAAAGGAAAACTTGGAAGGCAAAAATGTCTATCCATTTCTCTCTCTTTCTCTTTAGCTGTATATCCAATTTTACTTTTATTACCTGCCTTTGGCAAGACAGAGTCTTTTTGTTTTTTACTGTAGATTATTGAAATATCACAAATATTAAAAAATGATCATAATATAATTAACCCTGAAGAGTTGATAAAACATTCACTGTTGGGATTCAATTTGTTTAGCCATTACAGTATATTTTCTTTAGGGCCTTTCCAAAACTAATCGTTTCTTTCTCTTCGATGGAACAAAGAGTTATCACTGGGAAAATGAAGATTCTTTATAGAAAGCTCTTGTGGACCTAGCATTTAAGGAAGATTATGAAGCCTTCATCATTTCTATGGTATCCTTCTATTGTTTGCTGGGCAATTACTCAGATATATTCTGGAATATAAACTTTTATGTAAGAACAGTTTCAAACAAAGAAAACTTTCCTAGTTTTGTGGCTAGTTGTGCCACTAAATAAAAGATAACTATTTTTTTATGGAAACTGATTGTAATCATTAGTAAGTACTATTTTCATGTTCCTTTTCCTATCACTATTTCTACAAAAGTTGAAGCAAATGATTGAAAGAAATTTTGTCAATCAGAATCCCTACTGGGCATCTCTTATTCCTAAACAATGCTAGAATAATCATTAATAATGGGCAGAGAAAGCAAAAGTAGAAAATGTGATTATAATTATTGTATTTTATTTTTTATAATAATTAATGTTTAATTCTAACAATTTGGAGAATTATTTCAACATTTTATATGATCAAAATTGATCTATGTATGTTGTAAATCAACCAATAAAAATTAAGAATATAAATTGGCAAACTGATTTCATTTTTTTTTTACTCTAGAGAATATAATGTCACCTTAATGGATATTTGTACCTTCTGTCTCCTTCAGAATTAAAGTCACCTGGTCACTCAGCACTTATAGTCCTTGTTGTGATTCAGTTCAATAAGATGTACTGAAATTCTGAAGTTGAGTGCTATATTAGACAGAACAAGACATACAAAAGAATAAAATTCCCTGCCAACCAAGAGCTTATGATCTGATAGAGTGAAGAGGTAATTACAATGATACAAGCCAAAATTATAAGTGTCCAAGTGAGATGCAAAATTCTGTCCTCAACTATATAAAGGACAATCCTGTGGAGAAGGAGAAAATATGTTTTCAAAATTGCCCAGTCTCTCACAACATGTGTAAACACACTCACTGACCAGATGTCTGTAAAGGCCATTGGGTCATGGCCCCTGGGAAACCTCTGGTTTCAGATCTCTGTAAAATTGAGGGAAGTGATGTTTCCAGTCTCTCTGTTTTAGAGGCTCATTCTGTGGATGAATCATCTGATATTTTAAAGGATCAACTCTTAGGAAGACATATAAAAATGAAATTTGATTAGTCAATCTAACCCTTTAGGGTATGTAAAAATGTTATGAGTGCTTCCACACAGTTCTTTGTATAAAAATCAGCATAGGGTTGAAAATGTCACCTTATATTCTTTATAAACTCTGTAAAGAAAAAACCCTTAAATGAGAAAAGACTTGTCTCAGGTACAGAATCAAAATGGGTAGAAGTGCAAATGAGACAGACCCATGCTCTGAGTGACCTCTGGTTCCTTTCCAATCTTCCCAAAGAATCACTACAAGTCTGAGAAATAAGGTTACTACATCTTACTCTGTAAATTTTTATTGAAAAGGTTGGTATCAAGCAAGCTCAGGGAGATGGTGAAGGACAGGGAAGCCTGGCGTGCTGCAGGACCTGGGGTCACAAAGAGTCAGACACAACTGAGTGGCTGATCAACAAACAGGTTAATGGTGAAAGGTTGAGGGATAGCTGAAAGTTGGTATGTAAAGCTTGATGGACCATATTAGGAAGAAAATGATGGAAAAATAAAAATAAAGTTAAGAGGAGAGTAGGGTAACATAACAGGCATGATAGTCATTTTCAAATATTTAAAGGGCAGTCATGACCCTAGAAGTTAGTACCTGGACAAAAAGTATGTATAGAGCTAAAGTGAGCAATTTTGGTTGATTAGGAGGAATACTTTCTAACTTGGATAACTTTACAAAATTGGAGTGGTATATCTTAAAACATAATAGTTTTCCATCACTGGTAATGCTCAGATGAAGAAGGAGGAGGGAGAGAGGGAGGGAAGGGGGAGGAGGAAACAGCAGAAGCATTTGTTGAGCTCCTCATCATGTGTCAGGCTCCACACTAAGGGCTATACATGTGTCATCTCAGGAAATCTTCTGTATACACAACCATAACCCTATGCTGTATATTACTATTTTCATTCTATAAAAAACAACCAACAACCTGGGTCATGGAGGATATAAAGAAACTTCCCCAAGGTCACACAGGCTGTGTGCAGCTAAGCAGAGATTTAAGTTTGACTCTGACTCCTAAGTCTATAATATTATACTTTCTTTCACTGGAAATGTGTAAAAAGTTTAAGCCGGTTTTCCCTGGGACAAGGATATCAATGATCTATTGGTTTTGTTGTTCTTCCTTGACTTTCAAACTTGGAGATTATACAACTCAACAAATATGAGGCATAGATAGATTAAATGATGTTGAATGCTATTGATTCCAGTGACTGCTAGAACTGTGTTTAAAACCTACTTCCTGCATCTCTGCCAGCTCAATGCTCTGTTCACAATTAACATTCTGCCTTTCAAGTATGGATCCACGTATAGGGAGAAGGAAAGGGTGAATCAACAACAAGGAAGAATTCTCATGGGCTAAAGGTGAAAACAAGCAGAACTGGAAAGAGCAATTGACCTCCCCAATGACAGGACAACCTATTTTTAAAAAAAGCATGCAGATAACGATTGTGTTTTTCATAAATATGTGAGAAACCAAGCGCCTTATGGTTTGAGAAGATCTGAAATGCTGAAGGACACGTATGCTAGATCCAACACATGTTCAATTTCTCTTTGACCAGTAAGAAAATTTGAATGGTAAGAGTAATATGATAATTCTTCCCTGGACTTGTTAAACTCTTTGCTAGGTGATCTGTCTCATATTCAGCATTTCTTATTTCCTTCCATATTTGTTTTGATTTTAAAGTATTTTTGCACTGTTTTACATTAAATCTGTATAACAAACCTGTTCAGTAAATACAAAATGTTATTAGCCTGTGTGTATCTCATAAGTAAGGAAATTGAGGTCCACAGAGGTGATTTAGATGAGTCAGAGTCCCATGGCTGTTGCATGACCCAGCTGAGACCAGGTACATGTGCCAACTCACAGAGCAACGCTCTTTCTCTGACAGCACGCTTTCTAGACTACAGGACAGGGTAACACAGAGGTCTTCAAAAGCAAGTACAATAGGTATATGGATGTCTTATAGTACATTTCCTTTATAACCTACTTTGTTTTTCAAAAGAGACTCTAACTTAGAGCATTATAAGCATCACAATTACTTAATCCATCTAGGTAGCATTTTTTATGTGGACCATGTTTAAAGTCTTTATTGAATTTGGTACAATATTGCCTCTGCTATGTTCTGCTTTTTTTGGCCATGAAGCTTGTGGGATCTTGCCTTCTCAACCAGGGACTGAACCCACACTCCCTGCACTGGAAGGCAGATTCTTAACTGCTGGACCACCAAGAGAGTCCTGTATCCAGGTAGCATTTTTATGCCTCAAATTTATATCTGTTTAAGGTATAAATGGCATCATCAACTCAATAGACACAAGTATGAACAAACTCCAGGATGTAGTGAAGGACAGGGAAGCCTGGCATGCTTCAGTCCATGGGGTTGCAAAGAGTCAGGCATGATGGAGTGACTGAACAACAAAGGCAATATAGAAATAAAGACAAAAGCACATATGTGCAAACTTCTATATGTAGATTAACCTATATGATCATTTGTAAAAAGAAAAGATTGCTGGATAAAATCACCGAGTAGGCTACATTTACAAGGAAATGGGAAGAGACACATTTGTAATTTTAACAAGATTCAATAGCATATCCCAGTTGAACATGATTTTTAATTTGATGTTTTATTGTGTTTATAAATATCTACTTATGGGTCAATAAGAATTGAAGACAGGGATTTTCTCAAGGGCAGTCAGGTAGACATTGTTTGCACCAGTAGACCAAAAAAATTTGTAGACCTTAGGGTCAGAAGAAACAGATTCCACCATGAATAAGCACCAGGAAAGCTAATATTGAGGGTTTGAAAGGCTCTCATCATCTTCCATGAGGCAAGGGAATCCAGACTCCCTTAGAAGGCAGAATGGTAAGGAAAGGAAAAACTGGCTTGTATCAGTTGGAGATGGCAAGCTAAAACTCTTTCTTTTCAACCTATTTTACTGTTTGCACATAGTAGCAACTCCAGAGGGACAGTCTCCCCACCCACTTTGAATTGCTAAAGCAAGCATGTTGAAAAGAAGGAAACATATTTGGATTGATTCTCTTATTAACAGAAAATAAACTTCTTGCTTATAAAAACTAGAGACCACAAAGATTGCCATTCATGGCAACATTGCAGGAAAAAAATCTTCTTCTATGCCCCCCAAAAGTCTATAAAACAATTTAGGAATAAAAATCTTAAATGTAAGTAACAGATTGCTAAAGGTTACAAGCTAATTCTAATATATGTTGGGTATTCGCTTTCTTGAGGGTGATGGAATATAACGAACAACCTTGGGACATTCTAATCAATGGTGTGAAGGCTGAGTTTCCCAGGTAACACCACAATAGATGCTCTAGAAAACTGGATTAAACCAACAGGGAAGAAGTAATTTAAAGTGAAATAGTGCCAAGGAAAGATACTACTCAACACAGTCTTCATTGTATATTTAGCCCACTCCTTTTTAAAATAAAATACTCCAAGAAGAAAAATTATAAAATCTAATAGCAAAAGAACATATGTAGATCCTGGAAGCATCCACTGAGCTAAGAGGCAAGAAATTAAAAGTGTATATATACTCCCTATCTTAAAGATGACTAAATAAAAGCTCTCTGGGGTTAAGTATTTCTTACATCTCCTGGTTTGGCAAGCAGATTCTTTACCACTAGCACCACCTGGGAAGCCCAAGAGAGAGAAGTAAATTTCCCAAGGTTGTGCAACTGACAAAGGGTAGAAATCATTTGACCTAATTCTCAGGTCAGTTCACACCAAGATGCCTACCCCTAGACCTGGGGCTCAAACATATCAGGGGCCAAGTGGCCACATTGTGTGAATGGAAATGTGCTAATTTGTTTCACTCAGGCCCAGCTACTCTGCTGACACTGCCGTGGTCCCGTATGTGGATCCAGTAGATCAGGAGAAGGGTCTGGTCTCTAGAGACAGACATGGTACTTAAGCCATGGGTTTTGGTATCAGAGATTATTAAAAAGCGAGAAGACCAAAGAACTAAGAGTCCTGGGAAATATGCATAGTTCAGAGCTTCAGAGGGAGAAAATAACACGGGAAAACTTAGCTTCCCAGCAAGAAGAGCAAAAAGGAAAGCCCTGAGTGTTAGGACACTCCGGAAAAAACTAGCTTTATGAAAGTCCAATGAGGAGACATTTCAGGACAGGAGTGGCAACTCTGCAAAATATGACAGAAAGTTCAAGTATTATTGGACAATTTCCATAGGATAATATATTTATAGGACAAAAACCAACCTCAGAAACTCATTTCTAAACCTCAAAAGCTTCCAGACCCTCTAGATTATGAGACTGTAATCCAAAGTAGACAAGATCCTTGGGAATGTTTCTTTTCAACTTAATGTTTATGGAGAAACAACCATAGAGCCTGGCCACCTGGTCTCATTTCCTGGGAAATGATTCTTTGTGCATCATCTAATGTAAGAATCCCAACGCTCTTCAAACTTCCTTTGCTCAATCACTGTTTACAGTGTCCCTAAGGTGTGTCTCACCTGAGCTCCCAAAGCCACCGTTTCATCTCCCACGTCCATCACTTTCTTCCTCCCTTGCTGCTCATTGCTCTGGTGATATCTGGTAATAATAATAGAAATAGCAATTCCCATTTATGGAGTCTTTACTTTATGTGCCTTATTCTTAATCCTCAGAGCAAGCTCAGAGAGGTTAGGGAAGTTGCCCAAGGCTCTGCATAAGGAAGGAGCAGAGCCAGGGTTCCCATCAGTCTGTCTGGCACCCCAGCCTGCTCCCCTACTACTGCACCATACATAGAACCCCTGTGAAGACAAACCACAGCCAACTCTACTGCCAGAGGCGGGACTGGCACAGCTGCTGTGAACACTGTGAACATGACTCCCCTGCTTTAATGTCGGAAGACACTATCTTCTCTTTTTTTTATTGTTAATTTCATCGGAGTATATTTGCCTTACAAAGTTATGGTAGTTTCTACTATACAGCAAAGTGAATCAGCTCTGTGTATACATATATCTCCTCTGTTTTGGATCTCCTTCCCACTTTGGTCATCACTACCCTCTCTTCTATATCTAGGTGTAGGCTGGCAATCTCTGCCTGTAAAGGTTATTATGTTTGCTTCATTCACAAATAATGACTCTAAGTGGCACTTTCATATCCCGTCACTGACAATAATGCAAGCACAGTTCCTCATCAAAGACTCCTCTATCGTTTTATGAAGTAGGGCCTGGGGAGCCAGCCCCAGTGGACCCATGAACTTGTTCAGGCATGTACGAATCTAAAAGAGAACACAACTAAGATGCAAACTAAAATCACTGTCACATATAAATCTGCTCAAAATCAAATTGGATGGTTTTTAAATACTGAGCTGCAAAGAAATTTGAGCTTTAAGAAAGGGAGACAAGTTTATAAAATATGACTTACAGGACAAATGGAACTGGAGGCTACCATAAACAGAGAACCCAGGTCCTAAGCTTGGGACAGACTGGGAAACATTGAAAAGGATCTGTTTGTTAGCAAGAGAGGTCTTAAAATGCTTAAATGCTCAAATGATATTTGCCTTAAGGGAGGAAGAATTGGTTCAAAGGGCCAATTTAGGGTGATCTAGAAATTAGAGGGAAAGCTAAGCAAAGTTTTATCAATACAAAGCTTCAGCGAATCATAGTTTATAACTTAAATTGTGAAAATGCCTCTGTTCTCTCTGAGAAAAATCATTAGGTAATTAACCTAGTCTCATTTTCACTGCAGCTATCCAAAATTTCAGTGCCAACTTTGAGGCTTAATTATAGCAACAATAATTAACAATATGGATCTTTATAGGCAATGTCTTTATTCCTTTTTTCCCTTCTGGAAAGTGTACATTTGTCTTATTCCTATTCAGGACAGAGGAGCCTGGCAAGCTGCATTCCATGGGGTCGCAAAGGGTTGGACATGACTGAGCAACTAACACTTCCACTTTCTTTTAAACTCTGGGGGACAAATTTTCATTGCAGACAAATAATGGTGGAGGATTGACAGATGATGATAGATAAATAGATACTGAGATATCTGATTGATAGATGATGATAGATAAGTAGATACAATGATGACAGAGATCAAAGACAAATCGGTACTGAACAGGAAGAAATTTGTCAGGCTTTGTGACTCATTGTGGGAATGTGGGAGATAAAAACAATTTAAGAACCAAAACGAATTTCCAAGTTTTCTAGCTCTGGTGACTGGAGACAGGGTGGTGTCAATCCAGACTGAAAATACATCCTGAGAAGCTGGAGAGGATAATGAGTTCAGTTTGTACATGTTGAGTTTGAAAGGCCTGGAAATGTCCAGTAGGTAGGGCTTTCCTTATAGCTCAGTTGGTAAGGAGTCCTCCAATGCAGGAGACCCTGGTTCGATTCCTGGGTTGGGAAGATCCACTGGAGAAAGGACAGGCTACCCACTCCAGTATTCTTGGGCTTCCCCCTGTGGCTCAGCTGGTAAAGAATCCACGTGCAATGCAGTAGACCTGGCTTGGGAAGATCCCTTGGAGAAAGGAAAGGCTACCCACTCCAATATTCTGGCCTGGAGAATTCCCTGGACTGTCCATGGGGTCCCAAAGAGTTGGGCATGACTGAGCGACTTTCACCTTCAATTAAATATACAACTCTAAAGCTTGGAGAAATGTTCTGAAAGGATTTTTTTTTTTAAGCTGCAGTATAAAGAATGAAGTTTAACATGAGAATGAAAGCAATCACCCAGAGAGAATTCCCCTCTTCCTGGCCTTAACCATAATCAGAGTAGAAACCATCCAAGAGCAGAAATCTAATACACTCACATTGAAGGGGAAAACAACATAGGAAATTGGCAAA
The DNA here is from genome assembly GCA_007570785.1 of Antilocapra americana. Classification (NCBI taxonomy): domain Eukaryota; kingdom Metazoa; phylum Chordata; class Mammalia; order Artiodactyla; family Antilocapridae; genus Antilocapra; species Antilocapra americana. Next base: position 31,383,524 of record ML663565.1, read on the forward strand.
AACCTCTGAGTGGAACCAAGAAAACACAGTGCTTGGAAGATTAAAGAATCAAGATGTCAGATGAAGCAGAAAGCTAAGATTAAAAAGAAAACTGAAAATGCTAAGACATTTGGGGGCAGTTAGAAATTACTCACGGCCTTCTGAGGAGCTGACTCAGTAACATGATGGGAGCAGAAGCCACTCTTCTGAGAAGTACAGATGGGAAGCAAAGAAGATGCAGAAGACACCCCCAGAAATCAAAGAATTTGAAGGGGACATTAAAAGCAGAGGCGGGCTTGTCTTTGCCTCTGGCTGGGAGTCTGCATGGAGACCTGTGACAAGGGATTAGTAAGGGCTGAGGAAGGTAACTGGCAGTGGAGCGGCACACACCCCGTCACTGCGCAGAGTGGCTGGGGCTACACAGAGGTGCTGAGAGAGCCAGCACACCGGGAGGGGGCTTGGGATAGGGTGGAGGAGGCCGCAAAATGCAAGTCCCACAGGAGTGGAATCTGTGGTGAGTGCCACTGGTTTACATGAACACAGCAAACCTTTCTCAGAGAGCCAGGCACGATCAGCAGTACTCCAGCCAACACCAACACCCAGCTTAGTCACACTGCATTTAAGCTAGAAGTGGCCCAGGGAAGCTCAGACCAGAAGCCCCTGCCTCCAAGTCAGCAGCCCGGTAGCATCACCAATGAACTTCTCTTAGGAAAGGGGAGACACTGTCCCAATAAGGAGTATATCTTTGACTTGAATGACCATTTATTCAAATAATGACTTTAGAACAACACAAAAAAGAAATTTTTAAAGTTTGAAACAACTTCATACTCAGAAAGGATACATTTAAGACTTGGAGGGTTTTGTTTTCTGGTTTTATATTTTCCACTATGAGGGCAATGGAGGTTAGAGTGTGAGATGAAATCAATTATAAAAAAGTTTTTTAAAAAATATTCTATCTTTGGCACATGTTAAATATAGTGAATGAATTTTTAGCCTTCTGTGCTTGCAAACAAAATGTCCTTGCAAATACAGCCAGTATAATGGTAGACTCTATGTTGGAGAGGATGATAGTAAAAGAATGCCCACACTTAAAATTAACAGGAGGGACTAACCAATCAGGAAGTAGGTAATGGGAATAAGGCAGGCGGAGAATGTCATTCCAGGTGGCAGAATTTCCAGAGGGGCAGAATCTTTTTTCATGAAGGTGGTAGAATGATGGAACTAGACATGCAGTTTTGTAGAGACAGCAGAAAACTGACACCATCCTTCATCTCTGTGGTTCCCTGTATTTGAGAAGATGCCATGGAAAAGATACACTCATGAGAAAACTACATTTTATTCTGGTAAAGAAGTAGCAAGAGCGTTCTGTAAAGAAAATGAGGATGTAGGAGAGCTGGTTTCTGATGGAATGAAGTTTAAATAGGCAGTGATGGAGTTTGGGTCCTCTCTCACAATGAGAAGCATAGATTGATACCAGGCAGGAGATAACTGCAGAAATGAACAAGTCTAGGGCATAACGGATGAGTCAGCTCTGGTTTTTCAAGAGAATTCTGGCATAAATGTCTTGAGTACAAACATTGGTTGAGGTCCCAAACAGAGGTGGAGGCCTTGTGAAGCCAGCAATAGTTCGCCTAATTTGAAATCACCAAAGTCAAACCAGGCCAGTCCCTCTCAGGCAGAGGTCTGCTCTGTTGCTTTTGAGGCTGATTTTAGTAAAGGTCCTGGGTAGGCACAGACACAAACGTCTGAGTAGATACTTAAGACCAGAAGCGGTCTCTGCGATCCTAAGCACCAAGCCCGAGCTGCCCTCAGCTCTCACCACCTTATGGTAATGATCTCCATCAACTGCCATCACTGACCAAAGCGCAGACATTTTCTGCATCTCCAACCCCTTTACCACCTAAAGTTTCTTATTCTCTTTCTGCATCAGACTGGTTTTGTAAAATACTATCTATTATTGAGAATCAAATATTGACTAGAGTGAGAAGTCAAGTATTCGAAAAGTGGGAAAGGCTTCAAAGCATTAAGCAGTAACTTCTGGAAAAATTTCATAGATAAGTCAGAATTTCTAGAGAGAGAGCCAGACCTTGTGAAGAGAGAACAAAACAAGAAAAGCAAACTGGCAGAAATGTGGAGTGGTTTGCATTTTTTTAACCTCAAGAGTCAGAGTAGCCAAGAGCATAGAGTCTTACCAAGTAGAAGCAAAAAGTATTCCTCAAACTCTGTTGTACATACCCCACTCCTGGTTGCTTCCACCTGATCAAAATGATGTTACATGAAGAAAATGCAAATAAGACTTAGATGGTAATCAGAGGTAGGATTCCTCTTGACCTTGTCAGTTTGGATGTGGGAGAAGCACTAGGGCAATGTTCAAGTTGGCTGCATGTTGGAATTACCTGGGAGCTTTAAAAACACTGACTTTTTAAAGTTTCACAGGTGATGCTAATGAATATCCAAAACAGAAAACCACAGGACTTAGGAGTTTCCTGAGAATTGTATCAGAGACAAAGAATGTTGTCCTGAAGGGGAAGAATATCACTTGTATATAAAGGAGTTAATTTAAGCTTATGCTTATGTTTCTTATGTTAACTTAAGCTTGTGTTTCTGAGTCCCATGGAAACTTCTCTCTCTTACCGGTCCTGTTAAAGTAATAAATCAAGCGGTAGCCTATTACAAGGATTCAAGTGATGTATACAACAGCATCACCTCTAGGAAGGGAACTGGAGAGCCCTGGAATGGGAAGCAGTGGATGCTCACTCTCTTGGCACCCAGGCATGGGAATGCCATTGGGGAAAGCTTGGGCACTCTCCCTGCCCATCTCATCTCTCCAGAGGACCAGGCTCATGCCAGCTGGGGAATATGACAGGGAGTCCACATCATGTAGTGTGTAGCCACTGACTTACTCATGTCTTCTGATTTGAAGACATAGTATTCATTCAGGATAAAATGACCAGCGTCCCACTGGAAAGGTGATGCAGAACTGATATGACTAGACATAATGAAGTTCTAGGGGCAGACAGGCAGTCAGGAATGACATGCTGCAGTTTGGAAAAGGAAGCAGTGAAGGGCAAAGGTACAAAGCTTTGTCCCAGATAAATAAGTGTAGGATGTTCTTTTGGTTCTCAAAACCTTTGAGAATAGTTCTCTGATGCTGCTAAGTCATTTAAGAGCCTTAAGAATACAGCTAACCCAGGAAGGAATACCTGGTCTCAGAGGAGGTAACTACCTGCCTAATATAACCAAAGACTCATTTACCTAATTTAATGCCTAAATTCAGGCCCCTCCACAGTGGCAGTGTTTGACCAGATTTCTAGTGTTCTTTCATTTGATGACTTTGTTTCTTATTTGTTTGTTTGTAGTTTGTTATTTATTCTTATCTTGGCAATGAAACTTGCCACGTTATGTCAGATGTGTCCTTCTCTGAATAGAAGAAACGAATAAGCTCTGAAGACTTAGCCGTGACACCACATCTAAATCATACAAGACTCAATTTTCAAATATTCCAGATGGGACCAACTATTAAGCAAATACTGCACAAAGAGGATTTAGGAAATTTACACATGGCTTTTAAACTGTGGCAGTACAAGCTATTTATAGCAACGTCTGCCTTAGCCAAGATGACAATTAAATCCCTAAAAGAGCTGATATATGTAGAAGTGACCAGCCCACTGCCAGGGCCTGGTAGGTAGTTGACCCTCAGCTGTGTTAGTGAAAGCTGAATCTGAATCTTACTCTTAGAAGGAAGCAGTTGACATGATTCTAACCATCAGAATGGAAAGTGAGAACATTTGGGAGACGATGACTATGCACTTTAAAATTAGAAATGCCAAGAGGCGGATGGAAGGTTTTATCTGATGTGGTTTGGCTGTTTCAAGCACAGCTTAAAAGGCAGATGCCAGAAATCACTGCAGGAGATTGAATACAATCTACCAGACTCTTGACAGACAACCTACTCTGACCCTACCTTTACTACCTTTGTTTCTCTCACTTCCTGTCTATTTTCCCTTTCCACTTCTGTGCAACTCTCAGCTCTAGATATTCCTGTCACTGTCCTAAATTGCATCTTACCTCTTCCGCCTGACAGGCACTGACACCTTTGTAGTTCTGGTATTTGATAATGTACCTTACTTGGCTCAGCCTTGGGACATCCCATTATCTAAGAACTGGTCTCACAACTGACATCAGTGTGAATCAGCTTCACAAGACCAGACCTAACAACTTGAATCAGATACTTTCCTTACACTTTAGACAGCCAATGTCTTAAAGTTCTGGGAAGAGAAAACCATGTTGTATGATGTCTCCGTAATAAATAACAATAGGTCAATATGGATAGTAGACTCCTTAAAATAAAATTATATTAACACATTTAAATATTATTTTCACTTTTTCTCTCCCTGACCTTTAAATGTTAGAATGCTCTGGGTTTGGGTCTTAGCTCTCTTCTTTAACTGCACTCATTCCAGGTGATTTCACTGAGTGTTGTGTCTTTATATGTGCTCAGTTGTGTATGACTTTTTGTGACCCCATGAGCTATAGCCTGAAAGGTTCCATGAAATTCTCCAGGCAAGAATACTGGTGTAGGGTACCATTTTCTGCTTCAGGGGATCTTCTCAACCCAGGGATCAAACCCATATCTCTTGTGGCTTCTGCACTGAAATGGATTCTTTATCACTGGTGCCATCTGGGAAGCCTCCAACTCATTCACTACTGACTTTCAGATTTATATCTACAGGTCAGCCTCCTCCTCTGGACTCCTTAGCTCATATGCACCGCATCTTGACACCTTCACTTGGAGATTTGTACACATTTCAGACTTGACCCAAAGCCTACTCTTTCTGTTTGCCCATCTCGGGAATGTACCACAGCCACCAGATTGGAGGAAAGGGAAAAAAGTAGGCAGGAGGAGAGGGAGAAAGGAAGGGAAGAGAGAGAAAGGAACTAAAGCAGTGAGGTTGGGAAAACCCACCAGCTAGTAGGAGTATAATGTGTTGATAGTACTGGGAAGTACAGAAGCAGAACTAAAAAGTTTTAAAGAGTTTTTATGGACCAAACACTTCCAAAAACCACCTTTGGGAATTGCTTATGCTTTATTTATTGATCCAGATTTTAAACTAAATTTTAAGCATGACAGACAGGGATCACAAGAGAACCAACACTTTTAAAAGATGAATGACATGGTCAGCAAAGTCCATTTAAAGTGTCTCATGACTTAAATGCGCAGTCAAGCTCATCAATACTCTGCTGAAGTAAAAACATTCTACTGAAAACAGTGCTAGGTATTTTTGAAACATGTTTGTTGAGATATAGAGACTAAGTAAAGTTCAGAACAATGGGAAATATTAAGTAAAGTAGGTTTAGGGTGCAGCCGTTTGCAAAATGTCTAAATGCTTGTGGGGTGGTGTTTACTTATTCTAAGGCAGGTTTTAAAACCAAATCTGACGGATGAAATGTGCTAAGAAAGAGGAAAAGCAAAGAAGAATCTCCAACACCCTTTTCTTATCTCTCTCTTCACGTGCATATAGTCATCACTGAGTACATATCCCTGCCTATGAATTTAATCCCATAACATTTGGCTATTATTAGCTCTTCTACCCTTGGTATATCAAAACAAAAATGGAATAACTTAATTCCCTTAATTGCCCTCACACACCATCAATCACATTCATAAATGTTTACTGGGTACCTTCTGGTACTATGTTGTGCAAAACACTCTAACTTTATCCTTTCCTGGAAGTTGGTACTCTGTATTTTTATTTTATTATTATCATTAATTTTCACTAACAGTCTGCTACAGAGCAAGTTTTGTCAGAACATACATTTTTAAAGGTGAAAACAAACTCTTTGGGAATATAACTAAGGTTTGAACACAGTGCTTTGGTCACCTCTGGAGACGTTTTTCTTCCTCCTTTTTGCTCTGTCATGCAGTGGGAGTGCAAGCTGACTCCAGCAATTTCACCAGATACCATGGACTAATGGCTGTGGGACTGCTGCCAGTTGCCCTGTAGACATGTGCTTCCCATCGGCTTATCTTTACTCATTATTCTGTTCTTAATATCATTGTGCAAAGAATCTGAAGATTATGAAATAACAAGGTTTTCCAATATGTTGCTGTGTTTGAACATGTGATAAATTAACAAGGGGGTAGTGCAATGAAAACATTTGCATTTAAATTCCATTCAAGGCACAGAATGAATACAACGCTAGGGAAAGAAAGTGATTTGGTTTATTCTCAAGAGTATGGGTGAGCACAAAACTAAATAAAGCTGAACCCACAACACGGTAGGATTTATTAAATCTGCACAACCAGTGACACCCTAAACAGTGAATCAAACTGCCTTTTTCCTTGATTTCAAATGGTCAGAGCCTAGATGCAAGATTTCCGTAAATCTAGCAAAATATCACAATGAAAAAACATTTTGTGAACTAGTGTCCCACAGATGAGCAATTTTCTAAGGAAAATTGCTATTAAAAGAAAAAGTCAATGGGAATTACACAAGAAAAGAAGAAATTTTGAACTTATACCAGTATTTTCATTGCAAGTATTTTCATCATATACAAGTATTTTCAATAATATACAAGTATTTTCAATCATCTTGGTAAACTCATGCATTTTACAGGATTCTATTTGCCACTTATAAAAATATTACAATAAAACAAAACCATCTTCCTATTTATCTTATGGTGGAAATGAGAAGTTTTCTCAGTTGTTTCTGAAGTTATAAAGCACAGTTAACTTTTAAAAGGTTTTTAAAAAAATAGAATAGTTTTTCAATTATTTACTAATAAATCAATTGGAAAACCAGCATTTCTGTAGAGATTCATCACAGGATAGTTCGTGCAGAATTTGTTGGATGGCTATCACTGTTTTGATAGAACTAGGCACAAGTCCAAGAACAGAGATTTAAATCTTAAATATAAAACAGTCCTTTGTTTTGCTTTTCTCATTCTTTGCAAAGCTCATTTTGTGACTTTAAAAATATTTACTCAAGAGATACTCTCCTCAGGAACCATAACCAAGAAGTTGCCAACCTGATATAACTTTGGGAGATGCCAAAAAATATCCTTGCAAAAAAAGTCTCCTTAGTTGTCCCAATGCCTAAAATTTCAACAGTTGTGATTCCCTTGGTTATACTAATGGTTGGCATCTTCCTGTTGTAAACTTTTTAGGTGGGGGAAGGAGGAAGGACATATTACTGATCAAACAACAAGATCACTGCACCATAATAACATTCAGCCTACATTCCTCCATATTACTCCCAAAGACATGCTGATGTTTTCAAATGGTTTCATGAAACCTAGCCTTATCTTTGCTATAGTATGTTCCCAAACTTGTCAAGGAGCTTCCCAGGTGGCACTACTGTTAAAGAACACACCTGCCAATGCAGGAGACATAAGAGATGCGGGTTCAATGCCAGAGTTGGGAAGATCCCCTGGAGGAGGGCATGGCAACCCACTCCAGAGCTCTTGCCCAGAGAATCCCCACGGACAGAGGAGCCTGAATGGCTGCGATACATGGAGTCTCAAAGAGTTGGACATGATAGAGCAACTAAGCACAGCACAGTGCAAGGAAGTTGTGTTCTCTTTACATCTTAACCTATAATAAACTATATTCTTTATGTTGCATTATAAATGCTTTTCTGTTGTAATGCCTCTATGTTAGAAAAAATAGAAGCAAAACAGAAGGTAATTCCACTCTGGCTTCTTTTTTTCAACTGTTACCATCGATTAATATAACCAGCTTCCCCCAAATTAAGTGGGGAACTGAAGTCTTTGCTTTATCTTAATAAATTTTATAAGACAAATAGACTAGTTCAACTAGTTCAGCTATGTGCACTAGTTGAATATAAATATAAATAAATATAAATTTGATTTTTAAATGCTAATCAATAGGGAAATCAAACAAAAGAATCAGTGACCTAATTTTATACCACTCTGAAAACATAGATCCTATTATTTGAAGAGAATACTTTATATCTTTACAATTTTTTTCTCAATAATTTTATTAATTTTATTTTTGCAATGTTCACTAGGTTCTGGGAACAAAAAGTAATGAGATTTCTAAAGTGATCTTGATTAATATAGATTCCCAGCGGTCATTATTTGGAAGTTCTCATGAAATTATTTTATGTAAAAGAGCACCACTGTAACAAATTCTAAATATGTGAAAGCAATTTTTGGAATTAGGTAATGAATAGTAGTTGGGAGACTTTCGAGGTACATGTGAGAAATATGGGTGGTAAGGCCAGTGAAGTCTCAGGTGGGAGCGAGGACTATGTTATTGTAAATGAGGAAGGAAGAGGCAGGACTACCCTGCAGAGCCCTGAGGACAACACTGCCAACCTTGTGGGACTGGAAGGCAGGACCCTGAGCCAAAGAGAGTTATTCTCAAGCCTTAAGATCTAATGGAATTTGTCTTGCTAGGTTTTGGATGACTTGGGACCTGTCATCCCTTCCTTCTCTCTTATTTCTCCCTTTTGAAGTGAGAATGTCTATCCTATGCCTGTCTCACAGCTATATTTTAGAAGCACATAACTTGTTTAGTTTCACAGGTTCACAACTAAGAGGAATTTTGCCTCTGGATGAATCATACCTCAAGACTCACTCATATCTGATTTAAATGATATTTAGATGAGATTTTGGACTTTAGAGTTGACGTTGAAATAAATTAGGACTTTAAGGGCTGTTGATATGGAATGTGTGCATTTTACATGTGAGAAGAACATGAATTTTGGGGGAGAGAGTGCAGAGGTAGAGTGCAATGGACAATTTCATTTCTCCCCAAATTCATATCTTGAAGCTCTAAGCCCCCGTGTGATGGTATTTGGAGATGGGCCTTTTGAAGGTAACTAGGTTTAGATGAGATCGTGAGGGTGGGGTCCTCATGATAGGATTAGTGCCCTTATAAGTAGAGACACCAGACAGCTCCCTCTCTCTCTCTCTCTCTCTCTCTCTCTCTCTCTCTCTCTCTCTCTCCCTCTCTCTCCCTCTCTTCACCTCCACTCACCAAGAAAAGGCCATGTGAGGACACATTGAGAAGGCAGCTATCTGTAACCCAAGGAGAGAGCTCTCACTAACCAGACACTAACCCTGCTGGTGCCTTGATCCTGGACCTGCAGTCTCCAGAAATACATTCTTGTTGTTTAAGCCAACCAATCTACAAGCATTTTCTTTTGACAGTCCAGGCAGATTAATATAAACACCAAAGTGCTATTTCTCGTAGTGTCTACGCTTTCCTTAAGAGAAATGAAAACTTAAAATGATAAGGTTAAATAATAAATTCAATAGGTGATAAAAGGAGATTTGCTTATCCAAGTCAAACAGCATGTTTCTCTTACAACACAATGCTTAGCACTTACCAAACCATTTCTTTTTCTTATCAGCAGAAAAGGCAAGGGAAAAAAAAAAAAAGAAACTAATACTGGTGGTGATGGCTCTTTTCCTTCACCAAAGGGGACATTTCATTTATCCCTGACTCTCCAGCATGTTCACTGTCCTCTGTGGCATAAAAATCTGATAAAACTCAGAAGGAATAGAAAAAGTCCACTTCAATATTTTCCTGCTGAGCCTGAGAGTGCTTTACAGACCCCAGCAAGATGAGAATCTCAGCTGCAGCCTCAGAAAGAGAACGCCTTATTTTATCCCTAGGAGCTTAGGAGCCCTACAGAAGGTTCTGATTAAGACATTTGAGGTGGGTTTTCCTTCATGCTTAAAAGGATTATCTCTGAAAGATATGTTTGTTTCCTCCATCAACTTTTTGTAAATATTATCCCTTCATTAGAATCAGGTTCTCTTTAATCCCCTTACTTTAGAGAGCCTGAAGAATATGATTTATTGACAACTTAACAAATCTGCCTGCCTGCAATAAAGGAGACCTGGGTTCAGTCCCTGCATTGAGAAGATCCCCTGGAGAAGGGAATGGCTACCAACTTCAGTATTCTTGCCTGGAGAATTCCATGGACAGAGGAGCCTGGTGAGCTACAATTCATGGGGTCACAAATAAGTCAGACTTGACTGAATGACTAACATACACACATACCAAGAAATAGGTCAGAGTGGAATATTGTTCATTAATATCTTTATATAATATTAAAGATACTGCTATATAGCTGGAGTTTCAGAGAAAGGACTATCTTGCACACCTACTCCTTGGATTGGGAAGCAAGAAAGTAGGGAGGTAATAACATACTCTTAGACATTTACTTCCCAGCTGTACCCAGTGGGACCCACAAGGAGACAAATCTGCCATCACGGGCACACATGAACCATTTGGGGCTACACCAAGAGAAGGGAAGGGGATGGAGGGGAAAAGTAATGGAAGGGTATAGGACTAGGTTGTTCCCATGGTTATCATTGTTAACTATTCACACTTCTTGATGCCCTGTGTCTCCTTAGACTGAAGTAGCTGGCTTTAGTTAGCATCAGATGTTGCTGTAAAGCACACACCTGTATATTTAACTTTTCCTGCTTATTTCCATTAATCAGTTCATTTGCTATTTTTTCTTCCTCATTTCCCCCAAATGAGTAAGGGGAAACTTGCAATAAAAAGTATACAAACAATAGGGCCTACTAAAATAAGAAAGAACATGACCTAATAAAATAAAAGGAAAAAGGAAAAATATCTAAAGGATATCTAGGAAATATTTAGCCTACAATTAGCTGCTCTGAGTTTCTGTAGGCACAAGCAAAAGAGAACTGTAACAGCTTTCATAGCATTTAGATAATATTGAAGATGCCAACAGACGATACTACTAGAGCTCATCATTCCCGATCTCTACTCCTTCCTAAGCATGTGGAAAGTTATATCTCTTAATCCCTTTACAGTTGGCAGGGGCATGAGACTGGTTTTGACCAATGAATTATGAGTGGAAATAGCACATGTCTCTTCCAGAGTGAGGCAATGCAAAGCCCTGCACCTCCTCCATGCAGCATACACATTGACTGAGAAGAGCCACCAGATCCAGGCAGCTTGGATCAGAGGAAAACAGCTACTCTCTGAAGGAGCTACACTCTCCTCCGGAGAGTCAAAGCTGCTCTCTGACTTTATATGAGTGAGATATAAATTTTCTGTGTTAAGCCACTGAAATTTTGGAGCTGTCTATGATCACAGCATGAGGCTAGCCTGTTCTATTAATAAATAAAATACCAAGTATGATGCCTGACATAGAAGCCTCTCTTATTTACCCCTTTAACCAGTAATATAAGATGTTTGTGCTTTTCAAGAGCAATATAGACTTTTTTCTGCAGCTAAGTTCTTTTTTAAAAACATATTTATGTGGCTGTACCATGTCTTATTTGTGGCATGTGGGATCTAGTTCCCTGACCAGGGATTGAACCCAGGTCCAAAAACCCTGCTTTGGAAGCACTGGACCACCAGGGATGTCCTTGAAGCTAAATTCTTGAGAAAAATGTATTTCATGTATTTTTATGGAAAGGACAATAAATAATCTAATAAAAAAATTAAAGTCTTCAAAAGTAGATAATACAAAGGGTAGAGATACTTTCTTTTATCTTGCCATTTATTAACAATAAAAAAAGAAACTTAGGCACATGATTGCATTGCAATTCCTCTGGAAGGTCCAAGGTAATATGGTCCAGGTAGTGTATGGTGATCCAGGAAATTGCTGGATCCGAGACGGAGCTGAGACAGAGGTCACAAGTCTAGACTGAGAATGTATTTTGCTTGGCCTGCTGTGTTTGAACATTTTTTTGAACTAGTTGCCAAGACTGAAACATGAAGAATGTCCACATAAAAAAAAATCTTGATTTCTGATTTCTCTTTTCTGTAAAAGCTCATTTTGGCAACACTGGATCTCCATTCCCAACTGGAGAAAATTCAGCTACAGTGAAGCAACCACTGTCCCTGTGAGCTATAATCTTGTCCTCCAAGTCCCCAAGGCCCTTCCCTGGCCAAGGCACACCGCTCATTCTCATTGCCTGACTAGCCCTCCTGGGCATGTAGCTTGTGACTCTAGGGTTCAAAGCTCTAGAACACTGGACCACCATAGAGCCTCAGGGCATTTGTTTTGAGCGCTTAGGAAACTAGGCTCCAGGTCATGTTCCTTATTTTAAACCAGTTGGCTCTGGCAGGAAATAGAAGGCTCGCTGAAGGTGGAATGATTTGAGTAGAGTTTGATCATATGTGGACAGGATGTGGGAGAACCCTGGGCTTTAGGGCGGTACCCAGGGCCGAAGGGGGATGGAGGGAGGAAGTGGCCCCGGAGAGAGCTGTGTTGTGACCTGTGAGGTCACACCTGGTAGGAACAGTGACCTTCAAAGAGGCAACTCAGCCAAAAGGCAGAGGAGGAACCAGGGAAAAGAACAGTTGCCTCTCTGCCTCTGGACCTCGTGTTGCTGCTTGTCTTCTCATTAGCTGAACCCAAGTGAAAGCCAAAGGGCAAAGCAACCCATTTGATTTTGTTCATAGAGTTACCTCCTGGAGCACAGAGCAGAGAGGAAAGGGGTAATAAAAGGATAAGAAGCAGTGAGTAGATGATAATCAGCATTGCTTTCAGGTAGAAACTGGGGGAAGGAATAGTTCTACTGCTGTTATATAGTAAATTAATAGAAAGATGTGGATAGGCGGATTATTCATCTAGGTAACCAGATGGCTAGCTCTATTAATTTGCTAGGGCTCCTTTAACCAAGTACCACAGATTAGGTGGCTTCAGCAATAGGGATTTATTGTCTCCTGGTTCTGGAGGTCAGAAATCCAATACCCTCATGTCAGTAGTGTGGTTTTCATCTGACACTGTGAAGGAGAGGCTGTCCCATGCCTCTCTCCTAGCTTCTGCTGGTTTGCTGTCAACATCTGGTGTTCCGCCGCCTGTATCACCCTGATTCCTGCCTCTGTCTTCAGAGGGTATTCTCCCTCTGTATGTATCAGTCTCTGTGTGAACATTTCCCCTTTTTCAAAGACACGAGTCCTACTGGATTAAAGCCCACCTTAACAGTCTCTTACTATTTTGCTAACCTGCAAAAACCCTATTTCTATATAAGGTCCCATTTATAGGTACTGCAGGCTAGGATCTCAACATCTTTTAAGGGGACATGATACAATTATAACACTAACTTTGTTCTTAGACCAGTGGTTCTCAGCTGAGAGCCTGTCATCAATTTTGGGATGTAACACTTAACAGATGAAATGAAAGTTTTTCAAAAAATTTACCCTTGCTTTCCAACTGAGCTATCAGGGAAGCCCCACTCTTACTTTAATTTGTGTTTTCTTATATTTCCCCCTAACAATAAAATGTATGCTCAATAATAACATTGTAATTTACTGTCTTTGTGTTTTCCAAGTTACCATAGCATTTACTTGTATGCTCAAAAGTATTATTTCCATTTTAAAACACTAATGTAATTACTGTTTTTGTTTGTTTGTACTTTAAAGTTCAGCAATAACTTCCAACAAAGTAAGTACAATGTTAATTCCCTTTAAGAGGCATAAATTATATCTCCAATAGTAGACTTTCCCTAAACATATAAATATCCTTTTAGAAAAAGTGGGAACTGAGCTGCCTGATAAAGATAACTTCGGTTCTAATGTTTGAAAGGTTATAGATTACTGCCTGAGATTGTCTCAGCTCCATATGATTGATGTTATAATATTAAAGATTTAAAAAATGGAACTTCAAGTAGATTCTAAGCAAACTCACTCTTTAGAATGATGCAGTCCTATCCCAACATTGTTAATTGACTATACTTCAATATAAAATAAAAAGTTAAAAAAAAAAGAAAAATGCAATCATCTTTAAAATCACATATTTAAGGAAACTGATACTCAAACAATCTTGTAAAATTACCCACTCTAAGTACCAGAGGTGAAGTTACAAACTATATCCAGATTCCTTTTGAAGTGTTGCCGCCAGATTTCTACTTTTGTCAGAAAATTCCCCAACCACATAAGCAACTGGGCAAGGCCTTACTAAAAAAAAAAAAAAATGCTGGAGATTTTCAGCTCAGTCTGGAGTAGTAAAAGACCTCATTTGAAATATTTCAGTCATTTTAATTGGATATGCTATTTTAAGAAATAACTGTATCTGCTTACCTATATTCATATTTCATTGCTCTGCTCCAAAGCAGAGTCAAAGTCTAGATATTTCTCCCTGAAGTATACTCTTCTGTCAGTCTCCATCCTCAGTCCACTTAGAGGGGTCTTCAGGGCCAGGTCTTAGTCTGCATTTCATTCACCCACCCCTCTTTATTTTTGGAGCACCCACTATGGACCAGACTCTCTTTCCCTTGAAAATTCCAAGGGCATTACCATTAGCATTGCCCTCTTGGGCAGTAACTAGAACTGGCCTTTCAGAACATCAAAAGCCCCTCTAAAATTTTTCTTGCATCCGGTTTTCCTTTTTTAAAGGAACTAGAAGTATTTTTCAGATCTATGAGAATACTGAGCACCATGGGAATTTTGTTGTAATTGTTTTTTAATTGCTTGTGAGAAATGCCACAAGATTCATGCATAAATAGCTTTGGGTGTTTTCTAAAAGCTTACTTCCAACATGACGGCAGTTCATTCATCCTCTTATGGATGGCTTCGGTGCTCTCGGGTCTCAACTAAGATGCTGAATTAGTTTTAGAAGAGATCTATGGTAGTGTCCACCATAGTGAAACACTGGATATAAGGCCGCTGAAGGGATGTGAGCATACAGGGGGTTCCTACCCAGGAAGAAGGGGTTAAAGTGCAAATGCTGAGGCAGAAGATAAATAGGCAGGGACTTCCCTGGTGGTCCAACAGTTAATAATCTGCCTTCCAATGCAGGGGAGGTGGGTTTGATCTCTGGTCTAGGAACTAAGATCCCACATGCCATGGGGCAACTAAGCTCGAACACTGCAGCTACCAAGCCCATGTGCTCTAGAGCCTCTGCTCTGTAACCAGAGAGGCCCATACACCACAACTGGAGAAAGCCACAGGCTGCAACGAAGAGGCTCCAGGACAGCCAAAAATTAATTAATTAATTAAAAATTTTTAAATTAAAAAATTGAATTAAAAAAATTTTAAAGGCTTTGTCGTTGTTATGAAAGTGAAACTGAAGTTGCTCAGTCATGTCCAATTCTTTGTGACCCCATGGACTGTAGCCCCACCATGCTCCACTGTCCATGGGATTTCCCAGGCAAGAATACTGGAGTGGGTTGCCATTTCCTTCTCCAGAGGATCTTCCTGACCCAGGGATCAAACCAAGCTCTCCCACATTGCAGGCAGACTCTTTACTATTTGAGCCAGGGATTTCAGGGAATCGCTTGTCATTGTTAGATTGAAAGAAAGAAAGAAAGAAAGAAATAGACAGAAATTCAGTTGCTGAAATGAGGATCAAGGTATGACATTGAGCCCAGAAATAAGGCAGAAATTCACAAAATTCTAGTTTGGCTGGCATTAAGAAACTATCAAATTGAATCACCTACTGGTGACAGAGGCTTTTGAATCACTCCTGTTTTAACTCAGGATGGGCCTCAGAGCTTAGGCAGAGCTAATCCTGCAGAAGTGGTCAAGGAAGGGACCCAGTACAGGCGGCAAAGCAGGTCTTGACTGCCCTCTACTTTCATTTTGCTCAGCACCAAAGCCAAAGGAGGACTTCTTTTCAGGCTCAGGAAAATATATAACAATATTTGTTTGTGTATTTGACTAAAGTATTGAAGGCCTACTCTTGTGCTCAGGATTCTTCTGTAGATAAAGTGATGAATAAGTCAGGAAGTACTTATACCATTGAAAGGATGAGAGGGAGGAGGTGAGGCCAGAGAGGAACAGGGGACAGATCATGCAGGTTGTAGGAGCCAGGTCAAGAAGCTTGCATTTTCTTCTCAAAGCAGAGGTTTTTTCATGGGTCAGTGACTGACTCTGAGTTGATTTGTTTCAGTAAATATTACTTGGCCATCAAGTAGAAAATAGATTGCAGAAGGGCAAAAATAACACTGAGATAATGTAAGTGATTTTACTTACCACACACCAGACACTTACTACAATGAATCTCAGTGAGAGGTGTTGGTGCCTCAGACAAGTTGGATATAATGGAATAGTGACGTTTTATATATATAATATTTAGAGGTACAACCAACAAGATTTGCTGAAGGATAGATCAAGGAAAGGAGAATAAAAGATGAACCCAAGTTTTGGCTGAAGTAGTTGCATGTGTGGCTACTGATGGCACAGTCTAAGCTAGAGAAGAGTTGAGGATGAGTAGGAATGGGAGAAAATAATGATAGGCTCTCCTTATAACATATTTATATAGAGAAGACCCTTGAGAGTCCCTTGGACAGCAAGAAGATCAAACTAGTCAATCCTAAAGGAAATCAACCCTGAATATTCATTGGAAGGACTGATGCTGAAGCTGAAATGCCAATAATTTGGCCACCTGATGCAAAGAACTGACTCATTAGAAAAGATCCTGATGCTGGAAAAGACTGGAGGAGAAGGGGATGACAGAGGAGGAGATGGTTGGATAGCATCACCAACTCAATGGATATGAGTTTGAGCAAGCTCTGGGAGATGGTGAAGGACAGGGAAGCCTAGTGTGCTGCAGTCCACGCAGTCACAAAGAGTTGGACACGACTTAGCAACTGAACAATAGAGATGTCAGGCATTTAAGTGGCGCTCACATACAGGCCAAGAGTAGGAAAGCTCAGGGTTAAAGAGAACTCAAAATCAAGTCCCAGTTTTCTTCTTAGTTTTAGTTTGACCTTGAAATATCATCTAAATTTCTCCTTTCAATTTATTCATCAGCAAAATAGATTTTTTTAAGGATGTAAAATATAACTTGCTACATATTTATCAAAGCTTTAAAATATTTTTCAAGCACTTCTTTCCTGAGGACATCTGAAAATGTAACATGGAAAATCTTTGTTTTTACAAAAATTAACAAGCATACAGTGTAATAAGGATGAAAATACAAGTCTCCGATCTCTACAGAGTTCAAGTTAAAAAAAAAGTAAGAAAATTACTTCTAAGATTACCTAATGCTAATGCTTATTTCTTAAAAAATTAACTGGAAGTTACTGCATATGATTTTTTGCTTGAATTGAAATCATATTTTCACTTTAGGACAAAAATAGTTACTGCCAAAATTAAACAATTATGGGTATATAGCAGAAAATAACACATTTGAAAACAATTTGGCATATGCCTATGTTCCAAATTTATATGAGCTCTGAATATTTCATACCTCCTTAACACAAATACATAGTTCATCTTTAATTATTCTTTCTTCACAAAGGTGCCTCTATATTTAAACACAGTCTGATAATACATATACATCCTGTTCAGTTCAGTTCAATCGCTCAGTCCTGTCTGACTCTTTAAAACCCCATGGATTGCAGCACATCAGGCTTCCCATTCCAACTCCTGGCACCTACTCAAACTTGTCCATTGCGTTGGTGATGCCATCCAACCATCTCATCCTCTGTCGTCCCCTTCTCCTCCCACCTTCAATCTTTCCCAGCATCAGGGTCTTTTCTAATGAGCCAGTTCTTCACATCAGGTGGTCAAAGTACTGGAATTCCAGCTTCAGCATCAGTCCTTCCAATAAACATTCAGGACTGATTTCCTTTAGGACTGACTGGTCAATACATCCTATGTGTAGTAACAAATATTCAAATGAATCATAACAATGAGGCTATAAAAGAAATGACATCATTCTTTTTTTTTTTTTTTTTTTTTTGCTTTGCTTTTCTCACAAGATCTTCCTCTAATTGACCACATAAAGATAAGAGCAGCCTGGTTGAGGCATGTTACTCAATTTGCCAAGACTGATTTAACTGCTCTAGCTAAGAGACAGCCAGCCTCTCTCTCTCTCCCGCCTGTTCATTGACCCATCGTGGAAAAATGTAGGCTCCTATCCAGCGCCCTAGACCACTGAGACCAGCCTTCACATCCCAGAAGTGGAAAATGGTACCATTTTTATTGATCAATACTGAGTGAAATATAGTATTCCAGAAAGCCAAATGGTCCTTTTGTGCTGGTAAGGAAATTCTTCTTCAGTGTTCGAAAAAGTCTGCAAGAGCATGAAAAATTCTAAGTGCCTGCAGGGAATCACGTGTCAACCATCACAAAGAGCATGAGAGATTCAAGTTACAACACACTTGACTTGGGAGATTCTTGATTCACCTTCATGTATCATGAGATGATGTCACTTCATCTACACATCATGATCTTGCATTCACCATTCTCTCTCTTCCTGTGACTAGGAAGATATTTCTCTCTTCTAGGTAAAGAAAACAGAAAATCTTTTGAATAATATGTCCACACTTACTTCTCTCTTGCTGTAAAATGTATGATGTGTTTGTTTACATATGAATTTGGAAAAACATTTCTGATGAGCAAGTACTGCTATACCTAAACAATATTCAGAGATATTCCTACGCAAACGTTTTTCTAAATTATTTAAGGAGTATTTGAGAACAAGAAATATGCTAAATCTCAAAGTCCTTTTTTTAATATTATTAACTTTTCTCTTTTCTAGATACTGAATTATAACTGAAAGCTGCTGAAACTCACTCAGTTGTGTCTGACCCTTGGACTATATATAGTCCATGGAATTCTCCAGGCCAGAGTACTTGAGTGGATAGCCATTCTCTTCTCCAGGGGATCTTCCCAACCCAGGAATCGAACCCAGATCTCCTGCCTTATGTGCAGATTCTTTACCAGCTGAGCCACAAGGGAAGCCCAAGAATACTGGAGAGGGTAGCCTATCCCTTCGTCAGGGGATCACCCCTACCCAGGAATTGAACCAGGGTCTCCTGCATTGCAGACAGATTCTTTACCAACTGAGCTATCAAGGAAGCCTGAATTATAACTGTACTAAAATTATATGTTTCAACAGTACATGAACCGTGAACTTCCAGAGGTTCAAGCTGGATTTAGAAAAGGTAGAGGAACCAGAGATCAAATTGCCGACATCTGTTGGATCATTGAAAAGCAAGAGAGTTCCAGAAAAATATCTACTTCTGCTTTATTGACTATGCCAAAGCCTTTGACTGTGTGGATGACACAAACTATGGAAAATTCTTAAAGATATGGGAATACCAGACCATCTGACCTGCCTATTAGGAAATCTGTACACAAGTTGGGAAGCAACAGTTAGAACTGGAACAACAGACTGGTTCCAAATCGGGAAAGGAGTGCATCAAGACTATATATTGTCGCCATGCTTATTTAACTTATATGTGGAATGCATCACGAGAAATGCTGGGTTGGATGAAACACAAGCTGGAATCAAGACTGCCAGGAGAAATATCAATAACCTCAGAAATGCAGATAACACCACCTTTATGGCAGAAAGCAAAAAAGAACTAAAGAGCCTCTTGATGAAAGTGAAAGAGGAGAATGAAAAAGTTGTCTTACAGCTCAGCATTCAGAAAACTAATATCATAGAATCTGGTCCCATCACTTCATGGCAAATAGATGGGGTAACAGTGGAAACAGTGACAGACTTTATTTTGGGGGCTCCAAAATCACCTCAGATGGTGACTGCAGCCATGAAATTAAAAGACGCTTGCTCCTTGAAAGAAAAGTTATGACCAACCTAGACAGCATATTAAAAAGCAGAGACATAACTTTGCCAACACAAGTCGGTGTAGTCAAAGCTATGGTTTTTTCAGTAGTCCTGTAAGGATGTGAGAGTTGAACTATAAAGAAAGCTTAGTGCTAAAGAATTGATGCTTTTGAACCATGGTGTTGGAGAATCTGTTGGACTGCAAGAAGATCCAACCAGTCCATCCTAAAGGAAATCAGTCCTAAATATTCATTGGAAGGACTGATGTTGAATCTGAAACTCCAATACTTTAACCAGCTGATGCAAAGAAATGACTCACTGGAAAAGACCCTGGTGCTGGCAAATATTGAAGGCAGGAGGAGAAGAGGACAACAGAGGATGAGATGGTTGGAATGCATCACCGACTCAATGGACATGAGTTTGAGTAAACTCTGGGAGTTGGTGATGGACAGGGAGGCCCAGTGGGCTGCAGTCCATGTGGTCACAAAGAGTCAGATATGACTGAGCAACTGAACTGAACTGAACTGAATATTATATGCAATCACATATGATGAAGTTAGAGAACATCCCCTGCTGTAATCATGAACATGGGTCACCTGGGTGTTTATAAGATTCACCATTTCATTGGACCCTAGAGTGGCCTAAGACCCTGAACTGCAAACACAACTTGTCTGTTTATAAAGTTTTTATCAAGTTGCACCATGATCTTTGTGGTCCCAAGGACCAAAACGATGGGGAAAATGCAACTGGGATTATGTAGGGTGTCTCTTTCCCTTCTATCTTCTTTGTTAATCACCTAGTCCACATCTCACTTTCCCTCTCACACTATAATCTCAACGTGAATAATCTCATTCATTCCTAAATATTTACCTACTACCTACTTAAGGATTCCCAAATGTGTATCTTCACTTCTTTTTCCTGATTGCCTGCTGTTCATCTCAACCTGGATTTTCACAGACAACATACAGCTTCACCAAAGTGGAACTTGTCCTTCTCTTTCCAAGCTCTTATGCTCCTGTATTCTCTATGGCAGTACATGTGGATCTTTTTTTTCTTTTCTTAAAAAATAATTTATTGTTTTAATTGGAGGCTAATTACTTTACAATATTGTGGTGGTTTCTGCCATACATTGACATGAACCAGTCACAGGTGTACATGTGCCCTCCTGCCCCAAACTGCTCTCCCACATCCCTCCCCATCCCATCCCTCAGGGTTGTCCCAGGGCACCAGCTTTGAGTGCCCTGTTTCATGCATCAAACTTGGACTGGTGATCTATTTCACATATGGCAATATACATGTTTCAGTGCTATTCTCCCAAATCATCCCACCCTCACCTTCTCCCACAGAGTCCAAAAGTCTGTTCTTTATATCTGTGTCTCTTTTGCTGTCTCACATATAGGGCTGTCATTACCATCTTTCTAAATTCCATATACATGCGTTAATATACTGCATTGGTGTTTTTCTTTCTGACTTACTTCACTCTGTAAAGTAGGCTCCAGGTTCACCCACCTCATTAGAACGGATTCAAATGCATTCTTTTTAATGGCTGAGTAATATTCCCTTGTGTATATGTACCACAGCTTTCTTATCCATTTATCTACCAATGGGCATCTAGGTTGCTTCCATGTCCTGGCTATTGTAAACAGTGCTTCAATTAACATTAGGGTACATGTGTCTCTTTCAATTCTGGTTTCCTCAGTGTGTATGCCCAGCAGTGGGATTGCTGGGTTGTATGGCAGTTCTATTTCATCAGTGTTTTATAGTTTTCTATATATAGGTATTTTGTTTCTTTAGGTAGATTTATTCCTAAGTATTTTATTCTTTTTTTTCTTTTTTCCAATGGTGAATGGGATTGTTTCCTTAATTTCTCTTTCTGTCTTCTCATTGTTAGGGTATAGAAATGCAAGGGATTTCTGTGTATTAATTTTATATCCTGCAACTCTACTATATTCATTGATTAGCTCTAGTAATTTTCTGGTGGTGTCTTTAGAGCTTTCTATATACAGGATCATGTCATCTGCAAACAGTGAAAGTTTTACTTCTTCTTTTCCAATATGGATTCTCTCTTTTTTTTTCTTCTCTGATTGCTGTGGCTAAAACTTCCAAAAGTATGTTGAATAGTAGTGGTGAGAGTGGGCATTCTTGTCTTGTTTCTAACTTTAGGGGAAATGCTTTCAATTTTTCACCATGGAGGATAATGTTTGCTGTTAATCAAACATTAATCATTAACGGCTTTTATTATGTTGAGGTATGTTCTTTCTATGCCTGCTTTCTGAAGAGTTTTTATCATAAATGGATGTTGAATTTTGTCAAAGGCTTTCTCTGAATATATTGAGTTAGTCATATGGTTTTTATGTTTCAATTTGTTAATGTGGTATATCACATTGATTGATTTGCTAATATTGAAGAATCCTTGCATCCCTGGGATAAAGCCCATTTGGTCATGATGTATGATCTTTTTAATATGTTGTTGGATTCTATTTGCTAGAATTTTGTTGAGGATTTTCATATCAATGTTCATCAGTGATATTGGCCTGTAATTTTATTTTTTGTGGCGTTTTTGTCTGGTTTTGGCATTAGGGTGATTTGGCATTTGGCATTTGGCCTAATAGAATGAGTTTGGCAGTTTACCTTCCTCTGCAATTTTCTGGAAGAGTTTGAGTAGGATAGGCGTTAGCTCTTCTCTAAAGTTTTGGTAGAATTCAGGTGTGAAGCCTGTGCTTTTGTTTGTTGGAAGATTTTTTACAGTTTCAATTTCTGTGCCTGTGAGGAGTCTGTTAAGATTTTCTGTTTCTTCCTGGTTCAGTTTTGAAAGGTTATACTTTTTAAAGAATTCATCCATTTCTTCCAAGTTTTCCATTTTATTGGCATATAGTTGCTGATAGTAGTCTCTTACGGTCCTTTGTATTTCTGTGTTGTCTGTTGTGATTTCTCCATTTTCACTTCTAATTTTGTTGAATTGATTCTTCTCCCTATTTTTCTTAATGAATCTGGCTAATGGTTTGTCTCTTTTATTTATCTTCTCAAAGAACCAACTTTTAGTTTTGTTGATTTTTGCTATAGTCTCCTTTTTTTCTCATTTATTTCTGCTGCTGCTCAGTCGCTTCAGTCATATCTGACTCTGTGTGACCCCATAGACGGCAGCTCACCAGGCTCCCCCATCCCTGGGATTCTCCAGGCAAGAACACTGGAGTGGGTTGCCATTTCCTTCTCCAGTACATGAAAGTGTAAGGTGAAAGTGAAGTTTCTCAGTTGGTTCCAACTCTTCGCAACCCCATGGACTGCAGCCCACCAGGCTCTTCCGTCCATGGAATTTTCCAGGCAAGAGTACTGGAGTGGGTTGCCATTGACTTCTCCAATTAATTTCCGATCTGATTTTTATTCTTTCTTTCCTTCTGCTAACTTTGGGGTTCTTCATTTCTTCTTTTTCTAGTTGTTTTAGTTGTAAAGTTAGGCTATTTATTTGATTTTTCTCTTGTTTCTTGAGGTGAGCTTGTACTGCTATGAACTTTCCTCTTAGCACTGCTTTTACTGATCCCACAGGTTTTGGGTTATAGTGTTTTCATTTTCATTTTTTCCATGCATATTTTGATTTCCTTTTTTACTTTTTATGTTATTTATTGGTTATTCAGTTTAGCCTTCATATGTTTGTATTTTTAATAGTCTTTTGCCTGTGGTTAACATCTAATCTTAACATGTTGTGATCAGAGAAGATGCTTGAAATTATTTCAATTTTTTAGAATTTACCAAGGCTAGATTTATGGCCCAGGATCTGATCTGTCCTGGAGAATGTTCCATGCACACTTGAGAAAAAGGGGAAATTCATTATTTTGGGATGAAATATTCTATACATATCAATTAGGTCTAACTGGTCCATTGCATCATTTAAAGCTTGTGTGTTTCCTCAATAATTTTCTGTTTGGTTTATCTATCCATAGGTATGAGTGGGGTATTAAAGTCTCCCCTTACTGCTAATTTCACCTTTCATACTTGCTAGCATTTGCCTTACATATTGCGATGCTCCTATGTTGGGTGCATATGTATTTATAATTGTTATACCTTCTTGGATTGATCCTTTTATCATTATGTATCCTTTTACCATTATGTAGTGTCCTTCTTTGTCTCTTTTCACAGCCTTTGTTTTAAAGTCTGTTTTATCTGATATGAGTATCACTACTCCTGTTTTCTTTTGATCTGCATTTGCATGAAATATCTTTTTCCAGCCCTTCATTTTCAGTCTGTATATGTCCCTTGCTTTGAGGTGGGTCTCTTGTAGACAGCATATATAGGGGTCTTGATTTTGTTTCGATTAATCCAGTCTTTGTCTTTTGGTTGGGACATTTAACCCATTTACATTCAAGGTAATTATTGATAAGTATGATCCTGTTGCCATTTACTTTGTTATTTTGGGTTCGAGTTTACAAACCTTTTCTGTGTTTCCTGTCTAGAGAAGATCCTTTAGCATTTGTTGAAGAGCTGGTTTGGTAGTGCTAAATTTTTGCTTGTTTGTAAAGCTTTTAATTTGTCCTTCATATCTGAGTGAGATCCTTGCTGGGTATAGTAATCTGGGTAGTAGATTTTTCTCTTTCATCACTTTGCGTATCCTCTGGCATTCCCTTCTGGCCTGAAGAATTTCTATGGAAAGATCAGCTATTGTCCTTATGGGAATCCCCTTGTGTGTTATTTGTTGTTTTTCCCTTACTGCTTTTAATATTTGCTCTTTGTGTTTGATCTTCATTAGTTTGATTAATATGTGTCTTGGGGTTTTTTGCCTTGGGTTTATCTTGTTTTGGACTCTCTGGGTTTCTTGGACTTGGGTGGCTATTTTCTTCCCCATTTTAGGGAAGTTTTCAGCTATTATCTCCTCAAGTATTTTCTCATGCCCTTTCTTTTTGTCTTCTTCTTCTGGGATACCTATGATCCGAGTGCTGGTTGTTTAACATTGTCCCAGAGGTCTCTGAGGTTGTCATTTCTTTTAATTCTTTTTTCTTTTTTCCAATCTGCTACATTCATTTCCACCATTCTATCTTCCACCTCACTTATCTTCTCTTCTGCCTGTTATTCTACTGTTGGTTCCCTTCAGAGCACTTTTGATCTCAGTTATTGCATTATTCATTATTGATTGACTCGTTTATTTCTTCTAGGTTTTTGTTAAACATTTCTTGAATCTTCTCAATCCTTGTCTCCAGCCTATTTATCTGTAACTCCATTTTTTTTTTCAGGATTTTGGATCATCTTTATTATCATTATTCTGAATTCTTTTTCAGGTAGACCCCCTATCTCCTCCTCTTTGGTTTGGTTTGGTGAGTATTTACATGTTCCTTTACCTGCTGAATATTTCTCTGCCTTTTCACCTTGTTTAGATTGGTATGTTTGGGGTGTCCTTTCTGTAGGCTGGAAGTTCATGGTTCCTCTTTATTGTGAAGACTGCTCCTTGTGGCTGAGGTTAGACGAGTGGCTTCTCAAGGTATCCTAGTTGGGGGAGCTTGCATCTGTGTTCTGGCGAGTGAAGCTGGATCTCTTCTCTCTGGAGTGCATTGAAGTGTCCAGTAGTGCGTTTTGGGGTGTCTATGTTTTTGGCATGCTTTGGGCAGCCTGTTTTTTAATACTCAGGGCTGTGTTCCTGTTTCGCTGGAGAATTAGCATGGTACATCTTGCACTGGAACTTGTTGGCTCATGATTTCAGTGGAGCCTGGGTGGAGTTTTGTTTCAGTGTAGGTGTGGAGACTTTTGGGTGAGCTCTTGTCGATTAATGTTCCCTGGAATCAGGAGTTCTCTGATGTTCTCAAGTTTTGGAGTTAAGCCTCCTGCCTCTGGCTTTTAGTCCTTCTCTTACAGTAGCTTCAAGACTTCTCCATCCATACAGCATAGATGATGAAACATCTAGGTTAATGGTGAAACAGTTCTCCACAGTGAGGGGCACCCAGAGAGATTCACAGAGTTACATAAAGAAGATAAAAGGGAGGATGGAGATAGAGGTGACCAGGAGGAGAAGAGGGGGAGTCAAAAGGGGAGAGAGCAGTCTAGCCAGTAATCAGTTCCCTAACTGTTCTCCACAGTCTGGAACACCCAGAGAGATTCACAGAGTTAGGTAGAGTAGAGAAGGGGGAGGAAGGAGATAGAAGTGGCCTGCAGGAGAAAAGGGAGAGTCAAAGGGGGAGAGAGCAATCAAGGCAGTAATCATATCCCCAAGTGAAAATGGATACTTAAGAGTAGATTCTTAAAGGTACAAAATTGATAACAAATACCAAAAAGCAAAGATTAAAAATCTAGTTAGAGGTTAGACTCTCAAAAATACAAAATAAAATCAGTCACAAAAAATAAAATATATATATACATGAAATTTGCTTCAAAAATAGGGTCTTTTTTTTTACAAGGTAATAGATTATAAAAATGAAAATTAAAGGAGTAATAAAGAACTTAATTTTTTTATTAAAAAATGATAATAATAAAAATATATCTAGGAATTTCTCTGGAGCTGTTTTGGGCAGTGTGGGGTCAGTTCCACTTCAGATGGTTCTTTGTTCCAGCTTGTACTTGTTCTCAGGGTCTATGTGCCCTTTTCGATGCACAGTCAGTGTCAACCACAGGGTGTTAATCTGTTACACCTGTCACTTCCAGAGCGGTTCCCTCTTCTTTGTTTATTTGGCTTCCTCTGTTTGCAAGTCTCTTCAGTGTCTAATTTCGCTCTGACACAAGGGGGCAAAAGTGGTCACTTTTTTCAGCTCACTTGTTCAGCTGTGTTGTGGGGAGGGAGGGACATTGCAAACAAATATCACTGGTGTGTGTCGGGAGTGCTTGCAGTGTCTGGTCCACACTGGGTTTGCCCCCGCTCAAGGCGGCGTGTGCTTCCTGGGTCTACACTGCTCAGGCTCCAGGGTGCTCTGCAGGGGAACTGCCTGAAGTGGATCCTGTGTTTCATGCACTTCCCAGGTTCTCGGGTAGTCCGCAAGGGAGCAGACCAGGTTGGGTGTGCGTTTTGTGTGCTTCCCAGGTCTGAGCAGCTCAGGTGACCAGGTTCTCGGCAAGCACACTGTCCGAGGTGGGCAATGCATCTTAATCACTTCCTGCGTCTGGCCGCTCGGTTTCCCAGGTGCGCCATGAGAGCACTGTCTCAGGTGCTCATGGGTCTCCTCTGGGGAGCTGATCTCAGGCTGCGACCTTCCTGGTGGATTTCAGCCATCCAGGATCTCAGGAAGATGTGGTCAGCAACTGGGAGCTTGTTCACAGTTTGGTGGAGGATGCCTTCTCTGGAGCCAAGATTAGAGCAGCCCCTTGCCTCCTGGCTCTGGCCTCTCTGCCTCTGGGTAGGAGGTGGTGGGGGAGGGCCTGTATGCAGCTGGCTAGCTCTCCTTTGGTATTTGCCCAATCTTTTGTTCTGCAAATGGGCCCGGCTGTATGTTAGGTTAGAGCCTTTCACGGAAAGTTCTCCCCTTTTATTTGTCCTCTCTGGTGATTCAACAGTTTGGGTTGCTATCTCTTGTTAGCTCCCTCTGATTGTCCTCAGGGCATTCAGGCCCAATCCTTACCCTAAACACCAATAATGCCATCCGCGCCTCTCTGCCCAGCCCCTGCTTGCTGGTGGCGGACTCAAGTGTCTAGGCTACTTCTCCGCTGGCAGTTTTGGTTAGGCGCATTTTCTGTGGGTTTTGCTTTGTTTTTTCCTCCCAGTTATGTGGCCCTCTTAGATTCCAAAACTCCCCACTGACCCGACTGTGAGAGGGTTTCCTACTGTGTGGAAACTTCTACTTTGAAGCTCCCTCCCCAGGACAGGTCTCCGTCCCTAACTCTTTTGTCTCTTTATCTTTTATATTTTGTCCTACCTCCTTTCAAAGAGAATGGGCTGCCTTTCTGGATGCCTGGTGTCCTCCGCCAGCATTCAGAAGTTGTTTTGTGGAAGTTGCTCAGCATTCAGATGATCTTTTGATGAATTTGTGGGGGAGAAAGTGGTCTCCCTGTCCTATTCCTCCGCCATCTTGGGACCGCCCTCCTACATGTCAATCTTGATAGAAACTGGGGTGTCATCTGGCACGCCTCCAAATCCTTCCTCCCACCCACAGCCATTCTCTGACTGAAACTTGTTGGCTTGATTCTTAATATCTCTTATATCTGTCCACATGCAAAGCTATAATAATAGGAGCTGTACCTATGGGTTAGTGTATTAGTCGCTCAGTCATGTCTGATTCTCTGTGACTCCCATGGACTGTAACCCACCAGGCTGCTCTGTCCATGGAATTCTCCAGGCAAGAATACTGGAGTGGGTAGCCATCCCCTTCTCCAAGGGATCTTCCTGGCCCATGTATTGAACCTGTGTCTCCTGCATTGGCAGGCAGATTCTTTACCATTTGAACCACAAAAGAAGTCCCACCTATGGGTACAGTTAGGCATAAAAAAAACAGGATGACCAAGTCAGTCTGGGTTCAAAGGAGGTTAGCCACATTCTCATGGCGAGAGGGATCTTTTGACTGGGACATAAATGGAGGTGGACACGGAGGCCATTCTAGCAGTGGTGTTAACATAGTCAAGGGCTGGACAAGACACAGGTACAAGTATTTCAGCTTAACTAGAACATAAAGCTGAGTTAACATGATGGTGAGAATTTGGCAAGAGAGGAAAGGAACTCAGTAGGCAGGGCCTTGGGAGCCTAGGTTTGTTCACGAAGGCAGTTGGGAACCATTGCCAGGGACTTAAACAGAGGAAGGACAAAACCAGACTTGCCTGTTAGAAAGCTGTGCAGCTGGAGGGTGGATGAGCAAGGGACAAGCTAGAAGAGGAGGCGGTTGCTATGCTCCAGAGCAGGGAAGGCCAGTCTGCACCAGGAGGGTAGAGTAGGGATGACAACGGCAGCGACAGGGGTGAGGAGACAGGACCTGAGCCCCCGCTCTGGCTCTAACTATAGCAGACTTGCCATCCCTGGTATACAGAATGAGCTTTTCATTTGAAGAAACGTTTCTGCGGTTTGAAAACCTCTGATCTGCAGGGTAACACATGGCTCACGGAGCCCTCGGTCTTGTGACTTCTGACGGGTTCCTCCCCTTCCTCTCTTTCCACTCTGCCTGGCCCTCCACCTCCAGCTACAGGAACTGCTGGTGGCCTTCCCCACTACTGTGCATGCTCTTTCTTGTCTTGTCTGTTTGATGTGTGCATGCCCTTCCCCCATTTTCTTTGCCCTAACTGTGTGGCCATCACCTCTCCTAAGCAGACTTCTCTGATCCCCTCATATCCTTGACTTGCATCCTGCCCCAGCTCATCCCACCACCTGCATTCTTCAGGATCAGAATCTCCCTGATCCTCTCACTGCAGAGTGATCCTCTGAGCATTAATTGCACTTCCTTTCTAACCCAGTTACTTCGTGCTTGACACAAATGCTCCTTTCTATTTAATGTACTTTTCATTTGAATGGTTTTCACTTCTTAGCTCCTCAAGTAAATCCCAAACTCCTTAGAGCAAAATCAATGCCTTTCTGGTTTTTATTTGTTTATTATAGGGGAGGGAAGATGTATCTCTTGTTACTCCTGACTGTACACTGTACTCAGCATTTAGTTTTTAAATGCTGATTGACTTAATTATCTCCTCTTTCCATCCCTCTTTTCTCCCTCTCCCTCCTTCCATCCTCTCTCTCTGTCACAAACACATTTTAAACTCTCTTAATTATATCAAATACTTGATGTCTTTGTAATCCATGTCACAAGAGCAGATGACAAGTAAGATGATGTCACAAGGAATTTTTTTTTCCCATTCTTCCCCTGGGAGATGTCCAGTATGCTGCACAAGGTTTACAATAGACATTTGCTACATTGCTATGAACTGAACTGTGTCTCTCCAAAATTGGTATCTTGAAGCCCTAGGCTCTAATGTGACTTATTTGGAGGTGGGGCTTTCAGGAGGTAAATAAAGTTAAATGCGGCCATAAGGATGAGGTCCTAAGCTGGCAGCACTGAAGACATAAGCAGAAAAAGATCTTTTTCTCTCTCTTTCTCTCTCTCTCTCTCTCTCCACACACACACACACACACACACACACACACACACACACTCACACACACCAAGGAAAGGCCAGGCAAGGACACAGTGAGAAGGTGAACCTCTTCAAGCCAAGGAGAGGACTTTTGCCAGAACCTGACCGCACTGACACCCTGATCTCAGTCTTTCAGCCTCCAGAACTGTGACGGAATAAACTTCTGCTGTTTACAACCCAATCTATGGTATTTTGTTATGGCAGCCCAAGTTAACTAAAATACACACCGAATTCAGTGCCATGGGAAACTTCAGAGTAAAGGGTTTCAGACTATGCACAGCTTTGTCGGGAGGGATCCATTTGGAATATAATCCTGGATGCTAAATGCCATCATGTTTTCTCAACGTGAAAATTCATACCTTATAAGTTCAACATGGATAACAACAGATAATAGAGTCTTAAGAAAAAGACTTTGATATATGAACTCTCAAATAGAAAATGAAAATGCTTGAGGAGAAAACAAGAAAGTACTCGGTAAGACAATGCAGACGCCTCCTTTCTGTGCAGGTCAGACTGTAGTTCAGTCTTCCCAAATGACAGCGGTCAATCCCCAGTGGATAAGGGGGCACTTTCAGATATGGGGACAGGGGCTGCATTCCTCATGCAATGGCATCAGAGGTATCTAAGCCACACACAAAACAAGTGATGATGGACAGTGGAAGCTCCATCTCAGCACAAATTAAAACCACTCTCCTGGGCACGGGCACAGGGGAGAAAAGAAAAGACATCTCCAAAATTTTCTTCTTGTGGACCAACTAAATTTTTGTGTGCTTGCAGAATTTCTAGCACAAAGTTCCTGCCACAGAGAGCAGAAATTTAGAAATTACTCTTGACATATAATGTAGCATCCTTCTCTTGAATATAAACTCTTTGTCTTCCAAGTCAGCCAATTCCATTGTTGAACATTAAATCTTAGGGCTTGAGGTTTAACAAGAACATGTTTCTTTAAAAAAAACAACCTTCCTTTGATGATTCTGTGGTTGTTAAACTCCCACAAATGTCCTTGAAATATTTTGCGTCCAATAAGAGTCATGTCTAGTTAAACATAACCTCTTCCTTCTGGTCTAAATCCTTTGTATACTCATTTACATTTTCTGAAATGTTTTATTTTATATAGGAGTATAGCTGATTAACAATGCTGTGATAATTTCAGGTGGACAGGAAAGGGACTCAGCTATACACACATGTGTATATACTCATTTATAATATCAAACTTCTCAGTTGTATTACCTTGGGAAGCAATTAAGCCTATGTATAATTATTTTAATAAATAAGACTATGAATGTGGTTAACAGCTTTTAAAATTTTCAGCAGAGCTTGGCCTTTTCTTTTTTTTGGTAAATTTGCAAAGAAAGAAATAAGAAATATGCAATGGAGTAGTGGTGTAGCAAGGGAGCAGAGAGAGTCTCACCTTCCCTTCTTTACTGTTTTTCCCTTGATCATTAATTACTCAGACCAACCACAGAACAACTCAACACGGAGGGTGGGAGGAGGGGAAGAATCACAGATCTTCAGAAAAATGAATACATGGATTTATTATTCACTGGATTCTCAAACAGGTCCAAGAATTCAAAAAGGTTAAGAATCCCTGAGGGGAAAAGCCTTCAATAAATCTGAGACTCTCGAATCAAAAGGGTTAAATGTGTTAACAGTCACCAAGTTGGTTTAGAGATAGAAATAAAGAGACTTCATGGGCTTTCAACCTCTGTAGACAATGGAAGGTGTTTGTTCGGTTAACTTTTCCAAAAACGACTTCCTGCCAAGCAATGGGCTGCAACACTTGCTCACAATAGTCTGCACTTCCCACACAAGCCGCTGAGAAAACCCTGATTTCCGTGGACTGTTTCTGAGTGGTGCCATTATATGGCAGTCGAGAAAAGGAGTGGGAGGGAGGAGGGAAACACTGCATTCAGTTCTCATGCAATCTATTTTTAACATGCCTGAGGTTTCCAGCCATCAGTGTAATGAGACTAGATTTAAAAACAAGAAGAGCAGTAGGGCAGCAAAGGCCCACTGTGGAGGGAGTGGTCCTGACTCCTTAAGGATGCTAGCAGCTACTTTGGTATCACCTAGATGCTTATAGTACTCATCAACTTACCCTTAATTAGAGGGCATCATGATAAAAAAGCAAATGTGTAACATGAATGACTTAGATTCTCCCTTTTTGTTGTCTTACAACTCTCTGCAATCCATCTACTGAGTTTTATGTTTCATACACTTACTAAGAAATTTCTGCAATCTTTCATCCTGGTATTGCTCTAGGTTCATATATATATATATATATATATATATATATATATATATATATACACATATATATATATATAACAAATTTGATGACCATGGCTGGGATTCAGGACAGGTATTTATTGCTAAAACACTCAAAGAGCAGTTTAGCTAGTATATCATCCTTCAAGA
This sequence comes from Antilocapra americana, assembly GCA_007570785.1. Classification (NCBI taxonomy): domain Eukaryota; kingdom Metazoa; phylum Chordata; class Mammalia; order Artiodactyla; family Antilocapridae; genus Antilocapra; species Antilocapra americana. The sequence continues at coordinate 31,415,422 of ML663565.1, forward strand.
TCAAGATACACCAAGTTTTATGACACTGTGGTGACGACACAGTAATGCTCTCCTGTTAAACCTCAAAACAACAATGAAATCAACAGTCACCACTTGTACAAAGCAGAGACTCTAGGGGTATTACTTTTTAATCTTTTTTTTTTCAAGTTCTCTCTCTCTTCCTTCTCCAGAAGATCAGTTGTCGGCCTGACTACTAGGGAACCAAGCAGGTATTAATTAAGAAAATTATCACAGTAGTCATAAGAGCAGCCAGAATTACTTAAACGCTTGATAGTGATAATATACAATACTGAACACTTTACCAATGGCATCTCATTTCATCCTTGTTTCTCCCATTTACAGATGATAAAAGTGGGTTCAGGAAAGTCAGTTACTTGACAAGGCAATACTGCTAGTAAATGGTGGAGCTGAAATTTAAATCAAATTGCATCTTTCTCCAAAGCCTCATGTTCTTAACCCTTATGCTATACAACTTCAAGCACGAGAAACTTACATCAGGCAAGATAAGTCACTTACTTCTTAGAAAAATCTACCTGGCACGGAGACTCAGAAATCACAGCTCAGCCTCTCCAGTCTCCCAATGGAGGTGAGGATGGGGGAAAAGAGGAGGTAGATGAATGGAGAAAACATGTCATCCAACACCTCTCATCTTGCATAGCTGGCATCTTATCTTTGCTTGGCCATTTCAGTCATGTAGCTAACATTCACCCTGGGAGAAGCAGCTTTGTGCAATTACTCCATCTCCTCTAAGTGGAGCTTAGTAATCTGCCAAATATAAAACCATCCTACTGGTCTTGTTCCTGTTATCGTTATATCTGTGACTGGTACCCTACAGAATAAAAAATAACATTTCTTAACCAGGGAGCCATTTATTATGTTACTTAATGTTCCAAATGTCTTCTATTTTTCTATTCTCTTTATTATAAATGGAAAATGTACCTAACTTGAACTTGTCTTTAATTTCAGGAATAATTGTTGTTCAGTTGTTCAGTCATGTCTGACTCTTTGCAACCCCATGGACTGCAGTATGTCAGGCTTCCCTGTCTTTCACCATTCCCCTGGAGCTTGCTCAAAAATCATGTCCATTGAGTCAGTGATGCTATATAACCATCTTATCCTCTGTTGTCCCCTTCTCCTCCTGCCCTCAATCTGTCACAGCATCATGGTCTTTTCCAATGATTTGGCTCTTCACATCGGGTGGATTAAGTATTGGAGCATCAGCTTCAGCATCAGTCCTTCCAACGAATATCCTAAAGATTGATTTCCTTTATGATGAACTGGTTGGATCTCCTTGCAGTCCAAGGGACTCTCAAGAGTCTTCTCCAACACCACAGTTCAAAATCATTAATTCTTTGGTGCTCAGCCTTTTTCATGGCCCACCTCTCAAATCTGTACATGACTACTGGAGAAACCACAGCTTTGGCTATACTGACATGATGTCTCTGCTTTTAAATACGTTATCTAGGTTTGTCATAGCTTTTCTTCCAAGGAGCAAGTATCTTTTAATTTCATGGTTTTGGAGACCAAGAAAATAAAGTCTGTCACTGTTTCCATTGTTTCCTCATCTACTTGCCATGAAGATATAGGACCGGATGCCATGATCTTAGTTTTTTGAATGTTGAGTTTTAAGCCAACTTTTTTACTCTCCTTTTTCACCTTAATCAAGAGGCTCTTGAGTTCCTCTTCGCTTTCTGCCATAATATATAATTAGAAATAGGAAAACTTGGCAACACTCTGGAAGCTGAAAAAAAAGGAAAATTGCCCAGATTCCTACAGAGACTTATGGAATAGGTTTCTGAGATGTGAATCTCTTACTCAGTTCTCTCGGCTCTCAGCTTCTCAGCTTTCTCTCCTTGACCCACTTGCCTTCTGTTTTGAGCCTCATTCTACCCACAGATCCTTTTGCCACAATATAAGTTAGAGCAAAAATTACACTTACTGATAAGTAGACAACTTCAATAATATTAAAACAATGAGAAAAAGAACCCTGAAATTTCTGTGTGTAGTTAAAACAATTTTAAAAGTTGTTTGTTTTCATCAAATACATCATATAACTTATTGTGAATAATTTAGAAAACAGAAAATATAAAGAAAACCATCACTCATATTCACAGAAAGTGGAAACACACTATTCATATTTTCTGGACTTCTTTTTAATATTTATTGAAACATGTATATTGATGAATTCACTCATCTAACAAAAATCGAGTAACTAGTATGTGCCAGGCAATGTTTAGGTGTTGAGGACATAGCAGTAAACAGGTAAAAACTTCTTCCTAAAGGAGCTTATATTCTAATTGAGGAAGACAGATAATAACTCTCCCAAATGAGTTAGTTATATGGTATATTAGAAGATAGCAAGTGCTGTGGAGAAAAACTCAGTGAGGAAGAGGGATCGGGTATTCAGTTCAGTTCAGTCACTCAGTTGTGTCCAACTGTTTGTGACCCTATGGACTGCAGCACACCAGGCCTCCCTGTCCATCACCAACTCCTGGATCATACTCAAAGTCATGTCCATCACATCGGTGATGCCATCCAACCATCTCATCGTCTGTCGTCCCCTTCTCCTCCTGCCCTCAATCTTTCCCAGCATCAGGGTCTTCTCAAATGAGTCAGCTCTTCACATCAGGTGGCCAAAGGATTGGAGTTCAGCTTCAGCATCAGTCCTTTCAATGAACACCCAGGACTGATGTCCTTTAGGATAGACTGGTTGGATCTCCTTGCATCCAGGGGACTCTCAAGAGTCTTCTCCAATACCACAGTTCAAAAGCATCTGTTCTTCAGTGCTCAGCTTTCTTTATAGTCCAACTCTCACATCCACACATGACCACTGGAAAAACCATAGCTTTGATTAGACAGACCTTTGCTGGCAAACTAATGTCTCTGCTTTTTAATATGCTGTCTAGGTTGGTCAAAGCTTTTCTTCCAAGGAGCAAGCATCTATTAATTTCATGGCTGCAGTCACCATCTGCAGTGATTTTGGAGCCCTCAAAAATGAAATCTCTCACTTTTGGACTGGAGTGAGGACTATCATTTTTAATTAGGGTGAGTCAGTCACTAAGAATGTGACATTCTCAGCCAAACTTTGAAAGGGATAAGAGACAAATCCATACATATGTCTCATAGAACAACCTCAAACTAACATGGACAACGCAGTGAAGCATTCATCTCTTGCTCGGCTTCATTGATGACTTGGAGTAGCTTAGTCTCAGGTGGCAGTTCTCTTCTGCATGTCCCGTATCCTTTTCCTGAGACCAGGGAACAATCAGAGGTTTTTTATTTCCATGACAATGGCAGGAGCACAAAAAGGCAAGAGCCACAACTTGAGCAATGTTGAAGCATTTGCTTGTACCATGCCAAGCATTTTTGGCACTATAGATTTGCCAAAAACAATCCATATGGCCAAGTTAACGTCAAAGTGGAGAGAGATACTCTTTCATATGAAAAAGTAGAGGTGAGAGAATAAAGTGAATATTTTAAACAATAGTCTAATCTATCATAGACCTCTCTATTGTTTATAAACAGTCATATTCCTTTCATATGCCAAATATACTCACTGCCACCTCAAGTCACCCCTGCCCAAATTTCATCTATTAGATAACAGCAGACGCAAAGTCCAGAATCAAGTCTAGATGCACCTCCTCTTTTTCAGACTCATGATATAAATAAACTGACCATCTCCCTTATCTCATCCAAAATACAGTAATGGAATGAAGACAGGATGACCATAATAAACAATCGCATTTGAAGAAGGGAAGAATGACAGACACCTGACAATCCATGGTCCACTGCAATTCTGAGACCGTTATAAATGTGTTGCCGTATTTTTCTCAGGGAAGAAAATATTCCTTGATTTGGTCCAATTTCTGATCCCTGAAAGTTTCTGCCTAATCTGTGATTCTCCAGAACTATTGACAAAGCCCTCCATGAGTGAGGTGGAGATCCTTCATTTTACATTCTTTTCCTTGGCCTTCCAACAAGAAGTTTGGAAAACATACCATCCTAGAATTCTGAGATTTCTCAGCCTGCTTCCTGCCACAGAACGTTAAGATGTCATTTATAATTCATATAGTCTTAATGTCTTTTAGTCTGGCTGAGGTTAGTCCAACATAATATGCTCAAAGACTTTGGGGGTATTTCCATGTCTTTGGTTCTAATCAAAGCCATCTCCCCAAAACTACATTCACCATTCTTTTTGAAAGACATCACTCTTTCTAGACTCAGTTATAAGTACTTCAGGCACATAAGCATCTGTAAAGCACACTCAGTATAATGCAACAATAGCTATTTCTCAACCACAAGTTTGCAGGTCACTTGGGGCAGCTCTTTCCGGCATGGAGATTAGTGTTATGGGGAAGCTGGGGTGGCTCCTGCCATGTGTGTTTTATTCTCCTTCAGGGACCAGAAGGCCATCCAGTGGTGATGTTTTGCTCCTGGCAGTGGAAGATAAGCGTGGCTTACAAATGCACTCTGAAAGTGGATGGAGGGAGGGCAACACGGATGCCTAACCTCCTTGGCACAGCGTGGCACATCCCTTTAGTTCCTATCCCATTTTACCAAACCAGAGATGAGGCACCACTCAGCTGCAAAAGGACTGAGAAATGCCGAACCTGGCTGAGAAGTGGCTTCCCAGCTGTGGAAGGGATGCTCCAATCTTTGGAACTCAACTGTAAAAGAAAACAGATTAAGAAATATATACAGTATAAAGTCACTTCTATGATCTGTAGCGAGATCTCAGTGTAGTAAGAAATGTTGAAGATCTACATGAATAGAGAAAAAATATCTGGAAATACATATTGACAGTGGTTAGTGATGCATAGGAAGATTACAAGTAGTTTTATTTTCTCACTTACATGCAAACATGAAAAATTTGTACCTTAAGAGATAAAGTATAATTTTTATAATGAGAAAATAAGGAGATACTATAAAGTTCAAATAAGTTTCTTTTTACAGTGATATTTACTATTTTCACTAAGGGTGTGTAGTAAGACATCATCATTCTTTTTTTCACTTTTCCTTTATTCAGGAAATAAAAGTACCCATTTTTAATTTTTGTCATTTCTTTTAAAAAAATGAGTACGCTTTGATTTTTTTGGCCTGCCACTGAACTTGGTCATTCTTTTGAGAACACACATTCCTCTGGGTATATTGTTAGTCAAGGGCATTATCTTTCAGCACACAGAAAGAACAGAGATAAAAGCATTTTTCCCCTGTTATTTTAGAAGGAACAATTTCAGGTGGCCTTGGTGTCAAGTTCTATGTCAGCAGATATGTTCCCAAGAGACAGAAGAGCTCAAGGGACATAGAAATCAATGTTCCAGTCTTTTACCTATAGTCTCTATTCTAATCGATTCATACTGACAAATAGCCACTGTCATCTTCCGTTTGGTCGTATCTACCAACAGAAGGGGACTGAATGTGTACTATCCAAACTAGTCACTGAAATCTGTTCTCATGGAGGTAATCTGTAAACTAGAGTTCAAGAATTTCCTTTTAAAATGATTTCTTACCACTAGTGAAAATGAAGTCTTCAATCACCAGAAGCCTAAATAAATCACGACAGTCAAAGTTTTCTTTTAAGTTTTACTTGCCTAAATCAATTGTTTTAAGCCCCATCTTATTTTTCTGTCACAGAATCCTTGCCAATTACCTCCTATAAGGAAGGTACTTTTCAGAGTGTTACAAAGTGTAGAGGAACAAGGTACAAATCAAATCATCAGCAGTTCATTTCTCTAAGAAAGTTAATATCTAGTTGGGAAAATAAAGTATATGTAGAAAATTGTCTAGAAACCTTAATAATACAATAGCATTATTAGTATAGTCACATCCCATGTGATTAAAAAAAGTAAGAAATCTCCCTCATGGAGCTCCCATCTCCCTCTGAATAATTCAAAGTCCTAGAGGTTTACATGTACAACAGGGTATCAGTCTGCCATCCAGCCCCGCATGGGAGAGGTGGTTTCTATGTGCGACATAGACAGCAGCTATGATGTGGTCTCCAGGGAGAGACTGCCTCGGTCTCAGTCTTTGATTTCTGGTTCTGTCACCTTCTAGATTGGGTAATTTATCACCCCTCTTGGCTTCACCTTACCTCACCTAAAAAATATGGAGTGAGACACTTGAGGTCTCAGGGCAACAAATGAACCCAAATCTAAAGAAAGATAGAAGGAGAGCAGTAACGAGAACCCAACATGGGAGACAACAAAAGGAACGCAGATGTATAGAATAGACTCGTGGACTTTGTGGATGAGGGTAAGGGTGGGATGATACGGGAGAAGGGCATTGAAGCATGTTAATTGTCATGTGTCTAATCAATCGCCAGCCCAGGATTGATGCTCGGGACTGGTGCAGTGAGATTTCCCGGGGGGAAGGGAGGAGGGAGGGGGGATCCGGAGGGGAAGCATATGTAAACCCATGGTGATATCATGACAATGTATGGCAAAAACAATAAAATAAATAAATAAATAAATAAAAATTAAAAAAAAAAAAAGAAGAAGGAGAGCAAGCCCTTGCTTACCTAGGAAAGACACCGGGGAACATGTAAGATGATAAGAAGAAAGCAACCCATTTTTTCAACAAATCACTGAAAGTCAAGTGCAATGTTGTAAGAGAGTGCAGAAACCCAGAGAACCACAAACACAGAGAGGTTTGCATCTACTCACAGGCTCTTCTCCAGGAACCTCACCAAATACAAGAAAGATTTGGGATAGGTAAAGAGTTAGGAGAAAACCTTCCTTGTAGAGAAGACCTGAGAAGGGGAAATATCTTCCATTAGAGCAAGGGATTCTGCCCCACTTTTTCTTTAAGCAACAAAAGCCTTAAGCCACTGAGGAGAAACACGGGAAACTGTCTCTCTTGGGCAAAATGTCAAGGCCTATTGCACCTGGAGAAAGCAAATTTTCTTCTGTCCCTGCAGGGAGGGCAGGAAGTCGTCTGGGCTCAGGGGTTAGGAGTCTCCTACAAACAGAAGAAGGAGTGCAGAAGAATCATTTGAAAGTCCTACCCCCGGGGCTCAGGGACACAGTACTTAGCGATGGCTGAGACTGAATTAGGACAACAGACCATACCCTGATAACTAGCTTGAATAGCCAGGCCAGCAAGCAAAGTAAAAAGCAACAGCATCCCACTGCTGGGAGAGGGGCAAGTGACAGGAAAGAGATCCTGTCTGAGACTTGGGCACAAAGAGAAGACCTAAAGCTGAAGATGGAGCAGATATTGAGAAAAATTCTCCAAAAAACTAATTACCGCTCTAAGGACAAGGAATTTAATGCCTGTGGTATGCCAAGGGTCACAATAGCAATAAAACCATACCCGGGGTCAACCCCTGATTAGATTAACTTGATATTTCCTATCTCTCTCCAAAACCAAGCCAAAAAAGGTGGACATTTCCGAACACAAATAATATTAATTTGTCTTTACTGTTTTACCTCAAATGCCCAACATTCAAATAAAACATACAACACACAAAGAAGCAAGGAAAAGTAACACTCTGCCAAAAGACAAAGCAATCAACAGAACCAGACTCACATATAATCTAGATTTGTAGGTATCAAAGAATTTAAAATATGATATGTTAAACGCTTTAGTGGAAAAAAATGGACAATACTGCATAAATAATTCAGGAATTTCAGTAGAAAGATGAAAAATATAGCACCGAAATCAAATGTAAATGCTAGAAATGAAAAAAAAAAATAACAGAGATGAAGTATGCCTTTCATGGGCTAATGAGCTTATTTGAGGCAGCCAAGAAAAAAAAAATCGGTGAAATTAAAGAGTGGAAAGCTCTTAGAGAGATGGGAATACCAGACCATCATACCTGTATGCTGAGAAACCTGTATGTAGGTCAAGAAGCAACAGTTAGAACACTGTATGAAACAACTGATTGGTTCAAAATCAAGAAAGGGGTACGGCAGGTCTGCCTGCTGTCACCCTGTTTGTTTAACATATGTGCTGAGCACATCATGAGAAATGCCGGGCTGGATGAGTTACAAGCTAGAATCAAGATAGGCGAGAGAAACATCAACAACCTCAGATAGGTGGATGATACCACTCTAATGGCAGAAAATGAAGAGGAACTACAGAGCCTCTTGGTGAGGGTGAAGGAGGAGAATAAAAGAGCCAGCTTAAGACTAAGTATTAAAAAAAAGCTGAGATCATGCATCCGGCCCCATTACTGCATGGCAAATAGAAGCAGAAAAGATGGAACTGGTGACAGATCTCCTCTTCTTGGGCTCCAAAATCACTGCAGACAGTGACTGCAGCCGTGAAATCAGAAGACAATTCCTCTTGGCAGGAAATTGACGACAAATCTAGACAGTGTGTTGATAAGCAGAGACAACTCTGCTGACAAAAGTCTGTAAAGTCAAGGCTGTGGTCTCCCCAGTGGTAGGTCATGAACGGGTGTGAGAGCGGAACCTTGAAGAAGGCAGAACACCAAAGAACTGATGCCTTCGAACTGTGGTGCTGGAGAAGACTCCTGAAAGTCCCTTGGCCAGCAAGGAGATCAAACCAGTCAATCTTAAGAGAGGTCAGCCTTCAATGTTCACTGGAAGGATTGATGCTGAAGCTGAAGCTCCAGTATTTTGGTCATCTGCTGCGAACAGATGACTCATTAGAAAAGCCCCTGATGCTGGGAAAGATCAAGAGCAAAAGGAGAAGAGAGCATCAGAGGATGAGGTGGCTGGATGGCATCACCGATGCAATGGACATGAACTTGGGCAAACTCCAGGAGATGATGAGGGACAGGGAGCCTGGGCATGCTGCAGCCCATGTGGTCATGGAGAGTCAGACACAACCGGGTGACTGAACAATAGAAATTACAAAAAAAGAAACCCACAAAGAGAAAAAATGTTTAAGAAAAAGGGAAAGAACAGAACAGAAAATCTGAGTTGTGCAATAGTAAACAATCTAACATTTATGTAATTGGAGTCCTAGGAGACGAGAGAGAGAAAGAGGCAGAACAAATAAACTGTGGACTCTGGGTGATTATGATATGTCAATGCCAGGTCAGCAGTTATAACAAGTGTACCCTCTGGTGGAGGATATTCATAATGAGGGAGCCTATTATGTAGGTGGAGGGGTAAGTAGTATATGGGAAATCTCTGTACCTTCCCCTCAATTTAGTTGTGAAACTTAAACTGCTCTAAAAAATAAAGTCTTAACAAAGTTAAAATTTTTTTAACTTTACAGAGAAATTAACAAATTTATAGTTACACTTAAAAACATCAATTCTCTCGCAGTGATTAACAAGTAGTAAACATAAATGAATAGCTTTGTGGTAACTACTAGTAGTTAAGTAGTCAACATGAAGTTGCTTACATCATACTAAATAGTGAAAGACTGAATGCTTTTTCCCTAAGACTGGGAAAAAGAAAAGTATGTCCGCTTACACTACTCCTATTCAACATAATACTAGATGTCCCAGTATTGCAATAATAGGTTCCAGCAATGCAATAATACAAGATAAAAGATGTAAAAGAGAAAAAAAGGCATACAGACTAGAAAAGAAGAAAGAAAACTGTCTCTATTTGAGGAAAACATAATTGTCTATGTAGAATATTCCAAGGGATCTATCTACACATACACACACACACACACATACTCACTCTACTAAAACTAGTAAGTGAGCTTAGCCAGATCACAGGATACAAATTCAATATACAAAATGTATTGGATTTCTATATAGTACCAATGAACAATTGGAAATTACAAAAAAAGTAAATTAACTAGGGAAGTAAACAATGTCTTTTCCCAACTGATAGCTCTACTAATTAAAGTAAGAAGCTAGAATAATACTTCATATTTTAAATATATAGACAAAAAAAATCTAAGTGTTGAAGTTTGGGAGAGATTACTTTCTCCCCTCATGGTGAATTAAACTAGATTGTTTGTGTTATTTTAGCTTATTAAACAAACTTTCTGAAAAAAATTTGTGTCAAACTCAATTTCTTACATCAGCTAATGAAATATAAAGTGTGTTTTCATCCTTACTATCTCATATTCAACAGTATCTGTGTTGATAATGTTCCTATCTTCATTTTCTAAATTTCAAATAGTGTAGTAACAAAATGCTTGATGAACGGACATTTTCAAACTCCTATTTAAGGTGACTTGCCTCTTAAAAGAATCCACTGTTGTGTCGCCTACTGCCTCGTAGACCACTGTGTACCAGTTATGTTAAAACTCCCTGCCATGACCATGGCGGACATCATTAAACATAGCATCTTGGTCCTTTATCCTGTGACTAGGCTTAGAATCCTTCTCAACACAGCCACCACCTGACAGCCGGTAACGATCAAACAAAGCCGGCACACCTATTTAATGCTTAACATCCTAGAGCTACAACATCAAGTCCAAATTCCTTTGGAAATTGAGGTTCCATAATTGATCGCACCCTGATCTGCTTATCTGTCCAGTAACCTTTTCTTTGGTCTTCTCTCTGTCTTTTCCAAATCTGCCTTTCTTCAAGGTGCAGCTCAGTCTCAACATCAACCATAAAGCTCTCCCTCAAATACTCAGATTTACAAGGAGTACTCACTTTGGTGAGCGCCTATCCCACACATAAGCAACAGCACGTTTTAATGCTTAACCTGTCCTACGTTGGATTCATGAGACGCAACTCTGATTCCCCAAAGTGACAAGTGTTCTGTCCCATGATTGTTGTATAGCTCATTCACCATAGAACTGAAGGCAATACGGGAACTCAACTACAATAAGTAATTGGTTGGACCCTGCTGATTCTGTATAAAGAGCTGCTGTTTTTCACTAAACAATATACTCTAGAGTAACTTGTACGTAAAGTTCTAAATTGTTCATATCATTCTAATTCTGTTCATAAAGCTCTAGACATTTTTTCCAAGCTTTCCTAGAATTTCCACAGCTTCCAGATTTCTTCACAAATATCATTTTAATGGGTGCTCTGCTTCATTATAAGCATACTGAGAGAGAAAAAAAAAAGATGGGGATAAAGTAAACCAAATTGTTGATAGTGATTAACTTTGAGTGGCAAACTTACTGTGACATTAATTTTCATCTTTATTTTTGTGTGTTTTACAAGTCTTCTGCAGTTATAATATGCTACTTCATACTTGGAAAAATAAACTATGTAATTAAAAAAATACTCTCACGCCTTACTGTATGAGGCTGAGCTTCTTATCGGTAACAGGATCCCATCCTGGATCTCTGTAAGATTATTGAGGTTTCTGCAGAGCTTCTATTACTCCTTGAGGTAAGAATAAAGTGAAAAATGCTGGTCGTTTCACTGAAAGAAACAGAACGTCTAGCACATTAACAGGTGCAGATACACACAGAAACATAGACACACACAATGGCTTCTTCCTTAAAAATCAGAGTTTCTCTGTGGGGCAGTCACAAATCAAATATTTTCTAACCTCCCCTTTAACAAATTATACATGCTGCCTCTTTTCATTTGTTTTTTCTAGTTCTTTTTTTTTATTATTAGTTTTGCCATACAATGACATGATATCACCATGGGTTTACATATGCCTCTTTTCATTTTAAAACTTTTGCCTCTTTTCTTTCCTTTTATGAATTTCTAATCACTTTTTCTCAGCTTTACTCTTTGACAGCAAAGAAAGATTACAATTAATATGCTAGGTTTATTTTGCCAAAATATGGTATTATAATATGTTTATAGTCTCAGAAATTACAAAAGCAGATATATTTCCAGTCTTTAAATAAGACTTTATTTAAAGTCTTTATCCCCAGGCAGAACTTGGGGATAGACAAAGATAAAAAGTAGGTAGGTATAGTGGTAGGTAGACCTCTTATATCAGTCAGCAAGTTTCAGTTAATGAACCTAAAGAAAAGGGAATAAAATTAATTTTATCTTGGAAATATATAAAAGGAATATTCATAGAGCTTACTCTTTTATTTCTGTGAAGCTCAGAAATGATTATTCAAATGGTAGCACATAAATCCTAATTTTAAAAGCAGTATCTGTGATACCTTAAAATACTGTCATAATTTTAGTTCATTTCTATTTTGTGCTAATTTTACTAATCAAGGGCTTCCCCTGTGATGCTAGTGGTAAAGAACCTACCTGCCAATGCAGGAGACATAAGAGATGCAGGTTCAATCCCTGGGTCAAGAGGACCCCCTGGACAAGGGTACAGACACCCACTCCAATATTCTTGCCAGGAGAATCCCATTGGACAGAGGAGCCTGGTGGGCTACAGTCCATGGGTTGCAAAAAGTCCATCATGACTGGGCGGCTTAGCATGAATTCATGATCTGTCTTTTAAACAATAACAGAAATCAAACAAACAAAAAAGAACTGAATTTTATTTCACTATATTTACTTCAACCTTTTATTTACATATATATGAGAACCCTAAGAACTGAGGCCCAATAAAAAGATATTAGGGCTTCCCTGGTGGTCCAGTGGTAAGACTCCAAGCTCCGAACACAGGGGGCCTAGGTTAGATCCCTGGTCAGGAATTTAGATCCCACATGCTGCAACTAAGGCCCAGCATAGTCAAATAAATAAAATTTTAAAAATATCTTTAGGCAAGGGTGGGATGATTTGAGAGACTAGCATTGAAACATTTATATTATTTTATGTGAAACAGATCACCAGTCCAGGTTCGATGCATGAGACAGGGTGCTCAGGGCTGGTGCACTGGGATGACCCAGAGGGATGGGGTGGGGAGGGAGGCGGGAGGGGGTTCAGGATGGAGAACACATGTACACCCATGGCTGATTCATGTCAGTATATGGCAAAAACCACCACAATTTTGTAAAGTAATTAGCCTCCAATTAAAATAAATAAAATTTTAAAATAAATAAATAAAAATATTTTAGAGAAAATAAAAAACACACTGATATAAATTCTGTCTCATTGCCTGGTTGTCTGTTCAACAATTGAGTTCATTTAGTTTGTAATTTCTCTGTTCAGAGCAGAACTTGCAACTTTTTAAATGACCATAGTAATCCCCTAGAGCCATTGTTTCCAATGATTATTTTATTCACATGCTATCACTGAGGGAATTTTCTTCTCTAGTACACTGAACTTTTGACAGTCCATATGGTCTTAACGAATTCCCCAGGTGCTGTTCATCATCTAACCTGTATTTTTGGCAGCCTGCAGAGGTACTTAAGCCTGCCTCTGTCTTTTTTCCTATTGCTGCTTAAGATGTTTTTTAGAGAAGAAAGTTTGAAGTGGTTACTGGAAACAATTGAGTTTTACATGCTTATATTTATCAACACAAAAGTACTGTCAAGGAGAATTCACTTCTGGGAGAAGGAAACAAAGCTGTTCACTTAATAACTACAGAGAACTACTATTGGAATATGTCTTTGATGTTATTCTTCAGACTTTTAGGTTGAGTTTACTGCCTTTAGTTCATTATAAAAAGCACTACACAATATTTTCTTCCTCTAACTGATAAATCTGAGAAAGTTCAGAATGAGCACGAAATTGGCCCAATCGTCAGCCTTGCTTATTATAAGATTACAGATTAATTCTAGAATATCTGCATATATTATTAGCTAGCTGAATTGAAATAATGGCTAATAAGTTCATGATAAAGGTGGATAGATAATATTAAGACCACTTAGAAAGGAAAAAATGTTTTAAAATCTTCAAGCTATATTTGAAGGTTAATGTGTAAATCTATCTCTTTTATGTCTATTTTTTTTTTCTTTCAAATGTTTTATTGTGGAAAAATTTAAGCATAGACAAATATAAAGAGACTAAAATAGCAGATTCCATCACCTAGTTTTCATAATTACAATTCAGGGCCAACCTTGTTTCATTTTTATACCCATTCACTTCACTGTCTTAGCCCCCTTGGAATATTTTTTTTTTTATTATTGTTTTTGCCATACATTGAAACCTCTACTTCAGAAATGTTGCCCACAGAACCCTTGGAGGTAGGCATTATGAATACATTTACAGAGCAAAGAGTAGAATTCTGTATTCTCTTACTCTGAAACCAGGCACTTAAGTACTTATGCTATTTTTGCTCAATCTGGAAAAGCATGTTGCTCATTATAGTGCAACATTTTTGACATTTTTAAATGGCTGATCAGAAAAGGAACCCCCTGTCCATGCTTTGGGTCCAACATTGTACAAGTCACTCTCTGCAGGAGGCAGCTCTATCTTCCATTGCCAGCTCCTAGAAGGCCAGACACTCATACTCCCAGACCCCTGGCAGCTCAGATTCAGACCCCTGTGCTAAATTCAACATTATGGCCTCCCAACCAAGGATTCTGAATCTGGCACAAAGATTGAAGGAAACAGAGAGAGTTTAAAATTCATTTCTGGCTTTGGCAGCATCCAGGGATGATATTTCCGTTTCCAGTGTCGGTATTCACAGCAACATTAAGAGTCTCGCAGCCTAATCTATGACTCTGGTCTGAGTCCCCGGCAGTACAATCAGATCACTCCATGGTGTGATTCGCGGTGCTTGCGGCTACACTGGCTTGAGCCTAGTTCCGTGCCTTATTCTCCAACATTCTCACCAGTTCTATGCTGTCTAGCCAGTCAGTATCTTTTCAACCTCAACCAGCTGTAATTGGTCTCTGCATCTTATGTACTTACAGCTAAAGGATAATTATCCGTTTACCCCTGTACCATGTTATTTCTCTACTCCCTCAGCTTTACCTGAAGTTATTAGAGTATTATCCCTTCTGTCTCAAAATCCAGCCTTCACTTTTCCCTTCAATTGTAGGCTTTAATAATTTATTTATTTTTGCTCCCATTATTTTGCCCTCTGAGATTCCGAGGCTCACCACAGAACCACTGGAGAGAGTGTTTCCTGGTGTTTGGAAACTTTCTGCTTTATAAGACTCCCTTCCCAGAACAGATCTCCATCCCTACATCTTTTTATTTTTTATATTTTGTCTTACCTCCTTTCAAAGACAATGGGTTGCCTTTCTGGGTGCCTGATGTCCTCTGCCAGCATTCATAAGTTGTTTTGTGAAGTTTACTCAGCGTTTAAATGTTCTTTCGGTGAATTTGTTGGGGGAGAAAGTGGCCTCCCCATCCTATTCCTCCGCCATCTTAGGACCGCCCCTCCCTTCAGTTGTAAAGCCTTTTTGATTTTGACCTAGACAGGTGGCCACCCAACCAAAGTCTACATTTCCCAAATTTCCTTGCAGCTACATTGGTTCATATGACTAAACTCTGTGTGGGATGTGAGTGAAAATGAGTGGAATGACTTCTGCATCATAAGAGTAAAGGAAAGAAACATTCTTTCCACTTCTTTTTTCCTCACAACTTACTAGAAAGCAGACATGACAGTGAAAGCTGAAGCAGCTATTTCAGACCCTAAGGTGAAAACCACAGCTTGAAAAGGCAGAGCAACAATGTAGAAGGTGTGTGGGTCATAGATGAAGTGCAGCCTTCACCCCTGGTCTGCTTACCCTTGAATTGTTACTCATAAAATAAATGAAATTCTCTCTTTTTATAGGTCGTTGCTATTTCAGACTTAATTGAAGAGCCAAACTAATGTGACCATTAGCATTTTATTTTTAAAAATAATCTTCATATCCCCTTTTGGCCACATCATGCAGCAGGTGGGATCTTATTTCCGTGACCAGGGATCGGACCTGTGCCCCCTGCGGTAGAAGCACAGAATCTTAACCACTGGACTGCCAGGGAAGACCCTTGGCATTTTCAGCAATATTCTATAACTTCTTGCCAGTTATCCTCCGCCTTGGTTCTGCTGAAGCTTTGTCATGAGAAGAGGAACACTGCTTCATGTGCCTCCCACTTGAACTTGAAATTCATTTACTCTGTTAGCTTTTCATCAGTAACAGAAGTGAGAAGACATGACAGTGGCCCCTCTGCCACAGCGGCAGAGACAGAAACCCCAGTGGAGAGTGAGGACGTGTAGCAAATTCTAACGAGCACGGAAAGGTCAGACATTAGTTTTACATATGCTTCTTGAAAAGTGGTATAAGGCTTGTTAGCAATTCTTAAAAAATGGTGCAGTATTGGTTTTCTTTTTTTTTTAATTATTTTTTATTTATTTATTTATTTTTTAATTGGTTTTACCATACAATGACATGAAACCGCCATGGGTTTACATATGCTCCCCCTCCAGAACCCCCCTCCCTCCTCCCTCCCGATTCCCTCCCCCTGGGTCATCTCAGTGCACCAGCCCCGAGCATCAATCCTGGGCTGGCGATTGATTTCACATGTGATAATTCACATGTTTCAAGGCCATTCTCCCATATCATCCCACCCTTGCCCTCTTCCACAAAGTCCACGAGTCTGTTCTATACATCTGCGTTCCTTTTGCTGTCTCGCATGCAGGGTTCTCGCTGCCATCTTTCTAAATTCCATATATATGTGTTAGTATACTGTATTGTTGTTTTCCCTTCTGGCTTACTTCACTCTGGATAATAGGCTCCAGTTCCATCCACCTGAGTAGAACTGATTCAAATGAATTTTTTTTTAATGCTGAGTAATAGTTTTCATTCTGAGGTTCATGGCACAGTACCTAAATAGAACAAATAAAACAAAACAGCTGTGTTGTGGTTTATGACACTAATGTTTTCTATTGATAAAACTGCAGTTGAGGTTTTCTTTTAATTAATCACACTAAAGAAAGGTTCCAAAAGTAAGTCTCTCTTCCAATTCAACATAATCTCTATGCCATAAATTAAAATTTAAAAAGTCAAATGCAAAGCAGTTATGAAGATCATCCTTTCTTTTCTAAGCTTACAGTTCGACCATTCCCACATGCGTAAGATAAGAGGGTAGGGAAACAAGTAGCTTTGCTAAACATTTTGGTATGTGGAGAAACCATTTCGGCACTGATGCTATGGGACTGCAAAAAAGTTCAAACGCAAATGAAACCTGCCTACTGTAATAAATTACTGGGCACGTTAGGGCCTTGATTTGACCCAGAATGCTTCATAAAGGGTTTTACTGTGTCTAAACCTCTACTTTTTTTGAGTTAAAAAAAAAAACTGCCTCTTTCCCCATCTGTGGTTCATATTCTATAGCTAGGGGGAATAAAAAGAAACCCCATTTCTGTGCATTCTATAGCTAGGGGGAATAAAAAGAAACCCCATTTCTGTGCTGTTTGTGTTGCAAAAATGTAAAAGTTTATTACTCCTAGGAAGTCAGATCAAGTCATTAGTAATTATAAGCACTAACTTTACTATCACTATTAATTTTCTTTGGATTTCCCTGGTAGCTCAGAAATTTTCTTTATCCACCTGAAATACAAGAACATTTTTAAGCACTGCTGAAATTGTCATTGAAAACAACACACATATGACATATCATAAAATCATCTTCTTTAATCATTATCGACTTCCTTCCATACATATTAAAAATCCAAGAGATTCGATAACTTCTGCCCTCTATTTTGGTATTTATCTGGACAAGCATCTCTTAATAGTATGAAGATGACCAGCTAAGAGCTCAGCTGCCGAAGATGACTGCTTTAAAGTCCTTGTAATATCAGTCTAAGACAGCCCACGAGATGAACGAGGAGATTAATCACAGGCCTTTGAAAATGGGTAAGCAAACCACAGCCAAATGGATAATGTTTCACAAAGAACATGTAATCTTTGGGTGCTGGGGTTTATTTGACCACATGCATTCCGTAATGGCTATCAAGTCTACTACCACGAAACACCCACTGAGCTCTAAGCCAACAGGGAAAATGAAATCCTGTCTATATGAAGTCAAGATGGCAACTGATTCAGTTTACCTCACCAAATATTTAATAGTACTTTCCATATGCCAGGCATTAGGGTAGGTGATAAGGATGTAGCAGTGAATTAGACGCAGCTCTGACAAACCTTGCTTTTTTTTTTCTTTTTTGCATTTCTTTTTCTTGGAGATAGGCTTCATCCCTGTCTCCTGTACAATGTCACGAATCTCCATCCATGGTTGATCAGGCACTCTATCAGATCTAGTCCCTTAAATCTATTTCTCACTTCCACTATATAATCATAAGGGATTTGATTTAGGTCATACCTGAATGGTCTAGTGGTTTTCCCCACTTTCTTCAATTTCAGTCTGAATTTGGCAGTAAGGAGTTCATGATCTGAGCCACAGTCAGCTCCTGGTCTTGTTTTTGTTGATTGTATACAGCTTCTCCATCTTTGGCTGCGAAGAATATAGTCAGTCTGATTTCAGTGTTGACCATCTGGTGATGTCCATGTGTAGAGTTTGCTCTTGTGTTGTTGGAAGAGGGTGTTTGCTATGACCAGTGGTCCTCTTGGCAGAACTCTATTCGCCTTTGCCCTGCTTCATTCTATACTCCAAGGCAAAATTTGCCTGTTACTCCAGGTGTTTCCTGACTGCCTACTTTCACCTTCCAGTCCCATATAATGAAAAGGACATCTTTTTTGGATGTTAGTTCTAAAAGGTCTTGTAGGTCTTCATAGAACTGTTCACCTTCAGCTTCTTCAGCATTACTGGTTGGGGTATAGGCTTGGATTACTGTGATATTGAACGGTTTGCCTTGGAAACAAACAGAGAGCATTCTGTCATTTTTGAGATTTCATCCAAGTACTGCATTTCGGACTCTTTTGTTGACTATGATGGCTACTCCATTTCTTCTAAGGGATGCTTGCCCACAGTAGTAGATATAATGGTCATCTGAGTTAAATTCACCCATTCCAGTCCATCTTAGTTCGCTGATTCCTAGAATGTCGACGTTCACTCTTGCCATCTCCTGTTTGACCCCTTCCAATTTGCCTTGATTCCTGGACCTAACATTCCAAGTTCCTATGCAGTATTGCTCTTTATAGCATCAGACCTTGCTTCCATCACCAGTCACATCCACAACTGGGTGTTGCTTTTGCTTCGGCTCCATCCTTTCATTCTTTCTGGAGTTATTTCTCCACTGATCTCCAGTAGCATATTTTGCACCTACCAACTTGGGGAGTTCATCTTTCAGTGTCCTATCATTTTGCCTTTTCATACTGTTCATGGGGTTCTCAAGTCAAGAATACTGAAGTGGTTTGCCATTCCTTTCTCCAGTGGACCACATTCTGTCAGATCTCTCCACCATGACCCATCTGTCTGGGTGGCTCCACATGGCATGGCTTAGTTTCACAAAGTTAGACAAGGCTGTGGTCCATGTTATCAGATTTAGCTAGCTCTCTGAGATTGTGGTTTCAGTCTGTCTGCCCTCTGATGCCCTCTCTCAGTGACTAAAGTCTTACTTAAATGCAAAAAAGCAAAATGGCTGTCTGAGGAGGTCTTAAAAATAGCTGTGAAAGGAAAAGAAGTGAAAAGGAAAGGAGCAAAGGAAACATATACCCATTTAAATGCAGAGTTCCATAGAATAGCAAAGAGAGATAACAAAGCTTTCCTCAGTGATCAATGCAAAGAAATAGAGGGGAAAAATAGAATGGGAAAGACTAGAGATCTCTTCAAGAAAAGTAGAGATACCAAGGGAACATTTCATGCAAAGATGGGCTCAATAAAGGACAGAAATGGTATGAACCTAATAGAAGCAGAAGATATTAAGAAGTGGCAAGAATACACAGAAGAACTACACAAAAAAGATCTTCATGACCCAGATAATCACAACGGTGTAATCACTCACCTAGAGCCAGACATCCTGGAATGCAAAGTCAAGTGGGCCTTAGGAATCATCATTATGAGCAAAATTAGTGGAGGTGATGGAATCCCAGTTGAGCTATTTCAAATTCTCAAAGATAATGCTATGAAAGTGCTGCACTCAATATGTCAGCAAATTTGGAAAACTCAGCAGTAGCCACAGGACTAGAAAAGGTCACTTTTCATTCCAATCTCAAAGAAAGGCAATGCCAAAGAATGCTCAGACTACTGCACAATTGCACTCATCTTACATGCTAGTAAAGTGATGCTCAAAATTCTCCAAGCCAGGCTTCAGCAATACATGAACTTCCAGATGTTCAAGTTGGAATTAGAAAAGGCAGAGGAACCAGAGATCAAATTGCCAACATCTGCTGGATCATTGAAATAGCAAGCGAGTTCCAGAAAAGCATCTATTTCTGCTTTATTGACTATGCCAAAGCCTTTGATTGTGTGGATCACAATAAACTGTTGCAAATTCTGAAAAAGATGGGAATACCAGACCATCTGACCTGCCTCTTGAAAAACCTGTATGCAGGTCAGTAAACAACAATTAGAACTGAACATGGAACAGACTGGTTCCAGATAGGAAAAGGAGTACATTAAGGCTGTATATTGTCACCCTGCTTATTTAACTTATATGCAGAGTACTTCATGAGAAATGCTGGGCTGAATGAAGCACAAGCTGGAATCAAGATTGCCAGGAGAAATATCAATAACTTCAGATATGCAGATGACACTACCCTTATGGAAGAAAGTGAAGAGGAACTAAAGAGCCTCTTGATCAAAGTGAAAGAGGAGAGTGAAAAAGTTGGCTTAAAGCTCAACAACATTCAGAAAACTAAGACCATGGCACCTGTCCTATCACTTGTGGTGACTACAAACTCTGAAATAGATCACTTCAATGTGTAAAAATTCCAGCTATCAGCACACAGACATATAGTAAAAGTGTCTGGGTTCAAAATCTAACTCTACTGTATACTTCTATTTATTTGTTCATACTTATACATTACTTGAATTCTTGATGCCTCAACTTCTTGATCTGTAAAATGGGAATAATAATTATATGTGCCTTAAAGGGCTGTGGTGAAGAGTAAATGAGAAATATATTTAAATCACTTAGGACAAATCGTAGTTAGAGTAAATGTTCAATAATTATAAGCCGTGGTCTTCAAAGTAAAATAATATCTCCAGGGAGACAAGAGAAGAGGGGTCTAGGATACAGCCATAAGGAGCTTCAGCATTTGAAGATTAGGAAGAGGAGGTGAAACCTTCAAGGGAAAATAAGTAGCCAAAGGTGCTAAGAAAGTCAGAGGGTGTCACAGGAATCAGGGGGAAAATGGGCTTATCAGGCAGAAGTTCATAAAAACATACCAAAAACTAGAAAGAGTTTAAGGAAGGTGGGAATTGAATATTGTCCTTTGAAGTCTTTAGGTCCTTGGTGGTTTCAACAAGAACCAGTCAATGAAATGGTTTGAGAATGGAAGTAAATGGTGCTCAACTGAAGAACCTAGCAGAGATGCGGAGGTCTGGCTGTCATGGGCAGAAGCCTGCTGGGGAATAGCTGAAAGGTCTTAGAGGACCCCCGGGAAGACTTTTTTAGATACTAAGATAGAAGAGACTAGAGTGTGTTCAAATGCCTGCAACCCATGTGTGCATGCTGAGTTGCTTCCATCATGTCCGACTCTGTGCTACCCTATGGACTGCTGCCAACCAGGCTCCACTGTCCATGGGATTCTTCAGCAAGAATACTGGAGTGGGTTGCCATGCCCTCCAATGGGGGATCTTCTTGACCCAGGGATCAAACTTGCATCTCTTAAGTCTAACTTGCATTGGCAGGCGGGTTCTTTATCACTAATGCCTCCTGGGGAGCCCATGAAATCCATGAACGGGTGGTAAATGTTGAAATCCTAATCACAGGCTTCTCAGCTTACAAGTAACAGAAAACTACTCTTACTTCTCAGGAACTCTTGCTAATAATCTAAGTGAAGTGATATGCCCATAGAAAAAATGCCTACAGACCTCTACTAAACCACTTATCATGCTGAAATTATTGGTATATTTGTTATTTCACTCACTAAAATAGAATGCATTTCATTGCAGGGATGGCTTATCTACTCCCATGCCTGGCATGTTCAATTCATTAGTCAAACAAGAAAGTCTAGCCCATGAATGAAATTAATGCCATTTACTTGTTAAACACACATGTTCAGTTCTTCTCATTTTCAAAAAACTAGTCTGGATAGAGAGAAAAGCTACGAACTTTTTTTTTTGTTTGTTTTTGCCATACATTGTCATGATATCACCATGGGTTTACATATGCTTCCCCTCCGGAACCCCCCTCCCTCCTCCCTCCCCCCCGGGAAATCTCGCTGCACCAGTCCCGAGCATCAATCCTGGGCTGGCGATTGATTAGACACATGACAATTAACATGCTTCAATGCCCTTCTCCCATATCATCCCACCCTTACCCTCATCCACAAAGTCCACAAGTCTATTCTATACATCTGAGTTCCTTTTGTTGTCTCCCATGTTGGGTTCTCATTACTGTCTTTCTAAATTCCATATATATGTGTTAATATACTGTATTGTTGTTTTTGCTTCTGGCTTACTTCACTCTGGATAATGGGCTCCAGTTTTGTCCATCTGAGTAGAATTGCTTCAAATGAATTTTTTTTTAATGCTGAGTAATATTCCATTGTGTATATATACCACAGCTTTCTTATCCATTCGTCAGTTGATGGGCATCTAGGTTGCTTCCATGTCCTGGCTATTGTAAACAATGCAGCGATGAACATTGGGGTGCACGTGGCTCTTTCAATTCTGGTTTCCTCGGTGTATATGCCCAGCAGTGGGATTCCCATTCACCATGGAAACAAAAAGAATAAAATACTTAGGAGTATTTCTACCTAAAGAATCAAAAGACTTGTATATAGAAAACTATAGAACACTGATGAAAGAAATCAAGGAGGACACAAACAGATGGAGAAATGTACCGTGCTCATGGATTGGAAGAATCAATATAGTGAAAATGAGTATACTACCTAAAGCAATCTATAGATTCAATGCAATTCCTATCAAGCTACCAGAGGTCTTCTTCAAAGAATTAGAACAAATAATTTCTCAATTTGTATGGAAATACAAAAAACCTCGTATAGCCAAAGCAATCTTGAGAAAGAAGAATGGAACTGGCGGAATCAACCTACCTGACTTTAGGCTATACTACAAATCCACAGTCATTAAGACAGTATGGTACTGGCACAAAGACAGAAACATAGATCAATGGAACAGAATAGAAAGCCCAGAGATAAATCCACGCATCTATGGACACCTTATCTTTGACAAAGGAGGCAAGAATATACAATGGAGAAAAGACAACCTCTTTAACAAGTGGTGCTGGGAAAACTGGACAGCCACTTGTAAAAGAATGAAGCTACGAACTTTTTTTAAAGGCCTAGATAAAGAGATTTCTATAACTTTTTAACATGTGTTAGAACAGATAAAGCCACACAGACTAAGATTTCCTCTCTAACTTTCCTGTAAGTACTGTATTTTATATATTTCTGTACCTTCCACAGTCCACAAAGGCACTAAACATAAAGGAAGAGGTTAAATAAATATTTATTGACTGATCTCTCTTTTACCTTCATGAAATTTTATATATATGAAGGAGAAACACTGCTGCTGAATATTGAGATAAAAGAGTAATTTCTTTTCAGTACTGGTCGAACAGTTTGTGTCTCCCAACCATTTTACAAAAGAATGTTCACACAAAACAGCAGGTAAATGAATTATGGTAAGACCATTCATTTGCCACTTAAAGTAGATGTATTGGTCTCAGTGCAATATGCAATCGTTTTTAGCTGTCGGGTGATTAAATTGCAAGCTTAAGTTCTAATTGTTTACATTTGTTGTGTTGAAAATGGATAATAAAGTTAATCCGCTCTCAGGAACCCCCCTGATGGGCAGAGAACTTGTCTAGCAATATAAAAACAAGATGTTTTTCATTAAGAAACATTTACACAGTGACCAATCTATTGTTCTCTAGGATGAATCAGTACATGGACATTTTCTTTCTGTGCAAAATATAGTCATTTTATAATATTTTGTTGCTTCTGCTCCTTCTGCCTCAAGCACAGATGCAGTAAGAGAACTAAAAAGTCAGAAAAACAGCTAGAACTCAAGTGTTCTGACATTCAGTCTTTCTTGACTAAAGGAACTCAGCAAGGGATGTTATTTCTAGTCCCAGTACATCAGAAAAGTCTCACTAAATGCACATTTCTGTGGCAAAGGTCACTGATTCATCTATATCTGTGTTTTCAGAAATAAAATAATATTATCTGGAAGAATAAAATTAATATGGATATTTAAGCTGTGAATTCAGGACCATACTTGGTTAAAAACATGGGCCCTGTCATTAGGTGAATGGTATTTTTATGTCTTAGGCAGAAGAAAACCCTTCTCTCAGTCATTCTGGCATATCTGTGCTCCCAAAGAAAGTGCAGAATTGCATTTTTACTTCAAGTCATAAAATAAGCTGCTGTGCTATACCAGGGCATTTAAAGCCTATGTGACTTCTGGGAAAGATTATATAAACACATGAGCTCTCCTTCCAGAATCCCACTGAAGTGACCCATGGAATATTCAAATGGAAATATTGCCTGAGCACCAAATGCTAGAAGAGATTTCCATCAATCCATTCCAGAAAAAAACAAACAAACAAAAAATGGATGGAAAGCTTCCATGTCAATCAAAGTATTGTGTAACATGGGACTTCCCTGTTGATCCAGTGGTCAAGAATCTGCCTTTCAATGCAAGAGATGCATGTTCGATCCCTGGATGGTGAACTAAGATCCCACATGCCATGGGGTAGCTAAGCCCAAGCACCGCAACTCCAGAGAAGGCCAAACACAGCAATGAGGATCTCATGTACCACAGCTAAGACCCAAGGCAGCCAAGTGAGTAGACAGATAAAAATAAATAAATATTTTTTAAAAATATATTGGGTAATAAGATAATATTTCAATCACCCTTATAAACTAGAGAAAACAGCCAGAGACAAGGGCAAATATACATGACCATGGGTAGATTTCTTCTGTCTGTTGTTTTAGACCCACAGCCAACACCAAAAGGCTCCATGGTTTGCTTCTAACACAGGTAGAACCAAAGCAGGCATGGAAGTAGGCAAATGGAAAATGGGAAACAACTAATTTGTAATATAGCATAGAGACATACCCTGTGCCATGATGTGCCCCAGCACCATTTCCTTCTTAGACATTCTCATATTGATCAGCTCAGTTCAGTTCAGTTCAGCCACTCAGTCGTGTCCAACTCTTTTTGAACCCATGGACTACAGCACGCCAGGCCTCCTTGTCCATCACCAGCTTCCGGAGTTTACTAAATTTATGTCTGCTGAGTAGGTGATACCATCCAAACATCTCATCCTCTGTCGTCCCCTTCTCCTCCTGCCCTCAATCTTTCCCAGCATCAGGGTCTTTTCAAATGAGTCAGCTCTTCACATCAGCTGACCAAAGTATTGGAGTTTCAGCTTCAACATCAATCTTTCCAATGAACACCCAGGACTGATCTCCTTTAGGATGAACTGGTTGGATCTCCTTGCAGTTCAAGGGACTCTCAAGAGTCTTCTCCAACACCACAGTTCAAAAGCATCAATTCTTCTGCACTCAGCTTTTTTTATAGTCCAACTCTCATATCCATACATGACTACTGGAACAACCATAGCCTTGACTAGACAGAACTTTGTTGACAAAGTAATCTCTCTGCTTTTTAACATGCTGTTTAGGTTGGTCATAGCTTTTCTTCCAAGGAGTAAGCATCTTTTAATTTCATAGCTGCAGTCACCATGTGCAGTGATTTCGGAGCCCCCCAAAATAAAGTCTGACACTGTTTCCACTGTTTCCCTATCTATTTGCCATGAAGTGATGGGACCAGATGCCATGATCTTAGTTTTCTGAATGTTGAGTTTTAAGTCAACATTTCCCCTCTCCTCTTTCACTTTCATCAAGAGGCTCTTTATTTCTTCTTCACTTTCTGCCATAAGGGTGGTGTCGTCTGCATATCTGAGATTACTGATATTTCTCCTAGTGATCTCTATTCCAGCTTGTGCTTCATCCAGCCCAGCATTTCTCATGATGTACTCTGCATATAAGTTAAATAAGCAGGGTGACAATATATAGCCTTAACATACTCCTTTTCCTATCTGGAACCAGTCTGTTGTTCCATGTCCAGTTCTAACTGTTGTTTCCTGACCTGCATACAGATTTCTCAAGAGGCAGGTCAGATGGTCTGGTATTTCCATCTCTTTCAGAATTTTCAACAGTTTATTGTGATCCACATAGTCAAAGGCTTTGGCATAGTCAATAAAGCAGAAGTAGATGTTTATCTGGAACTCTCTTGTGTTTTTGATGATCCAATAGATGTTGGCAATTTGGTCTCTGGTTGCTCTGCCTTTTCTAAATCCAACTTGAACATCTGGAATTTCACAGTTCACATACTGATGAAGCCTGGCTTGGAGAATTTTGAACATCACTTTACTAGCGTGTGAGATGAGTGCAATTGTGCAGTAGTCTGAGCATTCGTTGGCATTGCCTTTCTTTGGGATTGGAATAAAAACTGACCTTTCCCAGTCCTGTGGCCACTGCTGAGTTTTCCAAATTTGCTGACATATTGAGCGCAGCACTTCCACAGCATCATCTTTTAGGATTTGAAATAGCTCAACTGGAATGCCATCACCTCCACTAGCTATGTTCATAGTGATGCTTCCTAAGGCCCACCTGACTTTGCTTTCCAGGATGTCTGACTCTAGGTGAGTGATCACACCATTGTGATTATCTGGGTCATGAAGATCTTTTTTGTGTAGTTCTTCTGTGTATTCTTGCCACCTCTTCTTAATATCTTCTGCTTCTGTCAGGTCCATACCATTTCTGTCCTTTATTGAGCCCATCTTTGCATGAAATGTTCCCTTGGTATCTCTAACTTTTTTTGAAGAAATTTCTAGTCTTTCCCATTCTACTTTTTTCCTCTATTTCTTTGCATTGATCACTGAGGAAGGCTTTCTTATCTCTCCTTGCTATTCTTTGGAACACTGGATTGAAATGGCTATATGTTTCCTTTTCTCCTTTGCTTTTCACTTCTCTTTTTTTACAGCTGTTTGTAAGGCCTCTTCAGACAGCCATTTTTTTTCCATACCTTTTTCTTGGGGATGGTCCTGATCCCTGTCTCCTATACAATGTCATGAACCTCCATCCATAGTTCATCAGGCAGTTTGTCTATCAGATCTAATCCTTGAATCTATTTCTCACTCCCACTGTATAATAATAAGGGATTTGATTTCAGTCATATCTGAATGGTCTGTGGTGTTTTTGTTGATTTGGTGGTTTGTTTCTTCCCTACTTCCTTCTGTGTAGATTTGAAGGAACCCTGTGAAACATTTGGGGAGAACAGGAAGCATACCAATTTCCAGTAGTACCCACTCAACTCCTACAAAGATTGGCAAGCACAGGCAACCTTCTGGGAGTAAAAGAAAACTGAAAATATCATGAGATCTGAAAATGTTAAGAGTATATGAGTGAAGGAAAGCACTTTGAAAAATGACACAGCCATTGACTCAACAGGTATTTTTTGAGCATACCATGTGCCAGGTGAAAAAAGGAAACAAAACAGTTAAGACATCTTCATTCTTTTGAGGAAGTAGTTGGCTACCTTGTATATTGACTTACTGACTTACTACTGGAATTGAATAAGCTTTTGCATGCCTAGGAGCTCAGTCATGTCCAAATTTTTGTCACCCTGTGGACTGTAGCCCACCAGGCTCCTCTGTCCTTGAGATTCTCCAGGCAAGAACACTGGAGTGGGTTCCCATGCCCTCTCCAGGGGATTTTCCCAGCCCAGGAATTGAACCCTGGTCTCCTGTGTCTCCTGCATTGCAGGCAGATGCTTTACTTGGTGAGCCCATCAAATAAGCCTTTAGAAAATATCTAACCCATGCATAGTATGATTTGAGGGACCACTGAATTGATGGTATAATGAGAGGGACAAATCTAAGACAAAAAACTCACTGAAAATGAAAGTAGAGTCACTAAATTAAAGCCACAAGGGAGGCAATTGAGAACAGAAAATCAAGTCACTGTTAGATAAAAATGAGAAATTCACTCAGAACTCCCACGAAAGCCCTAAAAAATTTAAACTATGAGAGAAAGTAAGTGAGAGGGAGAGAGAGATCCCGGTGTTTAAACCATTGGTTCACTGGAATTCCAGAAAGAAAGAGACAAAATAAAGTAATAATAGCAGAAAACTTTGCTCACATAAGAAAGACCTACTTCTTTGTGAAAATGACAAACTATTTCTAATATTCATATATGAAAAATCTTTGCCCCTAAAAAAAAGCTGCTGAAAAAGAACCAAATTGAGGATTAACCCTATCTGATTATAAGATTTCCTATAAAGCAAGAATATTTATGATAATATTGTATTGGAATAAAGATAGAGAGAAAGTGTTCTGGGACAGGCTGAGGAGTACAGAATGGACTCACCCCTATATGTTCAAAAGACTTCTGACAAAGGCAAAAATCACTTCAGTGGGGGGAAGGAAAGTCTCTTCAAAAAATGTGAATAAATAATTGGATATTCATATAAAGAATCTTGATCTTTGTGCACCATACCATACAAGAAATTAATTCAGAATAGATTATGGGCCCAAATTTATAAGTTAAAATTACAAGGCTTCTAAAAGGAAACACAGAAGAATATTTTCTCAAGAATAGTTGAAATAAGCATATAACTTTTTTTACAAAGCAATAACCAGGAAAGAAAAACTTGAAAAATTAGAACTTATCAATGAACCATTGTTCATCAAAAGACCTCATTAAGTAAATGAATAGGCAAGCCATAGACTAGGAGATATTCTCAGAGTATGAGGTGTTTAGGTAGCATCACAGACTCAGTGAACATGAATTTGAGCAAACTCCAGAAGTCAGTGGAGGACAGAAGAGCCCGGTATGCTTCACTCCATGGGGTCACAAAGAGCCAGACATAACTTAGAGACTAAACAACCATAACTAATATATAACAAAGCTTGTGTATACAGAATATATAAGAAATTCCTACAGTTCAAAATAAAAACACACATGATACAATAAAATTGAGCAAAAGACTCAGACAACTCATAAATGAGAGACACAAATGGCAATAAGAAAGAGAGTTTTGTGCAATACCATCAAACATTAGGGAAATGCAAGATAAAATCAAACAGGTGCATACCACATATCATAATGGATAAAATAATACTGACAATACCAAATAGAGGATGTGAGACAACTAGAATCCTCATACATTTCTGACAGGGGAGTAAAATGATACAACTATTTCAGAAAATAGTTTGGCAGTTTTCTACAGGGTTAAAAAATTCACCTGCTCTACTGCCCGTATATTTTTCCCAGAGAAATAAAAACATGTGTCCGTAGACAACTTGCATAAGAATGTTCATAGAAGTTTAGTTCATAATAGCCCAAACTGATAACAACCCAAATGTCTAGCAACAGATTTTTGCATTTCACTCTATGTAAATTTTACATCATAAAAATAAAAAGTTATAAAAGGAAGAAAGACCTGAGTCTGAAAATTCACAGTGTGCTCCATGTTCTAAGAAAACCTGATCAGCAAAATCACACGTGGCCTAATTGAGTCATATAGCTCAAAATGGAGTAAAATCAAGTTGCGTACAGATTTATTTCAGTGACACTCAATCATAGAACACTATGTAGGGTATCTTTACCATTACAAATTAAATGGTAATGGTGCCAGAATTCATATTTGACAAAGTTGTCATTAATGTGTGAAGAAAATTAAAATACAACCTCAGGTATGGAAGGACTCAGAAAATACACCAACCACTCAAATATTCTTCCAGAAAAAATCTAACCCAGAAACCAAAAGTCTAGGTTTATAATACCAACTTAAATTAACAACCGTAAGGAAGGAATTTGGATAGGAATCCAAATCGTTGTAGGAAATAAAACAAGTAGTAAAAGAAAAATTGGATTTTTTTAAAAAAGGTGAGACACAGTACATATGCAAGCAGAGAAGATATGATTTTTAAAAGGACTTAAAATCCCTTACTGAAGAGATTCTTAAAAGGACTGAGTAGTTGGCATATACAGAAAAATGTGAGAGGCAATTCTGTTGCAGAGGAGAAACAGAAAATCATTATTTCCCATTTACCATGTCCATGTAGTATCATTTACCACAGGTCCTTCCACTGTAGAATGGATCCTTCATGCCCCTCATGAGGTTGACCCTCAAAAACTGTGACGTTGGCAGAGCAGGCGGGAAGGCTCCGGATCCCCGCCAGCCCGGAGCCTGCGAGGGCAGAAGGTTGGTCCCTACCCGGCGAGAGGATGGTCATCTGTGTGCTCACCTCCCCTTCCTCCTCAGGCTTCATGGCGATAAAGAAGAAACAGCAGGATGTGGTTAGATTTCTAGAAGCCACGAGATAGAGGTTGAGGAGATGGACATGACAATGTCAGAAGAGCGGAGGCAGTGGAAGTATAAGAACATCCTCCCAAAGAAGAAACCTGCTCAGGGCAACCCTCTGCCACCTCAGACATTTAATGATGACCAGTACTGTGGAGAGTATGACAGTTTTTTTGAATCCAAGGAGAGCAACCCCGTCCTTTCCTTCTTAGGCCTGAAATCACAGTTGGTGTCAAAGGCAGAACCTTACAGAAGACAAGTGAAGAGGATGAAGATGCATTTCGGAGACCCCGCCAGTACTCAGCACACAGCTGCTAACCTAACGCATCGCTGTGACATACATTAGCAGTAACTCTGCTTGTCATGGAAAAGGTGTTTGGGGAAGACTTGGGTCTAATGGGATTCCATGACTGCTTTAAACCAAATCAGGGTGTGGCGGGTTTTCTCTTATTTTCAGAATTGCCTGCAATTGCCTCACTTTACCCGGAGGATCTGTCACCTGTTCCTGGTGTACATCCTGAATGACTGAGTGATAAGCGGGTGGCACCATCAGAGAGAAAAAATCGGATCCGCCCTGGTTTGTAGTTGATGCCAGGATTGCTCAAACCTACTTCTCTTCAAACTACCTAGGTGGTAATCCTTGAAATTAGTCTGCCAGGCTATTAGAATGCTTTGATCAGAAAGAAAAGATAGCAATGCTGGTTGACAAAGGGCTGAAGGTCTTTGCTGCAGAATCAAATATCACTCTTCCGGTGCTTTGTCATAACTGTAGAAAAAATTAGATGTTCTAGCCTCCTTTGGGTGATGGAAATTCTTACCCACATAAATCCTCCAGGCCCCTCCTAATGTGTCCAGAAATCACAGTTGATTACAGTATGTGATCACAACCGAGGTATAGGGCTGAAAAGAATTGCTATTTTGAAAAATATATGCTTCTTTATCTCTTGCAGGGGGCAAGTCTCACCTAATGGATAAGGTTGTTTAAAAGATATATTTTTAAAGGTGCATTAATTAGATAGTAAATGTATAGGGACATTGTCTGACTTGTATCTGAAAGCATTTCAGCTCTAGCAACTTAGTATTCATAAGTGTACATATACTTTAATATGCAGCCCCCCTAACTGGTAGCTGTTTAGATATTTTGTGAAAGGATTATATTTTTTGAGAAAGGAAGATCTTAGTTAGATGTATTTTGTGAACTCTTGATGAGGCATATTAAAAGGTAACTAATGTTGCTGTACATTTTAGTATTTTTTCCTGTGTTATTGGTCCTCTAACTCTCCCAACTCATATTTCTGGCCACTGCGCAATCCCACATTTTCAGAGTAATGTAGGCACATATTCTCATTCCATTATAAGTACCAGTGATTTTTCAGAACAGAGTACATACAGGAAAGAGGCTGTCAAAGATTCACTCTGGATTGTACACGGCATGTGAAATCTCTCTTTGAAGTGGTTGCAAATAAAGACTGAACCTGTCTGCTTAATTAAGGCAGAGGCTCCTTTTCTGCAACCTTGTCCCTTCTCACACTTTTTAGAGTTTTTAGTTGCCAACCTGGGAATAGTCTTGCATAGGATAAACTCTCAGAAGGCTGCCTACGATATTCTGCTCTTCTTAGCATCCTGATGGTGGACCTGCCTTTTAGATTCTGAGCAGGAAGTTTGTAAGAAAGGAGAAGAGCAAAAGAATTAGGTTCCTGACACCTATGTTCTCTCTCCCTCCAACTTGCTAAATGTAG
This sequence comes from Antilocapra americana, assembly GCA_007570785.1. Lineage (NCBI taxonomy): Eukaryota > Metazoa > Chordata > Mammalia > Artiodactyla > Antilocapridae > Antilocapra > Antilocapra americana. The sequence continues at coordinate 31,447,207 of ML663565.1, forward strand.
ACTCTTTTAAATAACTTGTTGAAGCTCACACCCCAGCTTGAGGTTTGCAGTCCAGGACTACAATCCGAAGAAAAGCATTCCACTGATTCCTACTTGACTAGAAGAGACACATAATTCACAGTTTTCTCTGCAAGGAAAGTTGCTATGAAATCATGAGTATGAATGCTTAGTTGGCATTAAATACAATCCACATCACATTCCACTTGATAAATCCCAAGGACCATTCAGGAAATTGTTTTTGTACTGGGTATTGTGTTAAAGTCTGATATGATTTGGTATTTCTTTTTTTTTTTTTTTTTAGTTTTCAAAGTTTCCTTTTTTTTTTTTTTATTGGTTTTGCCATACAACGACATGAAATCGCCATGGGTTTACATATGCTCCCCCTCCAGAACCCCCCTCCCTCCTCCCTCCCAATTCCCTCCCCCTGGGACATCTCGGTGCACCAGCCCCAAGCATCAGTCCTGGGCTGGCAATTGATTTCACGTATGATAATTAACATGTTTGAATGCCATTCTCCCATATCATCCCACCCTTGCCCTCATCCACAGAGTCCACGAGTCTGTTCTATACGTCTGCGTTCCTTTTGCTGTCTCGCATGCTGGGTTCTCGCTGCCATCTTTCTAAATTCCATATATATGCGTTAATATACTGTATTGTTGTTTTTCCTTCTGGCTTACTTCACTCTGGATAATGGGCTCCAGTTCTGTCCACCTGAGTAGAACTGATTCAAATGAATTTTTTTTTAATGCTGAGTAATATTCCATTGTGTATATGTACCACAGCTTTCTTATCCATTCATCAGTTGATGGGCATCTAGGTTGCTTCCATGTCCTGGCTATTGTAAACAATGTGGCGATGAACATTGGGGTACACGTGGCTCTTTCAATTCTGGTTTCCTCGGTGTGTATGCCCAGCAGTGGGATTGCTGGGTCATATGGCAGGTCTATTTGCAGTTTTTTAAGGAACCTCCACACTGTTTTCCATAGTGGCTGTACTAGTTTGCATTCCCACCAACAGTGTAAGAGGGTTCCCTTTTCTCCACATCCTCTCCAGCATTTATTGCTTGAGAAAATAATAGCCAATGAAGCAACGGACAAACAAATAATCTCAAAAATATACAAGCAACTCCTGCAGCTCCATTCTAGAAAAATAAACGACCCAGTCAAAAAGTGGGCCAAAGAACTAAACAGACATTTCTCCAAAGAAGACATAAAAATGGCTAACAAACACATGAAAAGATGCTCAACATCACTCATTATCAGAGAAATGCAAATCAAAACCACAATGAGGTACCACTTTACACCAGTCAGAATGGCTGCAATCCAAAAATCTACAAGCAATAAATGTTGGTATTTCTTTTTAAGATAAAGCAGTTTAAAAAATTAATGTTACAGTGATCTAACTTGCATTTTGTCTGCTCTTGCCGGTGAGTACCAAGAAGAGACTTGGTAGGATTGAGTCTTTGGGAGTTAAATTCTGGGGTCATAGGGTCAATGCAATACTTGCCAGACCAAGAAAGCTACTCAGACTTGTTTGTCTCAAAACTTTTGAATTACTCTGATTGTAGTATATTCTCCTAAGCAGACTAGATGAATAGGAGAGCTAAATTATTATCACAGTTACACACTGTCTATGCTCACCTGCACTTTCTTTAGGATCAGCAAAGAAATTGGAGAGAGCAGCTTGAGTGGATATTGTGCTTGCTACAAGTGAGCTAGAAGCCCGTCGTGTGGTATTTCCCGTGGTATCCAGGCTCTGCGGAGTCCTGAGGGTATTGCTCTCTGGGCTTTACTGAACCACATCTTACCTGAACCTGTTCAGATAATATCATGGCCTTACTTGTGGTGTTTTACCAGCGAAATTCCAAACATGTAATGATTTCCTTCATCCCTTCTTTAACTAGCTGCCTTTGGATCTGGATAATCACCTAGGAAAGAAGTGGATGGGAATTTTAGACACAGATGTTATATCAAGAGCACTTCAAGACAGAATTTTTCTTTCCTATAGCAGGCTTGTTGGGGCAAAGGAAACATGCTACTGAAACTCAGATTATGCCTTTTTAAAATTAGACAAAATACAGAGTGATATATATATATAATTTGCCTATATATATATATATATATATATAATTTGAATTTTTGGAAACTTTAGCTGTGTTGCCAGCTTTGGAAAAAGTATCCCAGTTGTATTGTGCGGGATTGGCATTGTACAAAAATTAACAGCCATTGGTCTAGAAATGTCACTGTATTAAATGTGTAAGGTCTTATCTACGTGGGTTTGATTACAGAAACTAATAAAGTAGTCTCTAAATAAAAAAAAAAAATACATGTGACTTTGACCCTTCATTCTCAATGTCAATATCTTTTTCCTGCCTTTACTTCCCTAAACACTCAACTTGTATCTTGTTCTCAGAGGACCTTGCCTTCTCTTAGTTGTAGACTGTGGTACAGAGGAAGGACAGAATTCTGGGATTCAAGGAAATCAGAATTTCAGTCCAAGCCTTGATCATTTCCTAGCTTACCCTAACATATATGTATTTTTTCTGAATCCACTCTTCTCTTGTATAAAATTAAGATAACGTTCCCCTCAAAGAGGTACTTGTGAAAATTGAGTGATATCCCAGTATCATGCCTCAAATATGGTGATTACTAAAAAAAATGTGTCAACTGAAAATGTTTCGAAAGATTATCTTTGGTACATTTGCCTTTCAACTAGAATTTTGATGTGTATCAATAAGTGTATTAAGGGATTTCATATAAATTAAGTCATTTCATTTAATTACTCAAAAATTAATGCATTTCTAAAGGTAGAACTTCAATTTGGGGGTAAGTCCTAAAATTTGGCCAAGTTTATGACATTTCTGTGTCCTCCTGATAATTTATAAGGTGTCAAGAATCTAGAAATGAGAATTTAGGATTCATCTCATTAGAAATCTTCACTTTTGTAAAATCATGTGTCACGGAATTGAAATCTTGAGAGCAGTCCAAACAATCTAATTATTATATATGAAAGCAAACCCAAAGAAGAAGCATCTGTGAATAGAATTCACCTACACCTAAGGGGAATAAAAGACATGGAGACTTTCTTCCCTTCTGCTCTGTTGAAACTTCCTTGCCAGTGTTTAGCAGAATGATACAGCTTAGGAACAGCATATTGAGTGGGTGTTTTCAAGTGTTTTGTTCACATAGCTCAAGAGAGGAGATTGCAAAAAAAGAAAAAAAAAAACTCTATTGCAGTTAGAATAAAGTGGATCGGTCAAAGATCTTGAAAAAATTTACAATATCCCCACACTAACTGCACTTCAAGAAGCTCCTTCACTTAAATTGACACCCTTGTGTTAACATTTAAAGTTAGACAACATTTAGAAAACCATTCAACCTTCCATCGTCCCAATTCACAAAAGATAACTAATAAGGCTCAATGAGTCTGCCTGGGTCAAAGTGGTGAAAACCTTCCTTTGATCACAGTAAAATCTCTTTTTATATGCTTTTTAAATACATTTGAGTTCTCACCACTTCCAGCATTTGTGATCCATTGGGAATCTCTCTCGGTCTCACTGTTCTTAGTCTGCTCTTCAGTAAAAAATGAATTGTAATATCTGTCCTACTCACCTCACTGAATTATTGGGAAGATGATTAGAGATAATATAAGCAAAAGCACTTGATACTAACACACTGCAGCAAAGTATAAAAGTGTCCACAGTTTTCTTCCTTCCTTGAAGCCATTTACTCTCTGCTATGTGCATTTGCATCTCTTCCCATCAAGAAGCACATTTTCCCTCCTCTAGAAGCTGGACTGACCTTTTGGCCTGCACTGACCAATAGAATGTGTCAGAAATCACATTGTAACAGTTCTGAGCCAGGAGGCCTCCACAGACTCTGCAGCCTTCTGATCTCAGGGAGTGGGGACGGGAAGCACGTGGTCCAGGTCCATGTGAGCCAGGTCAGCTGTGAGTAGCTAAGCCTACATCCTCAGTGCTCCCTGCTCGATTCAGACTCACGAGCCAGCCATATGTGGACTACAGAGCTGATGACAGGGCAACTCTAGAAGTCTTTGATTATGCTTTCTTTTTATGATGGTGGTTGGCATCCTTAAGAGTTAAATATGAGTTTGTAGAGGCTGAGACACGGAACAATCCATGGGACAGAATCTGGCCTAAATCATTAAATAACGGACCTTAGAATTCTTCTTGTTAACCTTCCATGTAATTCTCCACAGCCATGCCCTCCTGCCCTTAATAGTTCATTAGAAACTCAATTATATTCTTCGGGAATGAGTTCTTTCCTCCAAAGCACCTGAAGTCCTCATGCAGTGAGAGCAGGGGTTCCAGATAAAGGCTTGCATTTTTTTTTTGGAAGTGTCAGAAAACTCTTGTAACTAAAGAAGAACACATAAAATATCCCTCATACAAGGGGAGAATAAACAAGCTTTTACTCCCTGTGATTTCTATCACTAGTATTTTTTTTCTAATAAACAGGTGAATTGTGAGGAAAGAGAAATAAGAGGAGTACTGCCTATGAGTTAAAAACAGATTAAGAGTGGCACAGTGGTACCCAGGGAAGGAGACAGAAAGAAGGAAATGGGGGGATGCTCTGGGTCTGAGAGAGAGCAGACACCTGAGCCCAGTAACGAGATCCACTTAAGGTATAAGAGGTGGCATGGAAGGGCTGCCATGACCAAGATGATGCTGCAGTGATGCCAGCTCAAGCCAGCCCCGAGGACCCAACCCAGCACCCTAGTTTAGAAGAGGCGACTTACCCATTCAGGCATCTGCTCTGCCCTCACGCTGATTCTCTGCTCATCCTCCTCTAGGGTACTCCATCATCATCTTCAGCACTGGAGAATATGCTGCTTCCCAGCACCACTCCTGGACCGTGAACAGGAAGAGAGGGAGGGGTACAGCAGAGCTGCTGTTCCACTTATCAGAAGGTGAGCAAGTCCAGGACTTGCGGCCAGACTCAGGACATTCATGAACTCCAAACCAAGAGTAGAGGGGAATGAAAACCATGACTATCCTCTTACAAATGGACATTGGGAAGTACTACTCCCTCCTCGGCCTTCCATAAAGTCTTCCAGGTCATTCCAGGCAGCACTGAATCCTATGTCAACCACAGTATGATTTCCCCATTTCATATTCTATCCTTCTTCCAGATGAAAGGCTTTAAGATACTAGTAGCAGCTATCATGCCATCTCTGTCTTCTTTCCTCTGGGCTAAGTTTCCCATGATCTTTCAATTAGAAAATAAGTATGCCTGAATGGAGCCATTTGAACAAAACTCCCGGTAGCCTCACTGAAGCAGGGAACCCATCTGTAACTAACAGTAAACATTAAATAGGGAAATCCCTTTGATATTGTCTGCAAGACAGCCATCAACACAGTGGGCCCTGGTAAACAAAGTCATCAGCACTAGAGTGATAAAAATTAGACAAATTAAAAAGCTACTCCAGAATGAACAAAAGATTGTTTTGTCTTACAAGTGAACTATCTGGGATTGTTCAAAATGTAAGCCCTTTGAAGGCAGAGCCAGCATTTCCTATTACTCCCTGAGACCATCCTGCCCAGATGTGGACACATGGTTTTCACTTAGTACATCCTTAGAGAGATGTTTGTGAATTGAATGTATGCTCTGTCTCCCTTCCATCATCTTTAAAGTCAAAGGACAGAGGTGTCTACATAAGGATGCAATGGGGTACACATTTGTGCTGAGAAAATGGCATGCTGAATGGTGGGACTCCAAAATGTAATAAATTCACTTTTATGAGAAACAACCGAGTTCACAGACTTCCACACAGCCCTAATGAAACTCTGCTCTGTATTTGATTAACACTGGAATTATAGACATGAAAATGTACATGAACTTTAATTGCAGAGAATCTTAGAATCCCGTTTTCCAAAGGAATCTATATAATCAATAGGATAACAATTTTTCCAGTTTTAATTAAAAAATGTTGGCATATATCACTGCATAAGTTTAAGGCATAAAATATGATGGTTTAATTTACATACATGATGTACGACAGTAGGTTCAGCTAAAATTCATCTTATATGGATATGGTGAAAAGGAAAAAGTGCCTTCTTTTGAGGAGAATTCTTAGGACTTACTACTCTCTTAACAACTTTCCTCAACTCTTTGGGACCCCATGGACTGTATAGTCCATGGAATTCTCCAGGCCAGAATACTGGAGTGGGTAGCCTTTCCCTTCTTCAGGATCTTCCCAGCCCAGGGATCGAACCCAGGTCTCCCGCCTTACAGGCAGATTCTTTACCAGGTGAGCCACAAGGGAAGCCCAAGAATACTGGAGGGGGTAGCCTATCCCTTCTCCAGGGGATCTTCCCAGCCCAGAAATTGAACCAGGAGTCTCCTGCATTGCAGACAGATTCTTTACCAACTGAGCTATCAGGGAAGCCCATGTCATACAGCAGTGTTAGCTATGGTCATTGTGCTGTATGTTACATCCCTAGTTACTTATTTATCTTATAACTGGAAGTTTGTACCGTTTGACCACCTGCTCTGATTCCCCTCTCCCTTCCCTCCACCTCTAGTAACCACTTTTTTTGTTATCTTTTTCTGAGTTTTGTTGTTTTTGGTTCCACATATAAGTAAGGTCATATACTATTTGCCTGTCTCTGTATGACTTATTTCACTTAGCATAATACTTTCAAGATTCATCCATGTAGTCACAAATGGTAGCATTATCTAGTTTTTTTATGGCTGAATAATATTCCTGTGTGTGTCTGTGTGTGTGCATACCACAATTTCTTTATCCATATACTGTATCCATACCCAGTTACATATACTGAATATATTTTAAGATGACATTTGCTGCAGATGGGAGAACAAGGGGCAGGCATGTAACCAGTTAGAAGTGATAGGAATTCCTGAGTGAAAGGTGCTTTTGGCCTGTGCCATGATGATGACAGAGATGACAAAGCACAGTTGACAGAGTTAAGGTACATGTTAGTGAATTTGCTGGTCATTATTAGATATTGTGGGTGGAGATGAGGCATATTTGAAGAAGGCCACTTGAGTTTTTGACTTGTATATCAAAGAATTTCAAAGAAATATCAAAGGAACATGAAAGGAAGAGTGTCATATTCTTCATGGTTAATCCCCCCAATTCCTTCTTTCAAAATGATTGATAAATCCAAGCCAGTAGTCCTAAATAGGGCATGTTCCTCTCCTCCACCTCTCACTTCCCACTGCCCCAGGGTAACGGGGAGGAGGTGTCTTAGAAAAATGTGAGATGGGAGAAGTTTGGGATTTTCCTAGTGACTGAGATATGTTACTGGTATTTTTTCATTCGGTGTTCCAGAATGGTAAACATCCTGAGATGCATAAGAAAGATGACAAAGTAAAGATGTGAATTGTCTGTCTTGCCTGAAGCATGAGAAACCATGGCCGCACTAATAACCTGAGACTCTGTTTTACATAAGGAGAAGTGTGCTAGAGACCTTCCATGAAAGGTTCCTCCTTTCTCACAAGAGAGAGACAAAGGAAGAAAGGGCCCCCTTTTCCCTCTGAACACTGTTTAGATGTGATATCTGGAACTTCTGCAGACATCTTAGGAATAAGAGGCAGACCAATCTGAGGGTAGGGCTAATGAGAATGAAAGAACAAAATAGTGAAAAGAAATAGGACCTTGGCAACTTCACTGAGCTGTGGAATCAAATAATCTCAGTTCCCTGGCCCCAATCATGATGTTAGATAACAGTCTCCTTACAGTTTAAGTCACCTTGAGCTGGATTTTTTTTTTGTTACTTGAGTAAGAAACACCCTAAATAATAGGAGAAGGAAACAGGTTTAGGAGTCAAAAAAAAATTGAGTCCCATTTTGATAGAGTGGGATGAAACCAGACCATTGAATATGTGGGTTTGGAGGGCATAAGCAAGACTGGATCTATCCTTGGTATCAACAGTGGCAGGATATGTGTAATGAGTATATCAGTATACATATTGTGAGCCAGACCTTCACAGCTTTCACCATTAAAGATGGCATACCTAAGATCACGGAGCATTTTGATGAGTTGCTCTGGCCTCTTCCTACAGTATAGGCAAGATAGTCACTCATCTCAAAGTCTTGAGGCCATAGATTTCTTTATGTCTTCTGATTATTGCATGGATACTTGGTTGTTTCTCCCTTATTAAATCATAATCTGATGAAATTATTTAATCTGCATCCACCATATACCACCAAATAAAATGCAAGGCACTCAGCAGATATTAAACAAGTGTTCATTGAACTAAAATTGCTCAAAACATCTGTTTAATTTTATAATTGTTATGCATGAAGGATAATTTTTTGGACTATATCATGTGTCTTAACCCAAAGATTGCAAATTGGAAACCCACAGGTATGTAACTGGGGGGCTTAATGTTTCAAAAAGTTTGAATTATACAGTCACCAATATTTAAATAGTGGGAGATTTCACCTTAAAATCTGGATGGTTGCTTCAGCTGATGATCTGATAGCAGTGGTCCCATCTTTCTGCCCATCGAAGAACTAGAGTTGAGTAAAGGGCACTTCCCTCCTTCCCCCATTTCCAAGAGCCAACCTCACTCATACTTGAGTGAGCTCCCTATACGAAATCTCTGTACAATCAATGGGTTGAACATAGTGATCTTGTTCTAACATCGTGTGCCTGTTTTTATCAACAGAGGAATGGATAAAGAAGGTGTGGTGCATACATAAAGTGGAATATTACTCAGCCATTAAAAATAATTAAATAATACCTTCTGCAGCAACATGGGTGGACCTAGAGATTATCATGCTGAGTAAAATAAGTCAGACAGAGAAGGAGAACTATCCTATGATATCCCTTATATACATAATCTAAAAATAAAGGATACAAACATGAAACAGAAACAGATGCATAGACTTAGAGGATAAACTTATGGTTGCCAGTGGAGGAAGAATGAAGGGAAGAGACAGGGAGTTTGGGGTGGACATCTACACACTCCTATATTTAAATGGATGAACAGCAAGGACTTACTGCATGGTACAGGGAACTCCTCTCAATGTTGTGTGGCAGCCTGGATGGAAGGGAAGTTTAGGGGAGAGTGGATACAGGTACATGTATGGCTGAGTCCCTCTGCTGTCCACCTGAAACTATCACATTGTTAATGGACTGTGTGTTGTATGCTCAGTCGCTTCAGCTGTGTCTGACTTTTTGCAGCCTTATGGACTATAACCCACCAGGCTCCTCTGTTCATGGGATTCTCCAGGCAAGAATACTGGAGTGGGTTGCCTTACCCTTTTTCAGGGGATCTTCCTGACTCAGGGATCGAACCCACATCTCCTGTGTCTCCTGCATTGTGGGTATTCTTTACCCACTGAGCCACTTGGGAAGCCTGTTAATTAGCTGTATACCAATATAAAATTAAAAGTTTATAAAAATAAATAAAAGCCTGTTATTATAATAACACAGTAAATTAGTGAAATTTCAGATTGCTTTTCCCCTTCTGTCCATCACTCCTGAGTATTCAGCCATAATACTGTCTGTCCCTAGTTTTAACCTACATGTAATACCTGGTGAAAATAGAACAGTCAGAGTTGTCAGCTGAAAGCTGCCACATGGTTTGGTTAAAGATAAACCTACATTTTCTCCCGTTTACCACAAGATAGTACCTTCCATTAGTAAGGTGAAAATCTAATAAACCAGGTAAAAACCAAGCAATGCTGAAATGACTCAACCAGCAAGAACATAAACAGACTCACCTCTCCATCTTACTACAGAAAGATAGAGAAATAGCTTTAAAACAGTTTTTACCTGTGTGTTGATCCATTCAAAATTTACTTATAAGTCAAGATAAATGTAATAATATTTATTATTAGATTAATAATAGATAGCTCAACTGAATACTATGAACTTTATATATGACTCCTTTTCTTTTTTGATGAAGGAGTATTATTACCTATTTTCAGTCCCCTCAAGGTACTCTAAGCATGCATTTTCCAGCTTTCATACCATCCTGCTGTTCTATTCACTCTATTGCACTAACAGTCCACCCTCATAGAATCCATTTGAAAGACACACAGTGAGGTGAGACATCAGGATTTCAGCTTATTTTCCCTTCTCATCTAAGGTTTACTAAAATAAAATGAAGCCATGGTCAATAGTTGTATTATACATTTTTGTACAGGGGTACCTAGGGCCACCCTCTTAACTCTGATAACCATGAATCTAAAAGCCTCTTCTGCAAAGCACTATATTTAAAGGGTTTGTGTTAGAACAGACTCATGGACTCTGTGGATGAGGGCAGGGGTGGGATGATTTGGGAGAATGGCATTGAAACATGTTAAGTATCATATGCGAAATAATCGCCAGCCCAGGATTGTTGCTCGGAGCTGCTGCACCGAGATTCACCGGGGGGAGGGAGTCGGGAGGGAGGAGGGAGGGGGTTCTGGAGGGGGACCATATGTACACCCATGGCGATATCATGTCATTGTATGGCAAAACCAATAAAAATAAAAAATAAAGGGTTTGTGTCGGCACCTAGTAGATGATACTGATGTAAAAAAAGGAAGAGTTGGCGTTTCTAACTGCAGAGAAAATAGGAAGCCAACCCCTGTGAACAATGAGTTAGACAAAAACCCTTTATGTCATTTATGTCAAGCAAGGCAAAAAAAAGTAGGGAAGGAGAAACGTAAATCAGCTGTTCAGATGGTCATGGAAACACCGTGACTGTTAAGGCTAGCCTAATATAAGGATGAAAAACGACATCACCACTCCATTTATCTTCAAAAATTTCTTTTGCTCTCTTGAACATACAATATCCTGATACATTTACTTCACAAATAAAATGCACTGTTTTTATCCTCACTCAACAATGTGCTTAGAGTGTGCAATTAGGGATAGACAAGCAGCAGTAAGCAGCGATAAAGAGAATGATCTTTTATTCACTCAAAACGCTAAAGAAAAGATGCCTAAGTTTTACGATTATGTTGACTTGAAAATTCTTTCCAGCTATGAAGGAAGGTATTTAAAATAGAGAGTGCATTCTGAAGTTTTCAAATGTAATTATACCAAAGAGCAATTACATAAAACAAGTCTCAACTTCCTATATAAGGAGAGATACCTTTTACTAAAATACTTGGAAAGAGGTTTTAGCTTCTGCATTGTCTAAGCACTGCAGCTAGGATGCGATGTTATTCATGGGCATAACATTATCCAGAATGAGGCTTCATTATTCTGTATTCTCCTTACACCCTCCCTTGAAGAGACAACAGAGTATCCAATAAAGCTTGAATCAATAGAAAAGACAAATTAACGCTGGCAAAATGCTTACTTGCCATTGTCTCAGACATGGAGTTAAAGTTTTACTTTATCTACATTTTGATAAATTCCTTTCACAGTCATATATCCTACAATTTTGACCTGGTTCTACATTGCTTTTCAGCTTCAAGAATAGAGTTTGAATCCCATTATTCCAAATTGATTAATCTTTTCTACACTTATTTGAAGAATGTAAGTATCTACTCTGAATATGAAGTATATACTACTGATGTAATCTAGAATATAGTGATGGGGTCTATTATTATAACTTTATTCTGGAGCAAATTACTATATGGCATGTATAGACATATGTGTTCAAATCAAAATTTGTCCTATGAAGTCTTTGGTTTAGAAATTTCTAAACATGAAACTGAGTGATTTAATAATATATTCTTAAGAAACAGGTTCAAAACCAGGGTTATATGATTAAAAGAAGATAAAGAACAAAGCCATCACTGTTGAGGTCTTTGGTTGGATTAATAAAATATATGTCAAATATTTAAGAGCTTTCAACCTTATTTTAAAAGTAAAATATGGTGAAATACTTCAACTTTTTCAGAGAATTACATATGTTGGCTGCTCGCTACTTTTATCTCTTCACACGTTCATTCATTCAATGTTTATTGAATCCTTACTACATGCTAGGACCCAACAGAAGTTTTAAAAATACCAATTGAATGACATTTTCCATAACCATAAAATATATAGAGACACATTGCTCTTATGCTCGTGTGTCTGTTCATAAAAAATATAAAACATGTATTGATCTACTTAGTCAGCCAAGGAAGTAAGCAGGGTAATAGTGTATGGCTTAGCACTTGAGCTACCTAGAGAGAAAGCTTTGGAGCTGCCGCCTCCCTAGGGGAGATGCTCTCACATACGCCTTTCTGGGAGGGATTAAGAAAGCCAGAGCAGCTGGGACCCATTTTCAAATATAAAACTGCCATGAAAGGCTTTATGCGAATGACTAAAATGCTAAGTTAAAATAAGCTGGAAGAGCCTAAGAAGGGGAGGCATTAGTCTTGGTGTTAAACCAAAGAAAATTGATTAGATCATGAAATAGGCAGGTTTAACTTCTGATCCGGTAAGCCTAGGAAAATGAAAAACAAAGATCTGTACCTTATTTATCAGTGTTCTTGCATATTATAGCCAGAAGATGGTAAGAACTGAAGGCTATATAAGAAATGCCCTAGGCCCAACTAAAATAATCAATACTATGATTTGGGTTAAAAAGCTTTCACTTTCCAAAATTTTAGATAACTTTTGGTTATCCTAGTTTTGAAATTTAAAAGATGAGAAGATTTTTGCTAACATAAGGTAACATCTGTCGCTTTCTATCCCTTTGTCATCTCCTACTAGGAGTAGCCCTTCATTGGTTAAGTGACACTTTCAGAAAAGTGTCTATATCTTCATACAGAAAAAGAGTTTAATGTCAACTTACAACAGGTTTTTACGTTATATTCTTAGATATCAAAGTATTTTGGCCCTTTGCTTAAATTTGAATTACAGTCAATTAGATTGTAAAAGCCCTAGGAGTTTAGTGTGTGTGTGTCAGTCCCTTAGTCGTGCCTGACTCTTTGCAGTCCCCCAGGCTCCTCTGGCCGTGGGATTCTCCAGGCAAGAATACTGGCGTGGGTTGCCATTTCCTTCTCCAGCGGATCTTCCCAAACTGGGGATCAAACCTGGATCTCCCACATTGCAGGCAGATTCTTAACCCGTGTGAGCCACCAGGGGAGCAGGAGTTTAAAATGGGGTCAAATTACAGTGAAAATAATGAGACAGCCTTGTTATATTTCCTTCTATAGTCAAGTGATAATAGTGATGATTATTAAATTTCTAGACATATGGAAACACCACCTATGAAAAAGCACTTTGATGTTTCTGAGGTATAAATTTCCTAAAACAAATACAGAAACCCAGCGATTATTGTAAGCACTTTGCACCATCACATTGCAGAAGTGTATAGAATTAGTGAAAATAAAGAGAAACAGTATACTACTTAATGGTTGACAGCCAGAAATGTATGTTCATGAATGCTTTGCTGATTTTAGTCAGATATAGCCTTCCACTGAGCCTAGCTCCAGATTTTACATGGTATGAATACTACAGAATACAGGTATCATTTAAATGTCACAACTTCAGGTTCTAAATAAAAAGTCATTTCTAAATTACATGCATTTCATTTACTTAGAAAAATTACATTCTAATATTTTTTGAAGGCAGTAACACATAATTCCATATTTCCTAAAGTTTTCTTCTGCTAAGAAACCAAAGAAACATTCTTATTCATGAAGGAAATGAAATTATTGGTGTTGGAGGGTCTAGAAAACCTACTCTCTCATCTTTTCCCCTATGGGTTCTGATGAACTTGAAGAACAAATAAAGGAGACTAGATGGAGGTCAAAAAAAACCTCCTAAATGGATTTAGCACTCTCTAGCACTGGCTACCTTATAGTACTAGTGAAGTTCCCTAATACTTGTCCCACTCTCTCCCCAAATTTTGACCTTGGGGTCTATCTTGGGAAAAGCTGAAGCTACAGAGCTATCTTAGCCAAACACCTGTGTGGAACAAAATGGACTATAATACCTTCTGCAACACACCAGAGACTGGGGTGCGTGGTGACATCACCCTCCGATTACTCCAAGCCAATGAATGGCTTTCTAATCCCATCTCACCAACCAATATGTCATATAGAAAGAAGGCAGCCATAGAGAGAGACTTTTAACCTTCCGTTCTGCCCTCCTTTCAGGTTTAGGGGACAAGCCTCTCAAAAAAATCCAAGAAAAGATGACTAAATATTCCCCTCAAAGCTAATTTTATTAGAAAATTTAGTATAGCTTTCATATTACTCATGTTTTTGTTTTCTTGGCTGCACTGCATAGCATGTATGATCTTACTTCCCGCACCAGGGATCGAACCCACGCCCTCTGCCTTGGAAGCACAAAATGCCAACCACTGGACCATCAGGGAAGTCCCTACTCATGTTGTTTAAATAAAAGAAACTCTATTATTTTGCCACAGTGCATTCTAAAATTAATAGATTACACAAGATCATCTGGCCGTTTTCTCTCTTCCCCAGTGAAAGTCACTAACAATTATTGGCCATCTGTTCTATTGACTTGATAGAAAGTCATCACAGGATGTGCAAACTATATCAAGTATATCACTTCCCATGTGCATTTGAGTATTTGTCTGGTGAGAACCCTTGTTTGTATAATGGCAGCCGAAATGATTCTGAGGGGTGCTGGCCCATGGGGTAACACTGGAGGAAGCTTTCTTTCAGGTTCCTTCATGCATGGATTCACCCACCACATGCCAGGTAGTGTTCAAAGCACTGGGGCAACAGGGTGGGCCCTGTTTTTATAGACATTTTTAAAAAATATTCTTTGTCCATCATGGATTCTTTTGCATCAATTTTTATTTTTATTTATTTTTTGACAATGTCTCATAGCATGTGGGATCTTAGTTTCTCAACCAGGGACTGAGTCCATACCCCGTGCAGTGGAAGCACAGGGTCTTACCCACTGGACATGTCACCAGGGACATCCCCTCATAGACTTTCATTCTGTAAGGGGGTAACAGTCAATAAGCAAAAGAGATACATGAGCAAGATAAGTTTATGTAGTGATAAGTATGGAAAACACTTAACCCACTTGATGTAATAACTGCAATCAGCTGGAAATAGGAGAAAGGGGAGGAATTTGAATAAGTGGTCAAGAAAGGGTCTCTAAGGAGGAACCATTTGGGCTGAGAACTAAATTGAAAGGAGCCAGCCAGACCCAAAAGGGAGCACATTAAAAGTCATAAGATGGGAAGGTCTAGAAATGAGAAGCTACAGTTCCAAAGATCCAGCCTATTTTACTCCAGAAAATTGCTCTATAAGGTGGTACCATACAGTCAGACAGCTTACTGCTTTGTAAATAACACATGGGAAACCAGTGGGAAATGGCAGATGACTAACGATGAATCCTGTGGTGTTGATCCACGATGAGGGATGAATGAGTGAACAATACCCACTCTCTACTAAATGCTGAGCACTGATGATAGTGGTTGTTCTATACTCTGTTCCCTTTGAATAAATATATTCATTTTTCATTCAGTGCATTTGTTCTGGGTCCCTCTGTGTGCCAGGCGCTGTACATGGCATCTGATTCAATTGTGAACCTGACGATACTCCCAACAGGGTACTTGTGCTCAGTTGAGGGAAGTTGACAATTAAAGAAACAACTGTAAACAAAAAAGAAAAGAAAGAAAGAAACAACTGTGATGTAGCTTGATCAGTGCTAGCAAATGAGTAAAACAGGTACTTCAAATGGATAGGGCATTTCTCTTAGGCTCCCTGGTGAAGAGGGTCAAGAAAATCTTTCCAGATGAAGTGACACTTAAATAAGGTTTTACAGATGTGCTCGAAATAGCCAGGCTGCATACCTAGAGGAAAGAGGCTAAGTTCTTCTCCAGGTCTGGAGCCACAGAAGGTAAGAAAAACTGCTAAGAGATAAGACTGCAGGATCAGCAGTAGCAGATCAAGCAAAGCCCTATATGCTGAGCAAAGGCTTTATGTGGAAGCAACAGGGAACCACTAAAGAGCTTTAAGCAGGGGATTGACAGACTTGTGAGTTTTTCAAAAATATCTCTAGCTCCAATGTGGAGATTCCAAGGTGGGGAGGAAGAAAAGCAGGTTGAACACAAAGTGAACATAACCCATTCAAGTACTTTGCTATGAAAACTTGCAAACCTCCATAGAGCTGATTTCTGCCCAAATCTCAGTGTGTTGCCTTAAATGAGCTTAAACCTGACTCAGAAACTTCACTCACATTTTTAGTACTCAGTCGGTGACTTTATCACACGAGGTTGCATTGTATCACTTACTTCAAGTATTTTTGAAATGTGCATTTTTCGCTGAGTCAGCACAGCCATATGGCTTAGCTCAGGAAAACATGTCAATCTTTACGCCCCTCAAAACTGCCATTAACACACACGGCATCAGATTTTTCTAGGTGATAAAATATTAAATCATGACTCTTTGCAGTGTATTCTAATCAGCTACTCCATTAACTGTTTTCAAATGGTAATCAATTTGGCTCCAAATGAACAGTTTCATATTCAGCTTGCTCCATGAAATCTATGAATGCATTTGAAATTACAAGTTATAATTATATTACTTTCAAAAGTCACTTACAGCAATTGAACAAACTAAGGAGAAGAGACTCTAGCGTGACAGTGCAATTAAACAATATGAACTGTAAGACTCTACTTCACATTCAAAATTTTAGTTATGATGTATTTTCCAAGAAATGATATTTTGCAACAGATATAGACATTGTTCAGGTTAAGAATATATGACCATAAATTATGGGCCACCAAGCAAAATTATCAAATAATACATTATAATTAAATGCCAAATCAAATACATCTCGAAAAGAGAGAAATCTCTTTCAGTAGAGATGCAGGTGGAAATGATTGCAGCAGAAAGACTGCTTGGGAAAAGCCGATTATAATTTTACAACACCTACTATGTGCTGATGCTGAAGGTGAAGCTCCAATACTTTGGCCACCTGATGTGAAGAACTGACTCAGTGGAAAAGACCCTGATGCTGGGGAAGATTGAAGGTGGAGGAGAAGGGAACGACAGAGGATGAGATGGTTGGATGGCATCACTGACTCAATGGACATGAGTTTGAGCAGGCTCCAAGAGTTGGTGATGGACAGGGAGGCCTGGCGTGCTGCAGTCCATGGGGTCACAGACTCAGACACGACTGAGCGACTGAACTTAACTATGTGCCAGGCACTGCACTCTTGACTGTATATATTTTGACCCGTGTCATCTATTTCACCTGAATACCTGATAGAAGAACCTATCTTTCTCAGATCAGACTCCATCTATTTCAGGTAGTTAGGTAGTTATAAAGGAGACTACAACATTATCTCAACTATCCATTGCTACATAACACAGCACTCTCAAACTTTAGGAGCTTAAAAGAGCAACCACCATTAATTATCTTTCATGAGTCTCTGTACTGAGCAGGCAGTTCCACCTCTGTGGTGATGCGTAGGGTACAGGGCTGCTTGAAAGGTCTGCTTTGGCCCTGCTTAGAGGGCAGGGAGCTGGTGTTGACTGACAGCTGGGAGGTCAGATAGGAGTGTTGGCCTGAGGCCTTGCTTCTTCTATGTGGAGGCCTCCCTACATGGTTGCTTGGACTTTCCCACAGTACAGAAATTGTGTTTCAAGAGGAAGAATTCAGAGAGTGAGCATTCCAAGAATATAAACACGCAAAGCAACACTTTGGGGGTAGGTAGTATAATGCTCCCTATAAAGATACCCTTGCTCTAATCCTCCAAACCTGTGACTATGTCATCTTACATTGCAAAAGAGATGGGGCATATGTGATTAAGTTAGGTGAGGTGGGAGAATTGGCCTGGCTTATCCTAGTGGTCCTAATGTAATCACAAGAGTCTCTATAAGAAGGAAGCAAGAGTAAGGGAAAATTGATAATGCTATATTGATGTCTTTGAAGAGGCAGGAAGGGGCCATCAGCCAAGGAATGCAGGGACTTTTAGAGCTGGACAAGGCAAAGAGATAGAGGCTCCCTTAGAGCCTCTAGATGGAACGCGGTCCTGCTGAGATCTTGACTTTTGGCCCAGTGAGACTTCTGATCTACAAAATTATGTCCGTTTTGTTTCAAGCCAATAAATTTGTGTAATTTGTTTAAAAGTCAACAGGAAACAAATACATTTGTCAAGTCTCTGTTTTTATTACATTTGTTAATATCCAGTGGCTGAAGCCCAAAATCACTGGACTAAATTCATGGAGGCATGATTCATTGTAACAGTCCACTACCAAAGTCACAATCCAACACAAACACTATTTTCCTCCAAATGTTTTCTGATTTAGTTTTCCATTGATACTGTGACAAATTGCCACAAACTTAGTGACTTAGCAATAGTACAAATTCATTATCTCAGTTTCTGTAGGACATAAGCCTACCATGTGGTTCACCAAGCTAAAATCAAGATGAGGGCAAGGCTGCACTCCTTACCCAGAGGTCTGGGGAAGAATCAGGTTCCAAGCTCACTCCTGTTGTTGGCTGAGTTCACTTCCTTGGGGTTGTTAGACTAAGGTCCTCATTTCCCTGCAGGCTGTCAATGAGGCATGTTCCCCACTCTATAAGCTTCTTTTCAGCCCTCACATGTGACCCCTGACATCTTACAATGACTAACAATGCATAGACTCCTTCTCGCACTTGGAATTCTCTGGCTTTTCCTTCTGCTGCATCTTCCTCCAGCTGGAGAAAGTTCTCTGCTTTTAAGGGATCATGTGATTAGACGGGCCCCACTACAATCATCTCCCCATCATAATATCTATAACCTGAATTATCACTGCAAAGCTCTTTTTTTGCCATGAAACAGCACATTCACAGGTTCCAGAGTTTAGGGCAGGGACATGTTCAGGGTCATTATTCTGCCTCCCACAGTTATCAGCAACCAGAACCTTCATGTCAAAGAGAGGTTAGAAGTGCGGCATTGATCTCCTTTGTGCTCTGTCCAGAAAAAAAGCCCTCAAAGGCACAATTAGCACAGATAAACTCATCATCATTCTGCCGTTCACTGGCTCCAACCGCATCTCCAGGAGACAATTTATGTGAGACCTTACTCCTCCAAAATTAGTCACAGTTGGGTATTTCATAACTAGCTCTGCTCCATCGTTAAAGGGAAAGGCTTCTCAAAAGAGCAACCATGCTGTTTTCTGCAATAACCACATAGACTGCCCTCCAAGACAATGAAGAGGGATGACAACTCAAAAATCAATTGGCTCAAGATGATCTCACGACATCATACGGCAGACTGTGTACCTACAGTGATGGCTGCATCTTCATACCCCTCTTTACTCTCCAAGGATTTTGGACCTTCTGTTCAGTATTCTGAATCTACTAGTGGCTTCTTTATTTTTTCTTTCTTTACTTAAAACAACAGAAAATTATTCTCTTACAGTTCTAGAGGCCAAAGGTTTTGAAATCAAGGTGTTAGAGGATCCTGCTAAGAGAGCCTAAGAGGTAGACTCGCTCCTTACCTCTCACTGTCTTCTGGTGGGGGCCCACAATCCTTGGCGTCCACAGGTTTGCAGCGGCTTCACCCCCATCTCTACCTCTGTTGTCACAAAGTCTTCTTTCCTGTGCGTCTCTCTGTCTCTGCACCTTCACACAGCGTCTTCCTCTTCTTATATGGACTCCAGTCATATTAGATTAAGGGCCCACCCTGGGGATCTTATTTTAGTTTGGCTACACTGTAACAATTTATTTCCAAATAAGGTCACATTCACAGATACATGGGCTTAAGACTTCAGCATATCTTTTTGGAAGACACAGTTCAACCTATGACAAATTTTATTCATTTTTCAAAGCTCTGTCTAATTCCCTTGGGATACATACCTGCCACTGGGTTGCTTCTTTATTGATGAAAGCAACGTAATCTGGGATGAGTGAGATTATCCTATGTTATACACATGAGAAATGTCACTTATAGATACATAGACTACATCTTACTTATACATATATTAAGTAGGTAGAAGTAATAACTATACTTTTAAAAAATCCAAATGCCTTACTGATTCATTTCAAAATACTCTTAAAAATCATATTGGTGATTTAAGGACAATCTTGAAAAACAAAGCCATAAGAATTAAGCTGAGGAATGTTGAAATAGCCCAAGATAGTGGCGAGTGTTTTATCCTAACATTTTTTTTAATTGTTATTCAGTTAGAAGAGAAACATATGACTGAGCTGGAAGGAAAGAACACTTAGCACTCACTTCGTATTCATGATTGCATTTTTAAATTCTGTTCCTCCAGGTAAAGTTTCAGGGTGATTCCCCTGCTACCACCAATGATAGAGATGGCTTGGGACACTTTAGAACCACCTAGAAGAAGTAAGTTCAGAAGTTTTTAGTCTAACTTCATACAGTGAGGTGGAAGAGAGCCTCCTTCTGGTCAACTAAATAGAAGAAAATTTTGTTTTGCACGGAAAGTTCTTTGCCTATTTTAAAGTTGAAATTGCTGGTGTACCGAGATGTCCCAGGGGGAGGGAATCGGGAGGGAGAAAGGAGGGGGGTTCTGGAGGGGGAGCACATGTAAACCTATGGCAGTTTCATGTTATTGTATGGCAAAACCAACAATTTTAAAGAAAATTTAAAAAAATAAAATAAAATAAACAATAAAAGATGTTTTCACTGAAAAAAAAAAAAAATCCAACTTTACACAAGTACCTGTCCATTGCCAGCCCAACATGCCACCTTAACATATTTTGCCATTGAGGATATGATGAACTGTGTTAAGTGAGAAAATTTTCCTATTAGATATGTCTACAAGGTCTTGTTTAGAAAATGTATTAAAACTGTCAATCCATCCAAAAAATAAATAAATAAATAAAATAAAGTTGAAATTGCAACCAGCTTCTCTTATTGAAAAAGTTTCTGCAGTATTAATAGAAGAAAAGCAATGAAAATGATCACACTGTACAACCTCAGCAGAAATGCGCCCAAACATACAGTCACTTCAAAGTAAAGAAAATTCTGCACTGTTTCAATTACCAGATAATCATTTCACACAACAGTCAAATTCCAAAGAAAACACAGCCTACACATATGTTCTCAAATTATAGGTAGATTTGGGACAAATCTTATAAGCTAAATGACTTGAAAGTGAATTTTTTAAATGACATTTTTTTATTAAAATATTCATTAATTTGATGTAGTCTAGATGTAGAGTTCTAATGGATTTTTTTTAAATATGGAATGCCTCACAAATTTGCATGTCATCTTTGCACAAGGGCTATGCTTCAATGTAATATATATTCCAATTTTAGTATATGTACTGCTGAAGTGAACACTAGATTTCTAATATTTATTATAATAAGTATACTATAGGAGCATAAATCCTGATTCATATATTTTAATTTGTAAATATATCAGTTTGATGAATGGAGTCATTTTTCTGTCCAGTCACATTCAATTACTTCCATAGCAAAATCCCTGGAGTAAGTTATGAGCTCATTCAGGAAATAGCCTGCCAAGAGAAGATTTGGCACACAGTAGGCAGTCAATAAATACTGGAAATAACATGTATTCTATTAAGGCATCCATAGTATAGATTTTCAACCACATGTAAACTCTCTAGTTGAAATGTTAAGAGCAGTCATTAGCCTCCCATCCAACACACCTGAGAGTTGCTTCCCCTTCCATTAATTGAAATGCTTTCTGGAGACACACATTAATTAGTAATAATCTAGCTTCCTGTGCAAGTAAGCAGTGCTTCCACCAATGTACTCTGAGACCATATAATAATGATTTTAGAGTTACTGCATTCCTTGTTCCCTCAGTTTATGTTGATATTGAATTACATGTCATAATAGAAATAATCACTTATCAAGAATAATCAGGGAGGGTGGGGTTCAGATGAGTCCTTTCCCATCATTTTGGAAGGCTTCCTAAATTCTCATTAATAGATATTGAATGCTGTGGTGGGGGAGGGGTGGGAGGTGGTTCCCTGTACTAGGCATTGAGTATACAGATGGGAAAAGACGTGGTTCCTACCCTCAAGAAGCTTCCAATCTAGTAAACAGAAGTTAAAGCTCATAAGTGCAACAGAATATTACACTAAGCGCTGAGAGAAAGAATGAAAATGTCAATAAGGGGGACTCCCTGGTGGTCCAGTGGCCGAGACTCTGTGTTCCCAATGCAGGGGGCTGGCTTCCATCCCTGGTTGGGGAACTAGACCCTACAGGTGGCTGCTGCTGCTGCTGCTGCTAAGTCGTTTCAGTCGTGTCTGACTCTGTGCGACCCCAGAGACAGAAGCCCACCAGGCTCCCATGTCCCTGAGATTCTCCAGGCAAGAACAGTGGAGTGGGTTGCCATTTCCTTCGCCAATGCATGAAAGTGAAAGTGAAGTTGCTCAGTTGTGTCTGACTCTTCATGACCCCCTGGACTGTAGCCCACCAGGCTCCTCCATCCATGGGATTTTCCAGGCAAGAGTACTGGAGTGGGGTGCCATTACCTTCTCTGCTACAGGCTGCAATGAAGATCAAAGATCCTGTGTGCAGCAACTGAGACCCAACCAAGTAAATAAATAAATACAAACATTAAACACACACACACACACACACACACACACACACACACAGAGAGAGAGAGAGAGAGAGAGATGAGGAAGCTATCAGTTCAGAGTTAGATCTAGGTGAGAAAAGCTGGAAAAAGCATTCCCTTCATACCTGAGCACATCAGTTCCCTGTTGTAAAAGGCATCTAAATGCTCCATCTTCCTGCGAGAGCTGTAGGAAATGCTGAAGAAAATTAAATGCAGGAAAAGAAGACCTGCAAAAACTTGACAAGGACTCATGAGCAAAGCATGGTCTGCAATAAGCCATTGCTTAACCAACAGGCATAAACTTTCAGAAGCCGACAGCAAATAGAAGACTCTAAGTTCCTACTGGGTGTTGCACGTGGGCATCACTATAAACACATGATTATACTGCCTTAGGCTGTAGATAGTTTTTCGCTCTGGTTTTCATTCACCAGCCCAAGAAATAATCAAGGGCTTGGGCCCCTGACTTACCAGGCTCAGTACCTCCTATTTTCCCCAGCTAGTTCTCAAAAGAGAGTTGTATGTTCTACAGAAAAAAAGGACTTTTGGAGGTATGTTTAAAAGTCCCAAGTTATCTGAGTTCCAGGGGCCACTGAGCTCCCTGTCTCACTCTCGCCTCCCTGGAGGCCTTCCCCAGCCAGTTCTGACCACTAGCATGTCACCCCCAGCACGGAGTATGTCTCCCACTTCTTTCTTGGTACCCTCCATAGCTCCTGCCACAGTGCCCTGCAGGTAGCTCATTTGATGATTGATAATAATGATGATGATAACAAGCGCAGAAACTCTCTAAAGATGCCCAGAATGGTAAAATCTCAAAGTGTTTCCATGTGTTAGAAGTTCTGCAAAAAGTGCAACTGGTCGACAGGTTGACCTATTAAATACATTCTGTGCATTTTCTACTCCCATCCTCTCTCCCCTACAGTATTGTAGATGATAGTGGCTAGGCTGACATATGCCTTCTTCATTTACACTGCCCATGAAGAAACATGGAGGCTCCTGTTGGTGCCAAATAAGCCTTTTTATATGCTTAATGTAAGTCAGCATATGGAGCAGGTCCTACCTGAGGCCTGCCTGGGTGAAGTCCAAGTCATTGTGAGACCTTATGTCCAATTTATCTGGGGTTCTGATTTACCAAGGAATATCCCAAGGAGCCACCACAGATGCCAGGTCTGTGTAAGTAAAATGAGACACAAGGGCCCTAACCTGTGTCCAATGAGCAGAGGGAAATCTTTGATCTCTCTGGGCAAATCACACTTCTGTTACTTATAGTCCTTTTTGGACCTGTAAAGCTCCTATTTGTTACAATAGCACTTATTTGGAAAATTAAGGGGCAAAGGGCTTGTTTGCTTTAATAAAAGCAAAGAACAAGCTCAATCATTCATGGGAAATTTAATTTGACTCCTGGGTCAGTGGTTTAATTTTGCATATGTTCTCATAAATGTAACTGCTGTGTTTTGTGAGATGATCATCTTGTAAAATAAATGTGCTGGCAAAGGAAAATAAGTCTGTGGCACCCAAGACATGAGGGGAGCTGGCAGACCTGGAAAACACCTGACAAACTTTCCTCCCCAGCCTCATGGCTTTCTAGCAGAAAAGGAACACCCTCCCTCCAACACTCTCCTTGCAAGTGGCAAGCTCTTCCACTGACCTTTAGCTTCTGGGTAAATTTTAATATCAAGAAGAAGATGCTGGTAGTAACACCAGCACTCATCTCAGTGCTGTTGCACTGAGAAAAACTGTTTATGACTTAGTCATCAGTCTCTCATGAGTTTCTTGCATGCGTTCATGCTCAGTTGCGTCAGTCGTGTCAAACGTCAGTGGCAAATTGAGTATTAAATGGAGAAATTCTCCGGTGTGTGCATGTGTATATATGTGTGTGTGTGCTTGCACATGAGCACATGCATGAGTTCACACGTCTTGTTTCCAAGAAGGCAAGACCCACATCAGCTCAGTTCAGTTCAGTCGCTCAGTCGTGTCCAGCTCTTTGCGACCCCATGGACTGCAGCACGCCAGGCCTCCCTGTCCATCACCAACTCCCGGAATTGACTCAAACTCATGTCCATTGAGTCAGTGATGCCATCCAACCATCTCATCCTCTGTCATCCCCTTCTCCCCCTGCTTTCGATCAATCTTTCCCAGCATCAGGGTCTTTTCAAATGAGTCAGTTCTTCACATCAGGTGGCCAAAGTATTGGAGTTTCAGATCCACATAGTGAAATATATTTATGGCAACTGTAGAGCCTTGTACATTTGCCTCAACCTTACCAGGGCTGGAAAATCCAAAAATGCAGACAATCTCCATCTGAAGTTGCTGCTATTAAATGTAAGTTGGTGTTATCATGAAACTGACTCAACACAGCCTCTGTTTTCTGTAACCAATCCTGACACTGGGGTTCCCTACTGATAAGACTGGAGCTATGCCTGGAGCTACTGCTTGTGATTAGCACCTACCAGATGACACTGCACTAAGCCTATTATCTCTAACCCTTTTCCCTTACTGCTGAAATCTTACAGGACATAAATACTTATCCTTGTTTTGAAGATCAGGAAACAGAGAACTTAAAAAGTGGGAAAATATCATACATGAACATAAATTGGTCTGACCCCATGGTCAAGCTTTTCCTACACACACATAGCCACTGACTTTATATACATCTAGGACTACCGCCAGTCACCCAACCTTATGTCCAAGAAATATTGGTTTTCTGGGTGGTTAATACTAGAGTATTAACTAGTATTATAGTCAAAAGTGCTATACCTCTGGCTTCCCAGCTAGAAGCAGGCACAGTCATCTATCCAGTCTGCTGGCTAGGACAAGAGGACATCCCTCCTCCACCTGAGATATCAAGATACTAGGGA
Organism: Antilocapra americana; assembly: GCA_007570785.1. NCBI lineage: Eukaryota > Metazoa > Chordata > Mammalia > Artiodactyla > Antilocapridae > Antilocapra > Antilocapra americana. The sequence goes on from ML663565.1 coordinate 31,472,470, forward strand.
TAAGGTTTATGGAACATCAGCCACTTTAATGAAAAATCTACTGCCCATCACACAGTCATTCATTCATTCAATAAATATTTACTGAGAGACTGGTCCATGCCAGGCACTGTATAATGGGCTAGACTTGGCAAGTACAAGACAGCATCCACCTTCGAAACACTCACAGTATTAGGGAGAAAGTCACTCAGTTGTGTCCGACTCTTTGCAACCCCGTGGACTGTAGCCCACCAGGTGTCTCTGTTCATGGGATTTTCCAGGCAAGAATACTGGAGTGGGTTGCCATTTCCTTCTCCAGGGGATATTCCTGACCCAGAAATCGAACTTGTGTCTCTTGCATTGCATGCAGATTTATTACCATATGAGCCACCAGGGAAGCCCAGTATTAGGGAGAGAGACTATCAGAAGAATGATTCCTATGCAAAATGATAAAAGCTAGTACTGGAACAGGCAAGAGATCACTGGACACAGAGCAAGGACTACCACTGGTCGTGGAGTGCTTCATATAATTTCCAGAAGAAAAGCAGCATCCAGACAGAGTCCTAAAGAACAAACTGTGGTGAGCCTGGCCATTGAAGGGAGGTGGTTAGGAGATTTCCGGGCAGAAAGGACAGGATGTACATGGACCTAGAACTGAGAGAAAGGCTACATGTCCCCAAACCTGCAAGCCCTTCTGTACTATGTGAGGGGGATGGGGGAGAAAACAATGACACTGGACAACTAGAAACAGAACAAGTGCTGAAGGTCCCAGTGAGAAGTGTGAGGACTCCATCATGGAGAGAACAGCTTCCCTAAACAAGCAGTTTAGGATCTGCTCTTAGCCATCCAAGTAGAGTCTCAGGGAGCTCATAACATTGCTCACTTGACCCATTCGAGAGCAAAACCTGACACTTGCAAGGTTTGTCCCCACATGCTCCTCATTCAGCCCTAAAGAGTGATGGTGGCACTGTCCCCCCATGCAGGGATGTGATTCTCTCACAGTCTCATGAATATTCACGAGCAAACTGAGAGGACCAAATCAGGAGATGGTTGGCTGATGTTGTTATGCCGAGGTCGTGATCTCCACAAATCACCAGGAGGCCATACACTGATGCAAACGCAAGAGGGAATTTATTGCAGACCCGGGTCTGGACTGCACACACAGACCAACACAGCGGAATGAGGACAGCTGCTCGGAGCCGCATGGTACAAGGCTTTTAAAGGGAGAAGACAAAGGGAAATTGGCTACAGATGGGGTGATGTATTGCTCTGTGATTGGTCAGGACAGGAGGGGAGATCAGGGGCTTTACGAGCTAGCCCCTGATAGGTATATCTTTGGCACACTATGATTGGTCGTGTCTAGGGTGGTGACCTGGGGGTGGGGGAACTTGGAAGGCTCTACAATGTCAACGAGGTTGTCACTCATTCATTTGTTCGTTCATTTAATCCAAGCAATACAGCAATGTTGTTGTATTGGCAGTTGGCAGTCTGCGGCTGTTGAGTCAAGTGTGACCCACCACCCCTTCTTGTAAATAAAGCTTTACTGGGACATAGCTATGTCTGCTCATTTAAGTATTCTCTGTGACTGCTTTCACAGTATTAGAGCAGAGGTAAATTATAGTAACAGACCAATGGTATATACCCTTGAGACAACCACATATATTTAAAGACACAGAACTAAGTGGAGCACTGGGGGGGAAAGGTATATATAGAAAGTAGCTCATTTCAGTTCAGTTCAGTTCAGTCACTCAGTCATGTCTGACTCTTTGTGACCGCATGGACTACAGCACACCAGGCTTCCCTGTCCATCACCAACTCCTGGAGCTTCTTCAAACTCATGTCCATCGAATTGGTGATGCCATCCAACCATTTCATCCTCTGCCATCCCCTTCTCGTCCTGCCTTCAATCTTTCCCAGCATCAGGGTCTTTTCCCATGAGTCAGTTCTTCACATCAGGTGGCCAAAGTATTGGAGTGTCGGTTTCAACATCAGTCCTTCCAATGAATATTCAGGACTTGTTTCCTTTAGGATTGCCTGGTTTGATCTCCCTGCAGTCCAAGGGACTCTCAAGAATCTTCTCCAACACCACAGTTCAAAAGTAGCAATTCTGCAGTGCTCAGCTTTCTTTATAGTCCAACTCTCACATCCATACGTGACCACTGGAAAAACCATAGCTTTGACTAGATGGACATTTGTTGGCAAAGTACTGTCTCTGCTTTTTAATATGCTGTCTAGGTTAGTCCCAGCTTTTCTTCCAAGGAGCAAGCGTCTTTTAATTTCATGGCTGCAGTCACCACCTGCAGTGATTTGGGAGCCTAAAAAAATAAAGTCTGTCACTGTTTCCATTGATTCCCATCTATTTGCCATGAAGTGATGGGACAAGATGCCATGATCTCAGTTTTTTGGATGTTGAGCTTTAAGCCAACTTTTTCACTCTCCTCTTTCCATTTCCTCAAGAGGCTCTGAGGTGGCGCTGGAGCCACTTCAGGAGATACCCCACGTGCAAGGGCAGAGAAAGCCCAGCAAGACAGTAGGCACTGGAGCAGAACGTAGCCCCCTTTAACCTCTGCCCATTTAGCTTTCCCATCTTTAACTACATAGCTCAACATCAGCATTCTTCTTTAAATGGCAAATACTGTATAACCCTATTTCTGTAAGGGACCTAAAATAGTCAAATTCACAGAAACAGAAAGTAGAAAGGTGGTTACCAGAGGCCTAGAAGAGGGGAAGCTGGGCGGGGGGGGGGGGGGGAACTGTCCTTTAATAGGGTTAGGGTTTCTGTTGGGCAAGACAGAATAGTCCCAGAGAGCTGCTGCTCAATCATGTGGCTTAATGCCACTCACTGCACACTTAAGGATAGTTGACATGGCAAATTTTATGAGTTTTTTAACCACAATTAAAAAATAAAATTTTGATAACTGAGTCACTTTGCTATACAGCAAAAATTAACACAATATTGTAAATCAACTATATGCCAATAATATTTAAATCAATAAATAAAAATTTAAAAGTTCTACCTTCTTCTTAAATCCTTTGTTCAACCACCTTGTTTTAAAATTTATTGATTTATTACTTTTGGCTGCATTGGGTCTTCTTTGCTGCAAGCAGGCTTTTCTCTAGTTGCTGCCAGCAGGGGCTATCTCCTAGTTGTGGTGCCCAGGCTTCTCCCTGTGGTGGCTTCTCTTGTTGCAGAGCACAGGCCCTAGGGTATGTGAGCTTCAGTAGTTGTGGCTTGCAGGCTCTAGAGCACGGGCTCAGTGGTTGTGATACATGTTAAGTGCTTAGTTACCCCATGGCATGTGAAATCTTCCCAGACCAGGGATCGAACTCATGACCCCCATATTGGCAGGTGGATTCTTAACCACTGGAGCACCAGGGAAGTCCAGGTTCAGTTCTTGCCTGAAGTTACCTTGCCCTCTTCCCCCAAATTACTGTTTGTCCTTTTACTTGTTGCTTCGTCATGTGCCTACTTGGAACAATTACTTTTGTCTGAAACTGTTAATTTAGCATTTTAGTATAATAACTTTTCTCTACTTGAGTTTCAATTAGACACTAATAATGAAATTGTTTTAAAATCAGTGTCTGCATCTTCCATTATACTCTCTCGGTGCCCTTCCTATAATGGCATTCAGTAAGCACCTTCTGTTTTAACTCAGCTGTGTCACACTGCTGCTGCTGCTGCTAAGTCGCTTCAGTCATGTCCGACTCTGTGCGACCCCGTAGACGGCAGCCCACCAGGCTCCCCCATCCCTGGGATTCTCCAGGCAAGAACACTGGAGTGGGTTGCCACTTCCTTCTTCAATGCATGAAAGTAAAAAGTGAAGTCGCTCAGTCGTGTCTGACTCTTTGCAACCCATGGACTGCAGCCCACCAGGCTCCTCCGTCCTTGGGATTTCCCAGGCAAGAGTGCTGGAGTGGGGTGCCATTGCCTTCTCTGTTGTCACAGTAGGCACCACCAGATTTGGAGAGCTGAGGCTGAATCTGAAGTCAATAGAAGGGCTAGTGTGGGAAACAGGTTAAAAGTAAACGTCATCAGAAAAGGCAGCACAGGCTGTCAAGGACAACTAAGTTGATGGTGGCCACTTTCATTTGCTCATCCTTTTATTCAATAAAATATTTTTGAGTTCCCATGTCTAAGACATCATACTTATTCTGTGAGATACATGTCTGACACAGTATCTGCCTTTAAGAATTTATCGTCTTATATTTTTGGATTCTTTCTTCCACGAAAAGTTGGAGGAGAAGGGCCAGCCAGGTTGGGTGATGTCAACCTAGGTTTTGGGAGGCGAAAGCCAGGTACAGTAGCAACTGAAGGAGGACAGAAGCATGTGCTAAAATGTGTGCAAGGAAAAAAAACAAAGTAACAATATGAGAAGCTACACTTGTCATCAGGTACAAGAAGCAAGCACAAATGCCAGCGTGTGAAATGAAGACAAAGGTAAGGTAAATGCAGTAACGGAGCAAGAATTAACAAACGAGATATGTACTAGACATATCCTACTATGCCTAGACTAGACAAAATTGAAAAGGATAGTGGCCATTGTCAGAAACAGGGTACCCCGAATTCTCCCTTCGTGGGTTCATTTCCAGTTACAATAGGTGGATTCACCTATTGTAGGGAATAAAAGCAGAGCAGGCAAGTAGGGTAAATCTACAAGCAATCGAATTAAAAGTACTAAGTCCCATTAGGAAGGAGCAAAATCATATGAAACTGTGCAAGAGACAACAGAACAGGTAACAGCACAGATGCTGATGTTGGAGAACCTATCAAATCTCAAGTATGATAGTTATTTGCTATGTGACCTTGGATGAGACAAGGCTATTCCTCTGTTTTCTTATCTGTAAACTAGGAACACTATCATGCCTGCCTTACAGGAGATGTTCAAGGATGAGATTAGTTAATATATGGAAAAGCTTGAGGAGAGGGACCAGCACAGGATAAGCTGTGTCTCAGTGTTAGGTGTTGGACTTAAAGGCGGGAGGAATCACCTCGGGCTGTGAGGGGAAACTGACTTTGTACAGGAACTGGCATTTGCGTTTGCTTTTGAATCACAGAGACCACTTGAATATATAGGATGGAAGTGTGGGCACAAGTTCAAAGTGGCGTGAATGCTCAAACTGTGTTTAGAAGCATAGATTTAAATGCAGGCTCTGTGCCAGAGAATAATAGGAGATAGGGCTGGAAAGGTGATTTGCAGCCAGCTAAGTTGAATGTCAGACTAAAGGGTCCACCTCACTCAGAAAGTAATGGAGAGTCATCACGGGCTTCTGAACAGGGAAGCAGTCAGCCCAGAGCCAGTAAGATCAATCTGATATCCATTGACAGCATGGACTGTGGAGTGAAGGAACTGGAAGTGCTGTGTCCAGGGAAGTGCCACAACTTCCCAGGTTAGGTACTAAGAATCAGAGTAAAAACAATTAGGTACAAAGGATATCACGAAAGCCTTGCAAAGCAGAGACTTGTAAGAAAAGCACCCTTGAAAAGAGGTTAACACAGAAAGTATATACTGCATGTTTTAAAATGACAATGGAGAATTGGAATCCCTATTCATCATATTTTTCTATACTTGGATTGCTCATTTCTATGAAAATTCCTTGCAAAAGAATTTAGACTCCTCCAAAATACTGTCTTAACCTGGGTCTCCAACCTTCTCTTTCTCCTGCCAAACAGCATACCTTGTGCCACTGTCAAATTGTATTAATTGTTACTCCTGTTCAGTGAACATACTGTAAATCATAAGGCAATGTAAAAACCTAAGATCTTATTTAATCTTTTCTTCACTTGAGGCATTGGCTCACCCAGGTTTCTATCCCTGGAAGAATCTTCTCATCTCCAAGGACCAAATTCCTATGTACCCTTTGAGGCCCATCTGAAACTCTGTTTTCACATGAGGCTTTCCTCAGTCTTCCAGCAGAAAATTATTTCTCTCTATCTATACTTTCAAAGCACTTGATATATTACCCTCACAACACTATAGTTTAATGCAAACAAATTAGATTATCAATAATTGCTATAATTTAATAGCAATAAACACTGTTTGTAAACAGGTCATAACTATGGCATTACTAACAACTTTTTTCACTGCAATATTGCTGGAGAGCTTACAAAGCCATCTTTTTTAATCTATGCATAGGATAGTGGTGTTGGAAAAGCCTCTTGAGAGTCCCTTGGACTACAAGGAGATCCAACCAGTCCATCCTAAAGGAAATCAGTCCTAAATGTTCATTGGAAGGACCGATGTTGAAGCTGACATGTCAGTACTTTGGCCACCTGATGCAAAGAGCTGAATCATTTGAAAAGACCCTGATGCTGGGAAAGATTGAAGGCAGGAGGAGAAGAGTTGACAGAGGATGAGATGGCTGGATGGCATTACTGACTCAATGGACACGAGTCTGAGTAAACTCTGGGAGTTGGTGATGGACAGGGAGGCCTGGTGTGCTGCAGTCCATGGGGTCACAAAGAGTCGGACACGACTGAGCAACTGAACTGAACTGAGGATAATTTAATCCTTTTAACCATTTGTTAATAAAACATGACTTAGCAACTTCACAGCAACAATACAAAAGACAAGAAAATTATTATGAGTCTCATTCTCTGCTGCTGATAAAAATAAATGAATGACCCAAATCACATAGCTAAACCCAGATGCAGGGAATTTCCCACCATGTGCTTTCCCACCCACTAAGCTCCTCTTATCCCTCCTACCTGAACTGCTGACCCCTAAACCTCTCAGGTAGCGCCCATGATGTGCTGGGCTGGTCCAGTGAACAGAGTCTCCACTGCGTGTCATGCCAATGGCAGGGGCTTTTTCATTTCCACTTTTCAGTTTCCAGGTCGCATTACACCCCTGCCCACCGGGGGTTGTACCCCCTGTTACAGTGCTCTGTCTCCTGCCCATTCACTGAAATGCCCCAAGTGGCCAGGACCAACTGACCAGAGATGCAGTCAAAATGAAGACTATTTGCCTCCCTGGATGCAGGAAATATGGAAGACTCACACTGCCGCTCTCAGAAAAGCAAAGACTGAGCCAGATTACATGGTACTTGACTACCACCGGCTTAGCACAGTCTTCCTAGCACAGATGCTCAGCAAGATGTTAGATATTCTGCCCAGAATCCGCCCAGCACAGGAAGGAGAAAAGAAGAAAGAGGAAAGTGAAGGAGTTTTCAGAATTTTGCATGAGTTTATAATATTCTGTGACTTCACTCAAGCGTCTTGCTTTTTCTGTCACTGGGTTATAATAGATAGTTTGTCATTTTCATTTTTTAGCTGAGTTAGACCAAAATGGACAGTCTAAGGGAGAAAAAAATGATTGATTGGTACAAGGACCTTATTTATGAAGTATAACATTTCTTCCTGCCAAATGCTTTTCCTTGTCAAAATTTTGTCCGAATCAATTGGTTATTTTTGGAATTATTAAATATAGTACTGAATCAGGGAAATTATGCTACAAACAGTATCACAAATACTATGCATAGACAGAAAATAATAGATGATTAAATGTCTCCATGCGTTGTTCCTAGGATAGTATTTTCTAATGAATTATGTAATTTAGATATTTAGGAAATTATTTTCCCTCCAGAGGAATGCTCCTTTACTGGCTTACAAAAAATCAGAATAGAGTCTCACACAAATAATACAAACTCTTGGTTTTCAAGGAGTGTTTTCATTTAAATAACAAATGCACAGGGAGAATAATGCTCAATGACCTAATTTCACATTTTGAGGACTCTTCTCCCTTTGACTTTTAAAAATCTTTACAGAAAATCCAGTGCTTCATCACATCTTTATTTTAATCTTCACTGCTTTTTCCAATTATAAGAATAATGCTTACTACCACAAAAATTCAAATTTTTCAGAAGAGCATCACATAGAAAGCCAAGAGTCCTGCAGTGACTCAGAACTGCTACCCTTCTAAAAATCTGTAACTATAGCTTCAGATTTTCCCAATCTATTAACCGTCTTCTGAAGTCTCAAAATCAGCCCCGTTGCTTCTTTCACATTACAGCTCTTCCTTCCTGTCCATGTGTGGATGTTAAACATTCCCCATAATTTAAAAAAAAAATGCTCTTTGACCCTTCCATTTCTTAGACCTACAATTTTTCTCTTTTTCTTCTTATTTAAACATCTCAAGAGTAAGTTATATTTGTTCCTTAGATTAGTTTGATTTCATTTCTTTCCCTTTTATTCAACTGAAGCCATGAGGTTCTAATGTCCAAATACAGTGAACGTATTTGGTATCTCAGAAATCCTCTCTTCAACTTTAATACTGCTCATTTCTCCCTCATTAACAATTGGGTTGGCCAGAGCAGTTTGTTCTGATTTTTCTGTAAGATGCTAAGAAAACCCAAAAAACGTTTTGGCCAACCCAATACATATCCCCCTGGCTTACATTTCTCTGTCCTTGTTCTCTTCCTTCTTCTCTGACAATATTTTCTTGATATATTTTATTATTCCCTTCTCCTCTGCATGTTCTTCCTATGTTGGTGTTTTGTCTCTGGTTCATTTTCCTTCTCATTCTATGTGAGTTGTCTCATCTGAGTTGTCTAATTGATAAGTGATAACTTCCAAATCTTTTTTATCTCCAGCTTTTAACCTCAGGCTTCCTGGGTAGCTCAGCTGGTAAAGAATCCACCTGCAATGCAAGAAACCCAGGTTCGATTCCTGAGTCGGGAAGTTCCCCCTGGAGAAGGGATAGGCTACCCACTCCAGTATTCTTGGACTTCCCTAGTGGCTCAGGTGGTGAACAATCTGCCTGCAATGCGGGAAACATGGGTTCAATCCCTGGGTTGGAAAGATACTCTGGAGAAGGGCATGGCAACCCACTCCAGCATTATAGCCTGGAGAATCCCTAAGAACAGAAAAGTCTGGCAGGTTACAATCCATGGGGTTGCAAAGAGTTGGACATGACTGAGTGACTAAGCTGTCTGTCCATACTCATACGTGTACCTATGTTTCCCAAGGCACTTTGAAATCAGCATTGCCCAGAGTGTATTCTTCTTTGCCTCCTCTTTTTCCAAGCCCAGAGATCTCCATCTACTTTATTCCATGTCAGATATTGACAGCATCAGCCACCTGATCACCCAAGCAAGAAACTGGGCAGTCATTTTTTACTTTTTATTCTTCTTTATTCTTTATATAGACTAAACCATCCAAGAATATCATGAATCTGTACTTTTTTTCTAATCTAGACCATAACCTTCCCTTTATACCTTTTTCAAATTAATTTATTAATTTTAATTGGAGGCTAATTACTTTACAATACTGTAGTGATTTTTGCCATACACTGACATGAATCAGCCATGGGTGTACATGTGTCCCCATCCTGAACCCCCCTCCCACCTCCCTCCCCATCCCATCCCTCAGGGTCATCCCAGTGCACCAGCCCTGAGCACCCTGTCTCATGCATGGAACCTGGACTGGCGATCAATTTCACATATGGTAATATACATGTTTCAATGCTATTCTCTCAAATCATCCCACCCTTGCCTTCTCCCATAGAGTCCAAAAGTCTGTTCTTTACATCTCTGTCTCTTTTGCTATCTCACATATAGGGTCATCATTATCATCTTTCTAAATTCCATATATATGTGTTAATATACTGCACTGATGTTTTTCTTTCTGACTTACTTCACTCTGTATTATAGGCTCCAGTTTCATCCACCTCATTAGAACTGATTTAAATGCATTCTTTTTAATAGCTGAGTAATATTCCCTTGTGTATATGTACCACAGCTTTCTTATCCATTTATCTGCCAATGGACATCTAGGTTGCTTCCATGTCCTGGCTATTGTAAACAGTGCTGCAATGAACATTGGGGTACACATGTCTCTTTCAATTCTGATTTCCTCTGTGTGTATGCCCAGCAGTGGGATTGCTGGGTCATATGGCAGTTCTGTTTTCAGTTTTTAAAGGAATATCCACAGTGTTCTCCATCGCAGCTGTATTAGGTTGCATTCCCACCAACAGTGTAATAGGGATCCCTTTCCTCCGCACCCTCTCCAGTGTTTATTGTTTGTAGACTTTTTGATAGCAGGCATTCTGGCTGGCATGAGATGGTACCTCACTGTGGTTTTGATTTGCATTTCTTTGATAATAAGTGATGTTGAGCATCTTTTCATGTGTTTGTAAGGCATCTGTATGTCTTCTTTATGGAAATGTCTGTTTAGTTATTTGGCCCATCTTTTGATTGGGTCATTTATTTTTCTGGTATTGAGCTCCATGAGCTGCTTATGTATTTTTGAGATTAATTCTTTGTAAGTTGATTCATTTGCTATTATTTTCTCCCTTTCTGAAGGCTGTCTTTTCACTTTGCTTATACTTTTCTTTGCTGTGCAAAAGCTTTTAAGTTTAATTAGATCCCATTTGTTTAGTTTTGCTTTTATTTCCATTACTCTGGGAGGTGGGTCATAGAGGATCCTGCTGTGATTTATGTCAGTGAGTGTTTTGCCTATGCTTTCCTCTAGGAGCTTTATAGTTGCTGGTCTTACGTTTAGATCTTTAATCCATTTTGAGTTTATCTTTGTGTATGGTGTTAGAAAGAGTTCTAGTTTCATTCTTTTACAAGTGGTTGGCCACTTTCCCCAGCACCACTTGTTAAAGAGATTGTCTTTTCTCCATTGTATATTCTTGCCTCCTTTGTCAAAGATAAGGTGTCCATAGGTGCATGGATTTATTTCTGGGCTTTCTATTTTGTTCCATTGATCTATATTTCTGTCTTTGTGCCAGTACCATACTGTCTTGATGACTGTAGCTTTGTAGTATAGCCTGAAGTCAGGCAGGTTGATTCCTCCAGTTCCATTCTTCTTTCTCAAGATTGCTTTGGCTATTCGAGGTTTTTTGTATTTCTATACAAATTGTGAAATTATTTCTTCTAGTTCTGTGAAAAATTCTGTTGGTAGCTTGATAGGGATTTGCATTGAATCTATAGATTGCTTTGGGTAGTATACTCATTTTCACTATATTAACTGTTCCAATCCATGAACATGGGATATTTCTCCATCTACTTGTGCCATCTTTGATTTCTTTCATCAATGTTTTATAGTTTTCTATATATAGGTCTTTTGTTTCTTTAGGTAGATATATTCCTAAGTATTTTATTCTTTTCATTGCAATGATGAATGGAATTGTTTCCTTAATTACTCTTTCTGTTTTCTCATGTTATTGTATAGAAATGCAAGGGATTTCTATGTGTTAATTTTATATCCTGAAACTTTACTATATTCATTGATTAGCTCTAGTAATTTTCTGGTAGAGTCTTTAGGGTTTTCTATATAGAGGATCATGTTATCTGCAAACAGTGAGAGTTTTACTTCTTCTTTTCCAATCCGTATTCCTTTTATTTGTTTTTCTGCTCTGATTACTGTGGCTAAAACTTCCAAAACTACATTGAATAGTAGTGGTGAGAGTGGGCACCCTTATCTTGTTCCTGACTTTATGGGAAATGCTTTCAATTTTTCACCATTGAGGATAATGTTTGCTGTGGGTTTATCATATATGGCTTTCATTATGTTGAGATATGTTCCTTCTATGCCTACTTTCTGGAGGGTTTCTATCATAAATGGACGTTGAATTTTGTCAAAGGTTTTTTCTGCATCTATTGATATAATCATATGGTTTTTATCTTTCAATTTGTTAATGTGGTGTATCACATCAATTGATTTGCAAATATTGAAGAATCCTTGCATCCCTGGGATAAAGACACTTGGTCACGATGTATGATCTTTTCAATATGTTGTTGCATTCTGTTTGCTAGAATTTTGTTAAGGATTTTTGCATCTATATTCATCAGTGATATCGGCCTGTAGTTTTCTTTTTTTGTGACATCTTTGTCTGATTTTGGTCTTAGGTTGATGGTGGCCTCGTAGAATGAGTTTGGCAGTTTACCTTCCTCTGCAATTTTCTGGAAGAGTTTGAGTAGCATAGGTGTTAGCTCTTCTCTAAATTTTTGGTAGAATTCACCTGTGAAGCCATCTGATCTGGGCTTTTATTTGTTGGAAGGTTTTTTTATTACAGTTTCAATTTCCATGCTTCTGATAGGTCTGTTAAGATTTTCTTTCTTCCTTGTTTTTTTTGGAAGGTGGTACTTTTCTAAGAATTCATCCATTACTTCCAAGTCGTCCATTTTATTGGCATATATTTGCTGATAGGATCTCTTATGATCCTCTGTATTTCTGTGTTGTCTGTTGTGATTTCTCCATTTTCATTTCCAATTTTGTTGATTTGATTCTTCTCCCTTTTTTTCTTGGTGAGTCTGGCTAATGGTTTGTCTATTTTATTTATCTTTTCAAAGAACCAGCTTTTAGTTTTGTTGACTTTTACTATAGTCTCCTTTGTTTCTTTTTCATATTTCTGCCCTAATTTTTATGATTTCTTTCCTTCTACTAACCCTGGGGTTCATTTCTTCTTTTTCTAGTTGCTTTAGGTGTAAAGTTAGGTTTTTATTTGATTTTTCTCTTGTTTCTTGAGGTAAGCTTGTATTGCTATGAACCTTCCCCTTAGCACTGATTTTACTGAATCCCATAGGTTTTAGGTTGTTGTGCTTTCATTTTCATTCATTTCAATGCATATTTTTATTTCTTTCTTGATTTCTTCTGTGATTTGTTGGTTATTCAGAAGTGTGTTGTTTAGCTTCCAAGTTTGTGTTTTTAATAGTTTTTTCCTGTAGTTGACATCTAATCTTACTGCACTGTGATCAGAAAAGATACTTGAAATGATTTCAGTTTTTTTGAATTTACCAAGTCTAGATTTATGGCCCAGGATGTGATCTATCCTGAATAATGTTCTGTGTGCACTTGAGAAAAAGGTGAAATTCATTGTTTTGCAGTGAAATGTCCTATAGATATCAATTAGGTCTAATTGGTCCATTGCATCATTTAAAGTTTATGTTTCCTTGCTAATTTTCTGTTTATTAGATATATCCATAGGTGTGAGTGAGGCATTAAAGTCTCTCACTGTTATTGTGTTTCTGCTAATTTCCCCTTTCATTCTTGTTAGCATTTGCCTTACATATTGCAGTGTTCCTATGTTGCATGCATATTTATTTATAACTGTCATTTCATCTTCTTGGATTGGTCTTTTGATCATTATGTAGTGTTATTCATTGTCTCTTTTCATGGCCTTTATTTCAAAGTCTGTTTTACCTGATATGAGTATTGCTACTCCTGCTTTCTTTTGGTCTCCATTTGCATAGAATATCTTTTTCCAGCCCTTAACTTTCAGTCTGTATGTGTCCCTTATTTTGAGGTGGGTCTCTTGTAGACAACATACACAAGGGTTTTGTTTTTGTATCCATTCAGCCAGTCTTTGTTTTTTGGTTGGGACATTCAACCCATTTATATTTAAGGTAATTATTGATACGTATGATCCCATTTACTCTATTGTTTTGGGTTCGAGTTTATAAACCTTTTCTATATTTCCTGTCTAGAGAAGATCCTTTAGCATTTGTTGAATAGCTGGTTTGTTGTTGCTGAATTCGCTCAGCTGTTGCTCGTCTGTAAAGCTTTTAATTTCTCCTTCATATCTGAATGAGATACTTGCTGGGTACAGTAATCTGGGTGGTAGGCTTTTCTCTTTCATCACTTTGAATATCTCCTGGCATTCCCGTCTAGCCTGAAGAGTTTCTATTCAAAGATCAGCTGTAATCCTTATGGGAATCCCCTTATGTGTTATTTGTTGTTTTTCCCTTGCTGCTTTTAATATTTGCTCTTTGTGTTTGAGCTTCATTAATTTGATTAATTGTGTCTTGGGGTGTTAGGCCTTGGGTTTATCCTGTTTGGGACTCTCTGGGTTTATTGGACTTGAGTGGCTATTTCCTTCCCCATTTTAGGGAAGTTTTCAACTATTATCTCCTCAAATATTTTCTGATGGTCTTTCTTTTTGTCTTCTTCTTCTGGGACTCCTATGATTCAAATGTTGGGACATTTGACATTGTCCCAGAGGTCTCTGAGGTTGTCCTCATTTCTTTTCATTCTTTTTTCTTTTTTTCCTCTCTGCTTCATTCATTTCCACCATTCTATCTTCCACCTCACTTATCCTCTCTTCTGCCTCAGTTATTCTACTGTTGGTTCCCTCCAGAGTGTTTTTGATCCCAGTTATTGCATTATTCATTATTAATTGACTCTCCTTTATTTCTTCTAGATCCTTGTTAAACATTTCTTGCATCTTCTCAATCCTTGCCTCCAATCTACTTATCTGTAACTCCATTTTGTTTCAAGATTTTGGATAATCTTTATTATCATTATCCTGAATTCTTTTTCAGGTAGACTCCCTATCTCCTCCTCTTTTGTTTTGTTTGGTGGGCATTTATCATGTGTCTTTTTCTGCTGAATATTTCTTTGCCTTTTCATTTTGTTTAGATTGCTGTGTTTGGGGTGGCCTTTCTGTATGCTGAAAGTTCATGGTTCCTCTTTATTGTGAAGAAGACTGCCCATTGTGGGTGGGGTTGGACTAGTGGCTTGTCAAGGTTTTCTGGTTAGAGAAGATTGCGTTGGTGTTCTGGTGAGTGGAGCTGGACCCTTCTCTGTGGAGTGCAATGAAGTGTCCAGTAGTGAGTTTTGAGGTGTCAGTGGATTTGGTGTGACTTTTGGCAACCTGTATTTTAATGCTCAGGGTTATGTTTCCACATTGCTGGGGAATTAGTGTGGTATGTCTTGCTCTGGAACTCATTGGCTCTTAGGTGCAGCTTGGTTTCAATGTAGGTATGGAGGCTTTTGAATGAGCTCTTGTCTATTAATGTTCCCTGAAGTCAGGAGTTTTCCAATGTTCTCAAGTTTTTCTTCCATCTTATTCTTAGAGTAGCCTCAAGACTTCTCTATCCATACAGCACAGATGATAAAACATCTAGGTAAATGGCGAAAAGGTTCTCCTTAGTGAGTAACACCCAGAGAGGTTCACAGAGTTACATGGAGAAGAGAAGAGGGAGGAGGGAGCAAGAGAAGAACAGGAGGAGAAGAGGGGGAGTCAAAAGGGGAGAGAGCAGTCTAGCCAGTAATCAGTTCCCTAACTGATGAGCACATCCTCCCCAGGTGGGCGGTATGTCTCATCACCTCCCCCCATCCTCGCCGCTCAGTTTCCTGGGTACACAGCGGGAGCACCATCCCAGGTGTGCCGTGTGTCTCCTCTGGGGAGCGGATCTCTGGCTGTGACCCTCCTGGCAGATTTCAACCATCCAGGATCCCAAGAAGACTTGGTTAGCAACTGGGAGCCTGCTCGCAGTTTGGTGGCAAGTGCCTTCTCTGGGGCCCCTTTCTAGCTCTGGCTGTCGCCCACCTGCCTCTCTGCCTCCCTGCCTCTGGCGGGGGATGGGCTGGTCTGCAGCCAGCTAGCTCTCCTCTGGTATTAGGTCAGTCCTTTGTTCTGTGAGCGGGCCAGGCAGTGCCTTAGGTTAGAGATTTTCAAGGGAAATTTCCCTCTTTTTTTCCTCTTTCTCTCTCTATCTATCCTATAGTTTGGGTTGCTATCTCACGATTAGCTCCCTCAGATTGTCCTCAGGGCACTCAGGTGTGGTCCTTACCCTAAGTATGCAACCGGTGCCTCCCTGTTCAGCCCCCCACTTGCTGGTGGTGGATGCGAGCGTCTGGGCTACTTCTCTGCTGGGAGTTGTGGTTAGGTGCATATTCTGTGGGGTTTTTTCCCCCCTCTGGGTTATGTTGCCCTCTGAGATTCCAAAACTCCCCACACACCCACCGGTGAGAGGGTTTCTTGGTGTTTGGAAACCTCCTTCGCAACTCCCTCCCAGGGATGGGTCTCCATCCCTAACTCTTTTGTCTCTCTTTTCATCTTTTATATTTTGTCCTACCTCCTTTCAAAGAGAATGGGCTGCCTTTCTGGGTGTCCAGTGTCCTCTGCCAGCATTCAGAAGTTGCTTTGTGGAAGTTGCTCAGTATTCAAACGATCTTTTGATGAATTTGTGGGAGAAAAAGTGGTCTCCCCATCCTACTCCTCCATCATCTTAGGGCCGCCCCCTCCCCCATGCCTTTTTATGAGACTAATTTTCTGGAGTCTAGTTTCAGTCCCTCATATACATTCCCATACTGATTTCAACATAAATTTTGGAAAGTTAAAATCTGATCCTGTTATTTCCTGTGATAAAATGATCAATGATTCCCCAGAGCTTTCAGATAAAAATCCAAGCTCTTTAGTTCGGCATTATTGTTGTTGTGTAGTTGCTAAGTTGTGTCTGACTCTTTGGCAACCCCATGGACTGCAGGCCACCAGGCTCCTCTGTCCATGGGTTTTTCCAGGCAAGAATACTTGAGTAGGTTGCCATTTCCTTCTCCAAGGGATCTTCCTGTCCCAGGGGTCAAATCTGTGTCTCCTGAATTGAGAGATGGGCTCTTTACCACTGAGCCACCTTGGAAGCCCTTAGATTGGCATTAAGGTCTTTTATAACATAGCTTCTGTAATTTTTCTTTTATTGTCTCACAACTTATGATCTAACAACACTAAATTTCTTACAGTTCCTTGTACACATCATACTCTTTTCTTCATGTATCCTATTCTCTCATGTCTTTCCCTGTGTATCTCATTCACCTGTCTAACTTTTACTCAGTCACTTCTTCTTTAAGAATAAAGTAAAAGTTAGTTTTTACTGTTTCTGAGGTTCAAAGGACATCTGTAATAGATGTCCAATTTCAGTAGTAGTCGGTTAGACTACTGTAAAACCACCTCCTGCTAGAGCAGGCAAGAACCGGAAAATGTCGACAAAATGTGTGTGCTCAAGTTTTGGCTGCACTGTGTCTTTGCTGCCATGGGGCCTTCTCTAGTTGTGGTGAGTGGGGGCTGCACTCTAGCTGTGGAGCACAGGCTCTGTAGCCGTGGCTCAGTAGTTGTGGTGTATGGGCTTAGTTGCTCCACAGCATGCAGGACCTTCCCAGATCAGCGATCAAACCCATGTCACCTGCACTGGCAGGTGGATTCTTTACCACTGAGCCACCAGGAAGCCCTAGAAAAAATATCCTTAAAGATTTGATTAGAGACATATGAGAGGTTCCAAAGCAGTGAGGACTGAGGTAACAGATATCCAAGAGAGAAGGAAAATATGGAGCAGTGAACCCAGTTTTTCCTATCAAAGCATTTTGTGGGGGGCATATATGTTACACAACCCTTTCAAAAAATGTCTGGGAGTGTCTACTAAAGTCAGCTTCTCCTGTGCTATAACAAGTAATTCTTCTCTTAGTTTTTACTCCACAGAAATGTATACCAGAAGCCATGCAGAAGAATTTACATAGCATTGTTATTTTTTAAAATATATTTATTTATTTTCTTTACATCATTGTGTTGATTTTGCCATACATTGACATGAATCCACCATTGATATACATGTGTTCCCCTTCCAGAACCCCCCTCCTGCCTCCCTCCCGATTCCATCCCTCTGGGTCATCCCAGTGCATCAGCCCTGAGCACCCTGTATCATGCATCAATCCTGGGCTGGCGATTTATTTCACATATGAAAATTTACATGTTTCAAATGGCAGTGTTATTGATAATAGCCCCAAACTACTTCCATCAAATAGCAGAACGAATGAATAATCTGCTTTATATTTACACAGTGGAATACTATGCAACAATAAAAATGAACTACTGCTATACACAGCAACATGACTGAATTTTCTAGACAAACTTAGTATGAAAAGTGCCAGACATAAAAGAGTAGATAAGACTTCATTTATATAAAGTACAAAGACAAAACAAATGCATAATGTTACAAGTCCAGATGATAGTTTTCTCTGCAGAGAAAGGAGAGTAAAACAGTTGGATCCTGGTAATATTCTAATTCTTGATCTAATGTTGCTTACCTATAAGTATTCACTTCATGATTTGTCAAGCTGCACATCTACAATTTGTGCAAAGTTTGGCATAGATGTTATACTTCAATAAAAAATATTCTTAAAAAAGAAAATAGGGCATCTATACCTAAATAGAAAATAGTATTAGGTACAATTGAAAAAGATATAAAGCTATATTTTAGAGAAATAAACAGTTTTGGAACTGGGTTTCTCAGCATCTGTGCTTTAACAGCTATTACCACTAAATTACTGGAGAATTACCAACCACAGAGAAGTGTCTGACACACACATATTATTTGCCATCACAAAGAACTCATGCAGAAACTTTATTTAGACATGATCAGAAAGTTTTTCTTTCCATAAAATATACTTTACTTTTCAAAGAAAGCCAAAATCAAAAATAGTTCTAAGTCATTTTTTCCACTGACTTCACCTAGGAGTTATGATCCAATTTCATTTGTTTTAGAGACTGGTGAATGCTTTGGACTCAGGCTTCTGGAAGACCTTTACCAGACCTTACAACAGGTAGTTACTTTCACTGTACATGAATACCTAACAGCCTTTCAGGATTTTTGCCTTTGTGTTCTGATGCAAAGTGGGCCTGCATAAGACAGTCTGTGCCTATCAAATTGCAAGAAAATATTTCAACATCTTCCAGGTGTTTTCCTAGTCTTGGGGGGGTGGGGAGGTGAGGGAAAAAATTACATTGAAAGATATTTAAAAACTAAGGACCAGATTAGCTATGAATATAATTAGATCAGTGCATCCAGTTAGTAAACATGGTGTCCAAATAAGCTGCTTCAGCTTGTGGTCCAACAAAAATAGAGAAAGTGACGTGCAGGGAGATGCAGGAATCGTCATCTACCTCCTGGCTACCTGTTGCAGAAGTTACAGAGTTCAGCAGCCAGCCATTGCCACATCTGACCACCATGCTTGCTCACACCCAGGCATAGCACCAGATACTTGGGCAGACGTAGACAGGGGGCCTCGGCCAATGGCAATAAGCAGAGAGCCCATTTGTGCTTTCCCTCCTAGAGAGGAGCAATCTCCCCATTCTGTCACCTCCTCAGTTAATATTTAGCATATTTATTGACATATCCAAAGATACATTCTCCCTTGTCTCACAGAATTCCAAGCCTAGGTGGGAACTCAGATATTTAAAAGTCTCTTCCTCTGCAATTCTGATAAACAGGCCTTTGCTTTGTTCCCCTAAATACAAGTTTCTATGTCAATAAATTTATACGAAGTTTCTACTTCCTATAAATATGTGGTTTCTCTGGCTTACATTTGTCAGGGTCCCTCAGGGAACCAGAATCTGCCCCTTCCTCCCTTATCATGTGTTACTGAAATATTTCTCTGAAGTTGGCTACTTTCCTATTAGTTTAACTTTATGTCTATCCATCTACCTGGCGACCTAGAACTCCAGATGAGTTGTGCACATACCATTGCTTGTTCACCTGCCAGTTGGGATTTGCTTGTCACCTTGGATTGGGCTCCCACTCCCATCTTAATACCAAATGCCTTCTGACACCGAGGCTGTGATCAGGAAGACAGGACAGCTCCCAAACTCCAGCGATTGTGTCTAATGTTCCTGTACTAGGCCAACACTAGCCTTTAATCATACCTGCCACCTGGTTTCCACACCTTTGTTTCAGCTTCTAGCATTAATCACATGAACCTGGAAGAGGCTCCTTCCTCAGTCAAGCCTCAGATGAGGCTGCGTGCCTGTCAACCTTGATTGCAGCCTTGTGACAGACTCTAAAATAGGAGACCCAGCTAAGCCATGCCTAGATTCCTGAGTCACAGAAACTGTGGGACGATAAGTATGTGTCATGGTAAGTCACTGAGTTTGTAATAATTTGTTACACAATCATAGATCATTAATATGGTTTCCATTATCTATCCAACCCCTAAAGATCACTGAAGCTAACTGGGTTAGTCCAGATCCATCCCAAGTTGTCACATTTTTAATAATAAATTTCTCTCTTGATGTTCTTTTGAATGTGAGGAAACATCAATATATTTACAGAGATCAATGTCTAATGCTATTAAATTCTGCCTCTTTTGAGGGTTTGAGGCAAGTTGGTAAACAGTTGGTGAACTCCAAAATATTTCTCTTATTCCAATTGACAGAGATGTTCATTTTTATATTCTGTAGCAGAGTGTGTGTCTCAAAGATGACTGCAACAGTATCCCCACTCCTACCTGCTCTCATGTAATATGACTCTTTCATCAAAGATAGAATCCAATTCCCTCCTCCTGGATCTGGATCAGCTTTGTGATGTTTGCAATCATAAACACAACTAGGACATAGTTCTAAAAGACAAAAGAATTGAGACTTCAGTTGGAACTTAAAGGAAAGATGCTGAAATCCAGTAAGGTGAAAAATGTCATCACTCAAGGGGAGGCAAAGTATAACGAAATCAAGGCCGAATGAACAATTATTGAACAGACCTCAGGAAGGTGAAGGGGACTTCCCAGGTGACACAGTGGTAAACAGTCAACCTGCCAATGCAGGAGACATGGGTTTGATCTCTGGGTCAAAAAGATCCTCTGGAAAAGGGAATGGCAACCCACTCCAGTATTCTTGCCTGGAAAATCCCATGGACAGAAGAGAGTAGTGGGCTATAGGTGATGGGGTCTCAAAGGGTTAGACACAACTGAGCATGCACACACACAGAAAGGTAAATGATAAAGCAGAAGTTCTTCAGCCAATTGATGAGTCACAAAGGATCAAGATGAGCTAACTTCACTTCATGCTGCATTAGAATGAAAGACCTAAAGTATGAGTATTACAAGCAGAATTAGCCAAATATCATGATGGCAGAAAAGAGAAAAGATATCCTGAATTTGACTAGCGTAAATGATTCATTAGTCTGGGTCAACAGAAAAATTAAAGCTTTCAGGGTTTTGCAAAAAACTGTATGTATTTAATGCTGGACAACTGTTACACTATACAGTTTTGCTGATGAAATTTAAAGTAATTAACTCACTAACAGTCTACGATTTTATATCCTTTTGGCTTAAAGTGAAAGGAAGAAAAATAGAATTACAGCAGAACTCAATGGTTAGTGTTTACTATCCATACTTTTTGTCACTTTAGTGGGTTTTTTTCTTTGTTGTAAAGATTTTTTATTTGGCCAATTTTTAAAGCCTTTATTGATTTTGTTATATTGCTTCTCTTTCATTTTTTGGTATTTTTGGCTGCTAGGCATATTAGATCTTAGCTCCCCCAACAGGGGTTGAACCTACTCCACCTGCTGCTTTGGAAGGCAATGTCTCAACCACTGGACTGATAAGGAAGTCACGTCGCTTTAGTTTCTCATTGGTCAGTATAATAAATTTGGTCTTCCAAAAATTAATGTTTATTTTTATTTGAAATATTATAATATTTAATTGTAATAGTATATTATAAATATCATAATATTATAAATCTTGCCTGATCTGTAGGGCTAGATCAGAAAAGGCCACACAGCTTCTGCCTAGTTTTCTTGATGCTTTGCTTGTCAGTGCACTTCCTTTTGGAGAAGGCAATGGCACCCCACTCCAGTACTCTTGTCTGGAAAATTCCATGGATGGAGGAGCCTTGTAGGCTGCAATCCATGGGGTCGCTAAGAGTGGGACACAACTGAGCAACTGTTGACTTTCACTTTTCACTTTCATGCACTGGAGAAGGACATGGCAACCCACTCCAGTGTTCTTGCCTGGAGAATCCCAGGGACGAGGGAGCCTGGGGGGCTGCCGTCTATGGGGTCACACAGAGTCGGACACGACTGAAGCGACTTAGCAGCAGCAGCAGCAATGGCAGCATTTCCTTTTCTGTTTATCTCAGAACTCTGCTACCAGGCTGTGCGAGTTGGAGAGGCCAGGGGTAGGGGCTCCAGATGACAGAAACTGCTGAGCCCAGCCTTTAAGTCAGGTACCAGTCTCATGAGTAGAGACGTTTTCTGACAGTTGTCCTGTCAGAACACCACCCAACATCACCCCAACCATTTGAGTTTTTCTGGCTAAAGCCCTGGACATTGTGGGGCAGAGACAAACAGCAATGGTCAGTTCTATTTGCCAAACTTGGCTAGGCTACAGGGCCCGCTTATTTAGTCAAACATTAATGTAGGTGTTGCTATGAAGGTAAGATATGATTAACATCTACAGGTGGCTTTATGTAAAAAAACAAAAAAACAAAGATTATCCTGAACAATTTGCATTAGCCAAATCCAACCAGTAAAAAGGCTTTAAGAACTGAGGTTTCCCTAAAGAAGAAGAAATCTCACCTGTGGACCAGCATCAGCTCCTGCCCAAGAGCCTCCAGCCTGCCCTTCCTGACCACCTGCTTTGCAGATTCCATCTGGTTTAGCCAGTCTCCACAGTCATGTAAGCCAATTCCTTGCAATAAGTTTCTTAATATTCATGTTTCCTACTGGTTCTGTTTCTCTGATGGAAATCTATTACAGAAATCATCTGCCTGTGTCCTGTCTGAATTCCATATCCATAGAATCCACAGCATAATAAATTGGTTGCTTTTTTATACTATTGATACCAAGATTGATTTTTTTGTTATATGCAGCAATGAGTAACCAAAACATTTTCTGTTATTTAGCCAGCTTCTAGAGAATTCTCTCAACCAGGGGAAAACATTGGTTGTGAGTACGTACTTTGTATCTCTCTCATACTTCAGTCAAAATTAAAGGAAAAGTAGAATATTGTTCCTGAATCCAAACACATTTTCATTCATTATATGGTTGAGCTCAAAATCTAAGGCATCTTTCTTCATCTTCAGTCAAGACTACACTAAAAATAAACAAGGCAAAAAGCTTCCTAACCTGTTCTTAAAGAAGGCAACTACATCTGTAACCTGGATTTTCTCTTGATAGTATCACTGTCTCAGAGTCACGTAAATAGCAACATCAACAGTAATAAACAGTATCTTTCTAGCTAGAGCCCTACCTTCTTTAAGAGAACCTCCATTCTCTAAATTTCTCCTTCCCATCCCTCAATTTTTCTGAGGGTAAACACATTCTCTCCGCTTCCAGCTGGTGCCCACCATTTTTTCTGAACACTTCTTCAGCACCCTTTGGAGTATCTAATGCTGAATCTCCCACCGAGTGCAGCTGGTGAGGGTGGTGCCCCAGCACGCCGCCAGCATCTGCTGTCCATGGTGCTAATTTTTGCACCAAGGCACCGTACCCTAATGACACAAAGCACTGTCTCATGTTACCAAAGACTCCATTGACCTTAGACATCAGAGCCCTAGACTGAGACACTGGATTTTGCCAGGTACTGTTATGAAAGATCTTGAGTATTCCCAGGGTACTAGAAGCAGTGTTTAGCTGAAGACACGTGTTACTAACACGTCAGTACCCTAAATATACCAAAGTTCCATATACCCTGCACCCTCCTCATCCATCTCTCCATTGGTTGAGCCATGCTCTTTGTTAATGGACACTCATGCAACGGTGCTTACTGCTCTTAATGTCCAACTAAGTATTTAGTAAAAATGAATTTTCCTGTTTTATCTTCAGCCTTCAGTTTCCTAGAGATTCATTCATGGGCATCATGCTGGAAAGCAAATCTCAGTAGCAAACAGTATGTTGTACTCAAAATTGGTCCTCACTTCAAATTACCAAGCTTGTTGTTAATTTTCTCTTCTCTTGGACTAATCTCACTATCAAGTTTTATCAGACCTTCTTCCAGACACACCCTGAGTGAACCTGCCCTGATGGGGCTAATTCTAAGGTGAGCAGCACTTAATCTTTCACTGGGAGTACCTACAGCACAGTTCTGAAAAACTTTAGTCTAGTTGAAGGGAAGCTGTATATTCTTATTCCATTCTGACAAGTGACGACTCCAGAACACCAATTTTAATGACAATAGTTTGGGGTGTTGGCTTATTCAGATTTCCTGATTATAGTCTTACAAGGAGTGTAGTAGTCAAAAGATGGACTCTAGAGCAAGACTGAGTTCATCTCAGGTCTGCCAACTATTAATACCAGATTTGAGACCTTGGAAAAGTTAATCATGACCTGCGCCTCAGTGTTCTCAGAAATAAAATGAGAGTATTGATAGTGGACATACCATGGAGTTTTAGTGGAGATTGGTTCACATAAATAAGCAACACTGGCATAGAACAGTGATCGGCACAGAGTAAGCAGCACTATATGTGATTTGCTAATAGTATTTAACAATTGTTTAGCTGCTGTGACTTTACCAATGATTGCTCATGCAAAGTTTCTCATTTAGTGATACCAGATGAGTAAGAATTGATGGGGCCTGGGCATGTGCCAAGGATTTTATTTATTTAACACTTCTGTGCATTCTGAATTGGAGAAGGGGGTATGTGGAGGAAACTGTGCAATGTTTGTACTTATTTGTAATAACGTATTACATTTTAGCACATGTTGCAATGGAAAGAGAGTGTTGCTTGGGAGATAGTCTATAAACTATATAGAACTATAAACTATAAAATGTGTTTTCTCAGGATATAGACACCTTTTCTATGTAAATACAGCCACACAATCCAACCAGCTGCTGGCATAGTTATATGATGTTAGTACATTTTATATATATATATAATTATTTATATATATATAATTTATACCAATATACAAGCTCCTGTGTGTCAGGTACTACTATTTAATTATTCCACTGACATAAAATATAAAAAATATTTCTATTTTGAACAAGAGGAATACCTCCAACAGACTCTCTAGTCACTGATAATTTGTTTATTAACTTTATTAATTAGCTAAAAATACTAAGTACCTCAAACAAATTAATTAAAAGATTAAAAAATGAAGTGCAAGTGAATAGAAAGTAGTGAATTTTTGTATTATTGAAGTATTGTTGATTTTCAACATTTCGGGTCCATAGCAAACTGATTTAGTTTTATATATATATATATATATATATATATACATATATATATGCATGCACACACACATACATACACACACACACACACACAAGGAGGGCATGACAACCACTCCAATATTCTTGCCTGGAGAATCCTCATGGACAGAGGAGCCTGGAGGACTGCAGTCAATGGGTCGCCAAGGGTCAGGCATGACTGAGCGACTGTGACTTAGCATGAATTAGCATGCATGCATGCATACATACTCACATACATATATATATTCTTTTTCAGACTCTTTTTCATTATAGGCTATTATAAGACATTGAATATAATTCCTTGTGCTACATAGATACAGTAGGTTCTTATTGTTTTTCTATTTTATATATAGTAGTATATATATGTTAGTTCTAAATTTCTCATTTATCCATCCTCCCCATTATTTCTTCTTTGGTAACTATAAGTTTGTTTACTGCACCTGTGAGTCTATCTCTGTTTTGTAAATAAGTTTATTTGTATCATTTTTTTGGATTCCACATATAAGCAATATCATGTATTTGTCTTTCTCTGTCTGACTTACTTCACTTCCTATCTCTAGGTCCATCCACGTTGCTGCAATAGGTGTTATTTCATTCTTTTTTATGGCTGAGTAATATTCCATTGTGTGTGTGTGTGTGTGTGTGTGTGTGTGTAAAACACATCTTCTTTATCCATTTATCTGTAGATGGACACACTTAGATGGCTCTCATGTTTTAGCTATTGTAAATAGTTCTGCTATGAACACTGGGGTACTGTATCTTTTCAGATTAGAGTTTTTAGCTTTTCTGGACATATGCAGGGGTGGAATTGCTGAGTCATATGGTAACTCTGTTTTTAGCTTTTTAAGGAATCTCTGTAATATTCTCCTTAGTAGCTGTACCAATTTACATTCCCACCAACAGTGTAAGAGGGTTCAAAAAGGAATGAACTGTTGATACATGCAACAACTTGGATGATTCTCAAGGGTATTGTGTTAAGTGAAAAACAGTCAATCTCAAAAGACTGTACACTATATAATTTCATTTATGTATGCATTCTTGAAATGACAAAATTATAGAAGTGGAGAACTAATGAGTAGTAACCAGAGGTTGAAGGAAGGAATAAGTGCATCTAGCTATAAACAGGTAGCCCAAGGAATCCTTGAGACAGAACATGCTAATGTTTTCATAGGAATCTACACATATGACAACAAAGGTCCATCTAGTCAAAGCTATGGTTTTTCCAGTAGTCATGTATGGATGTGAGAGTTGGACCTTAAAGAAAGCTCAATGCCAAAGAGCTGATGCTTTTGAACTGTGATGTTGAATAAGACTCTTGCAAGCCCCTTGGACTGCAAGGAGATTGAACCAGTCCATCCTAAAGGAAATCAATTCTGAATACTCATTAGAAGGACTGTTGCTGAGGCTGAAGCTCCAATACTTTGGCCATCTGATGAGAAGAGCAAACTCATTGGAAAAAACCCTGATGCTGGGAAAGATTGAAGGCAGGAAGGGAAAGGGACAACAGAGGATGAGATGGTTGGATGGCCTCATTGACTCCAAGTACATGAGTTTGAGCAAGCTCTGGGAGATGGTGAGGACAGGGAAGCCTGGTGTACTGCAGTCCATGAGGCCACCAACAGTCGGACACAACTGAGCGACTGAACAACAACAACGCATATGACAAAATTGCACAGAACTAAATAGTACACAAAAATACAAATGAGTGCATGAAAAACTGGTAGCAAAATATAAATAAGATTGATTCATTTTATCAATGGCAGTCTCCCAGTTGTGATACTGCACTATAGCTATGCAAGTTATTACCATTAGGAGAAATGGGGTCAAAGGTATACAATACTGCTCTGTATTATTTCTTACCACTATATGTGGATTGGCAATTACTTCAGAATAAAAACTTTGCAAAAGGAAAAGAAAGTACACCTAATAACTGTCATAAGATGTTGCATAAGATGTTGAAAATGCAAAATCTACATCTCTCAGTAGTATGATTTCATTACTCACAGACTTACAGTAGTTGCTATTTTAAAGCAGCAATTCCATGATTCTGATGTAATAAATATTTACTGAGCTCTAGGTCTAACTGTAGACATTTAAGCTGAGATATATCATATGACTTTTAAGGGTACTCTTGTGATAGGTACTATTGTTTCTATTTACAAATGAAGACACAGATTCAGTGATGTCAAGGAACTTGTCCAAAGCCGCATATTCAGTATACAGCCCGTTGGGCATTTGCCTCCAAACAGTGCTTTTTCCAGTACTAAATTAGAGCAGGCTCTGTTGTAGGTAAATGTCCTTGATATTACAGAACAGCAGCTATTTAGAATGAATTTAGGGGACTTCCTGGTGGTCCAGTGGTTAAGAATCTGCCTGCCAATGCAGGAGACACAGGTTCAATCCCTGCTCTGGGAAGATTCCATGTACTGCAAGAAATTAACTCCATGTTCCACAACTACTGAGCCTAAGCTCTAGAGACTGCATGCTGCAACTACTGAGCCCACACGCCCTAGAAACTGTGCTCCACAACAAGAGAAGCCACCACATGAGAATCCCACACCCCACAACTACAGGGAGCTCACATGCAGCACAAAAACTCACCACAGTCAAAAGTAAAATAAATAAATAGAAAGAGAATGAATTTAGGAACTTAAATAGCGGATTGTGTGTTTGGACATTCTGTCACAACAAAGGGGTAATTAATTTCATGTCACTACCACCTCAAATTTTGTTTTACTTTCCTTTGCCCTTTGACCACAAGAAAAACCTGATCACTGTCTCAGCAACATCTCTAAAAGCCATCCCAGTTCTTTCCCACTTTCATAAAATGTCATGTAAAATATTAGCTTAAAAATCCAAAATCTAAAAGCAGTATAATTTCATCACCCGTAGGTTTACAGCAGAACTATCACTCCTGATAGTGGCTTCCCAGGTGGTGCCAGTGGTAAAGAACCTGCCTGCCAATGTAGGAGCTTCAGGAGACTCAGGTTCAATCCCTGAGTCAGGAAGATCCCCTGGAGGAGGGCATGGCAATCCACTCCAGCATTCTTGTCTGGAGAATCCCATGGACAGAGGAGCCTGGTGGACTACAGTCCACAGGGTCACAGAGTCAGACACAACTGAGGCTACTTGGCACACATCACTCCTAATTCCATCATAAAATTGCTTTGTTTGCCACAACCAGTCTCTGAGTAGCTGAGCTGTTGCAGCCCAGACAATCAGGTGGAGTGTACCATAGTGAAGTCATGGAATCCTTCATAGTTCATTTCCCAGCAAAATGTTCCAGCTGTTTCCAGTCCTCCCCTTGATCTGTAAAGTGCAACTCCATTGCCTTTTCTTACAATGTCACTCAAATATTTCAAATTAGTCATCAAATTGCCCAAATCATCTTTCTCCAAGTTGCTGAATACACTACAATTGGTCTATGTCTCATTTGAGGCATAAGGACCAAAGATGGACTATATAGTGACTCTAAGTGGAATATTCCCACCACAGAGCAAGCTCATTCTCCAGTCATTCTAAACACAGTGCTTCTTTATAGCACAGACAAGTTTACATGAGTCTCCTTGACATCTGATCACTACTTATAAAATGAAATTGTACATGCTACTTCTAAGCCATATTTCCCTTTTCCTTTAACTGTGCAATTGTGTGTTGTTTCTTTGTATTACTTTATTTTTCACCAAGGAATAAGTCATTCATACATTCAAAGGTGTTAAATGCGTTAAATATCTATTTAGTCTAGTATTTTTATTAGTGCTAAGGTTATAGAAATCGACAGGCTCCATTTTCAAAAAGGTCAGAATTGAGGGGGCTTGGGAGGGAAGACAAGCAAAACAATCCGATTTTCTTACAGTGTGATGAATGTTCACAAAGAAGGAAAGAAACAGGAGTGTTACTGGTGGCAGGCTATCCTCCTCAGTCAAGCCAGGTTGGGGAGAGGTGGAGAGGTATTCACAAGAGATTGTGATTCTCAAGCTGGCTCTCAAAGAACAAGAAGGGAGCCAAGGAAATCCCTTGGGGGGGGGGAGTGATCATGAGTATTCCCAGTAGAGCAATCAGCATGGGCCCTACATGAAGCTGCATGTGCTCAGTGTGACTGGAGTCCATTCTGTTAGGCTCAAGACTTCTTCCATAGAAACCCTGAATCTCAATACCATTGCATAATAGTTATCTTGTCAAGCCTTATCCACAAATTTGATGAGCATTTCTTAGTTTTTTTTCCATCCAAGTCTCTGATGAAAAGGCTGCTTGTCCTATTGTACAACATGTATTTCTACTCTTCTCTGAAAGATTATTATGAGGAAACTTCCCAAATGTCTGCATAAAAGTCAGACACTAACCACTGAGTTATCCTGATCAATCGGACCAATAACTTTCTAAAAAGAAAGGAAGGAAGAAAAAGAGGGAAGGAAGCAAGGGAGGCAAGGAGGGAAAGAGAGAGGGAGGAAGAAGTACAGAACAAGGTACCTTCATTAATTGATTTGTAAAATATGCTGACTTCCAGTGGTTGCAAAGTGCCTTCTGAACTGGCCAGAAGAGTTTAACACAGGCCATTTAAAGTCTATAACTCAGCCATAGGTACAGGTAAATCACCCAATCAATTCTGGAAACTGAAAATGTTTAGGAATCCTAATTTTTCGTGTTGTGAATCATGAAGAAGGTTGCACTAACTACCCACCTCCTTGTTCCAGACCTTCACCTCCAGCTGGCCTTCAGGCAGCCTCACAGTTGAGGCATTCCTCTCACCCAGGGTTGTTAGTGAGCCCCCCAGATTAGGATGTGCTTATAGTAGATTCCTGCCAAGGGCCCCATCCAGAAAAAGCAAGTGGGGATGGGTAGGTATGAGGACATCTCTCAACCAAGAAGACAGTGGCTGGCGGAGCAGCCTCACCTGCTAACTGGGGGAGGGTCTTTTTATAGGATTGCCACTGCCCTCACTGACCATCACCAACCCGGCTTGAATTTCCGTCCATCAGAACCAGGCCTGATCTTCATTGATCCCTCTTCCTTCTGGTCCCTGGCAAAGACTTCTATTTTACTGGTCATTTACCCCTAAGACTCAGAGAAATTGGAAACTTAACCATCACTGAATGAATTGGTCCATGGTAGGAACCTTCAGACACTTGCTCCTTGGAAGGAAAGCTATGACAAACCTAGACAGTGTATGAGAAAGCAAAGGCATCACTTTGCTGACAAAGATTCTTATAGTCAAAGCTATGGTTTTTCCAGTAGTCACATATGTATGTGTGAATTGGACTATAAACAAGGCTGAGCACTGAAGAATTGATATCTTCAAATTGTGGAGTTACAGAAGACTCTTGAGTGTCCCTTGGATTGCAAAGAGATCAAACCAGTTAATCCTAAAGGAAATCAACCCTGAATACTCATTGGAAGGACTTATGCTGAAGTTGAAGCTCTAATACTTTGGCCAACGGCTGCAAAGAGCCAATTCACTGGAAAAGACCCTGAAGCTGGGAAAGAGTGAAGGCAAAAGGAGAATAGGGCAGTAGAGGATGAGATGGTTAGATAGCATCACTGACCCAATGGACATGAATCTGAGCAAACTCCAGGAGATAGTGAAGGACAGGGAAACCTGGTGTGCTGTAGTCCATGGGGTCACAAAGAGTCGGACACAGCTTAGCGACTGAACAGCAAAAACAGCAGGCACCTTGGGGTCGAAAGGCTAAGAAAAACCATCAAAATGTGCTAATAACATTTTAAAAGTTCAGGTTTCTGTCTTCTCTTGGAAAGCTATACATAGCGATCAAAGGCAGACTCTGAGTGGGATGCATAAAATGCATTCTATGCAGTGGAATACAATAGACATACAGGGTTTCCTTCTGAAATGCCAGGCACTCTATAGAACTCTACAATACCAGCAGGGCCTGCCTCACTCCTGGCAGTTGCTATCTGGCCTCAGCAGGCATCCTAATCTGCAACCTTTGACATAGGGAGGCAAATTTCCTTACTCCTTTAAATGACACCTTCAACAATATGTCTTAGAGAATCTCTCCTGGGGCATCAAACTCACTGTCCAACAGTTCGAAGAATGTACTTATCCTTTGTGAAGATTCAGACTATACTTTAGACATTAGGAATACAAAAATGAAAGGTAGTAAAATAGAAAAAGGATGTAACATGGAAATTTGGTCAAAGGAGTTAAAGATTTAAGAAAAAAAATAAGGTACATTTGTTTGCTGACCACTGACTATGGCAAGGCGGCATACTAAGTGTTTTAATGTGCATTTCTTTCTTTTTTCAATATTTTCCAAATTTTCCTAGTGTTGCTTTATCTTCTCAAAGTCTTAATCTTCAAGATTCTGATTTACCAGGTCTGTGCTGAAGCTGGAAACATATCTTTAACAAGGACTTCTAGGGATATCATATCATTAGGGAATTTGGTAAATATTGCATGATCTTATTTAATTTTGAAAATGAAAGTCACTCAGTTGTGTCCGACTTTTTGCAGCCCCATGGACTGTAGCTCGTCAAACTCCTCTGTCCTTGGAATTCTCCAGGCAAGAATACTGGAGTGGGTAGCCATTCCCTTCTCCAGGGGATCTTCCCAACCCAGGAATTGAACCTCGGTCTCCTGCATTGTAGGTAGATTTTGTACCATCTGAGCCACTAGGGAAGCCACAACTCTATAAGGAAGGTATTATTTCCATAGGAAAACCACAATTCGATTAGCTAATTTTCACAAAGACACGCTGCTAGTGAATTTAAGACTTCACGTAGGTCAGGAGTCCACAGACTGTGGCCTATGGGCAAATCCAGCCCACTGCCTATTTTTCTTATTTTTATTGAGATAAAATAAATACAACATAAAGCTTACCATTTTTAACCATTTTTTAAAAAGATGGATCAAGGAGTCCTGAAGCCACAAGAGGTAGTAGGAAATGATCAGGATAGTTTTTTTTTAATTAGTATTACTTGTTTATTTTCTATTTTGGCTGCATCCAGGCTTGGTCGCAGCATGCAGGATTTTTCCTTGTGGCTCTCTGTTGGGGCTCTCCATTGCAGTCTGCAGCCTTTTCTCTAGTTGTGGTATGTAGTCTTTCTAGTGAAGCACACAGCATTAGTTGCCCTGTGGCATATGGGATCTTAGTTCCCTGACTGGGGATGGGACCCGCATCCTCTGCATCAGCGGGTGGATTCTTAACCACGGGAAAGTGTCAGTCCCTCAGTTGTGCCCCACTTTTAAGATGCTATGGACTGTAGCCCGGCAAGAATACTAGAGTAGGTTGCCATTTCCTTATCCAGGGGATTTCCCTGACCCAGGGATCGAACTCAGGTCTTCGGCGTTGCAAGCAGATTCTTTACTGTCTAAGCCACCCAGGGAGCCGCTGGACCACCAGGGAAGTCCCCATTTTAACCGCTCTAAGTGTACAGTTCAGTGGCATTAGGTACATTCACGTTGTTGGGTCACCATCACAGTACACATAGTCAGAATTTTTTCATTTTCCCAAACTGAAATTTCATACCCGTTAAACAATAAAGCCTCATTTTCCCATCCTCTCTCTCCCTGTAACCAACATTTTATTTCCTGTCCCTATGAATCTGATCACTTCAGGTATTTCATATAAGTGAAATCAAACACCATTTGCCCTTCTGTGACTGGCCTATTTCACTTAGCATGATGTCCTCAAGGTTCATTTATGTTGTAGCATATGTCAGAATTTGCTCCCTATATATATATGTTACATTTTTTGAGGAGCTGAATGTTTAATTTCATTCAATTTTTATTAGTTAACATTTATTGATTTTTAATTGGGGGATGATCGCTTTACAACATTGCATTTGTTTCTGCTTTATGTCAACATGAATCAGCCATAGGTATACATATGTCCCCTGCCACCTCCCACCCCATACCACTGCTCTAGGTTCTCACAGAGCACTGGCTTTGAGCTCCCTGCATCATAAAGTAAATTTCCATTGTATATGCCACAGTTTAAACATCTATTCTTCTGTCAGTGGACACTTAGATTTCTTCCAGCTTTTTTGGCTATTGTGAATAATGTTGTTAGCTGCTATGAACATGGGTGTAAAAATATCTGTTTAAGTCCTTGCTTTCAATTCTTTGGGGTAAATACCAAGAAGTGAATTGCTGGATCATATAGTAATTCTATTTTTAATATTTTGAGAAACTGCCATAATCTTTTCCACAGTACTTTATGTTCCCAACAGCAACACACAAGGGTTCCAATTTCTCCATATCCCCACTGACACACGTCATGTTCTGGATTTTTTATAATGACCAATCTAATGGGTGTGAAGTGGCATCTTACTGTGATTTTGATTTGCATTTCTCTAATTATTAGTGATGTCGAGCATCTTCCTTGTGTGTACAGGTTATTTGTAGCTCTTATTTAGAGAACTGCCTACTCAAGTGATTTGTCTGTTTCTTACTTGAGCTGTTTGCTTTCTGTTGCTGAGTTGTAATGGTGTTTCATATATTCTGAATATTAATACCTTAATCAGATATATGACTTGCAAGTACTTTTTGCCCACTCTGTGGGTTGCATTTTCACTCTGTTGATATAGTCCTTTGATGTGCAAAAGCCTTTAATTTTGATGAAATCCAATTTATTTAGTCTTTGGTTTCCTGTGTTTTTTTGTGTCATTTTTACGAAATTATTGCCAAATCCAATGTCAGAAATCTTTTCTTCTATGCTTTCTTCTAAGTGTTTTAAAGTTTTGGGTCTTATGGGTCGTTGATTCATTTTTTTGTTAATGTTTATGGTATAAGGGGGAGGAGGAAATGGAAACCCACTCCAGTATCCTTGCCTAGAAAATCCCACGGACAGAGGATCCTGGTGGGCTATAGTCTATGAGGTTGCAAAGAGTCGGACATTACTGATCGACTAACACACAATGGTATAAGGGTATAAGGTCCAACTTCATTCTTTTGCAGGTAGATTCCCACTTTTCCCAATACTATTTGTTGAAAACACTGTCCTTTCTCCATTGAATGGTCTTGGCACCCTTGTCAAAAATTATTTGGCCATTTAAGCAAGAGTTTATTTCTGGCTCTATTCATTAATCTGCCTGCAATACAGGAGACTTGGGTCTGATTCCTGGGTTGGGAAGATCCCCTGGAGATGGGAATGGCAACCTACTCTAGTATTCTTGCCTGGAGAATTCTATGAACAGAGGAGCCTAGCAAGCTATAGACCATGGGGTATCAGAGTCGGACATGACTGAGCAACTAACACTCCCATTGCACTTCACTATTCTAGTACCACACTATTTTTACCTTAGTTATGCAGTAAGTTTTGAGGCCAGAAAGTGTGAGACTTCCAACTTTGTTTTTCTTTTTCAAGATTATTTTGACTATTCAAGGTCCTTCGAGACTACATATGAATTTTAAGATAAACTACATTCTTAGAATTCAATGTGTGATCAAGCCCTTGCTGACTCAGAATAATCAGCTCTTCATGTGTGTGCTGGTGACTCAGTCATGTCCAACTCTTTGTGACCCTATGGACTGCAGCCCATCAGGCTCCTCTGTCCATGGGATTTCCCAGGAAAGAATACTGGAGTGGGTAGCCATTTCCTTCTCTAGGGGATCTTCCTGACCCAGGGATAGAACCCAGGTTTCCTGCACTGTAGGCAGATTTTTTACCATCTGAGTCACCAGGGAAGTGTTTTTCCCCAAATTCGCTCTAATACTGATTCTCTCTTTCAAAGGAATTTCTTCATATAAAATTCAAGTTGATGTATATCACATTCTTTCAGTGTCTGCTATATACCAGTGAAAGATTTTTTCTTTAAATTTATGATTCCTTTCACAATTCAGTAGCTTTATTATGTAATATTCAAATTTTTCCTAAGATATTACTTCCTAGTGAAAAAAAGAAAGAAATCCATTATCTGAAGTTTTAAAGAAGTTTGCCATTACCATTATATGCGCTAGTAGCAATGTCGTTGATATATATGTTATCATGCTAAACCAGAATATAATTTCCATAAATAGTTCTTGTTTCTTTACCAACCGACCCCAGGAAATATCTAGACCTTTCCAGATGCAGTCTCAAAGCAACACAGGGGAATAATCATTATCATCACTCCCAGCCTTCTCTGTCTCAATAATGGCACTTCAGTCCACCAGTTACTTAAACCAGAAACCTAGGAATCATCCTTGACACCTCTTTTTTCTTCATCCCTCCATTCAATGTATTGATGAGTTCTGTCCATTCTGTCTTTATAACACATCCTAGGTCTTTCCCCTTCTCCCCATTTACACTGTCACCTCTAAACGGAAGTCCACTATCATTGTTGTCAGCTGGACAATGCATTAAGTGTGTTAATCGGTCTGCCTGTTTCCTCTTGTCTCCCTTCAATCCATTCTCCACACAGCAGCCTGAAGGCTCAGTCTCCCTTCTCAACTAAAACTCAGTGGCTGCCCATGTCACTTACAATAAAATCCAATCCCCTGAGCATGACTGAGGTTTGAGAGGCCCCGAACTGAACTAAGCTCCAAACTAAGCTCAAACCTAAGACAGTCTATGACCATGCTCCACTTGTTTCTTAAGCTACAACCACATCACCTTCCCCAAGGTTCCTCAGACATGCCACAGCCTCTCCCACAAGGGCCTCTAGAGGTGTTGGGTCCTTGTCTTGGCACAGCCTTCCTCCTTTCTTCTCTTGAAATTGGCCATCTCCTATTCAGCCTTAAATCTCTGCTCAGATGTCATTTCCCCAAGAGACTTTTCTACCCAGCAAAGCTAAGATTGGTTTGCCATCAGCCCCGTGGTTCTCCCTCGTAGCATCCTGTTGCTGTTTGTCGCTTCTATTTAGTCACTAAGTTGTGTCTGACTCATGTGTGACCCCATGCAGTGTGGCTTGAAAGTGAAAGTCACTCAGTCATGTCCAGTCATGTCCAGCTGTTTGTGACTCCATGGACTGTAACCTGCCAGGCTCCTCTGTCCATGGAATTCTCCAGGCAAGAATACTGGAGTAGGTAGCTGTTCCCTTCACCAGGGTTCTTCCCAACCCAGGGACTGAACACAGGTCTCCCACATTGCAAGCGAATTCTTTACCATCTGACCCACCAGGGAAGACTTAGCTTGTCAGGCTCCTCTGTCCATGGAGTTATTTTCCTCCAAAAATCTTCTGCAATCTGATACATTTGTTTACTTCTTTCTCTCCCATTATATAAATTCTAATAAAGCAAAGACTGTTTCTGATTTCATCACTTTATAACCAGGCCTAACACGTTGCTGTTTAATCGCTCAGTCCTGTCTGACCCTTTGCAACCCCATGAACTATAGCCTGCCAGGCTCCTCTGTCCATGGGATTTCCCAGGCAAGAATACTGGTGTGGGTTGCTATTTTCTTCTCCAGGGGATCTTCCTGACCCCAGGACTGAATTTGCATCTCCTGCATTGGCAGGCAGATTCCTTACCACTAAGCCATCTTGGAAACCCCTAACACATTTTAAGCCCTCATAAAAAAATTGTTAAGTGAATCAAAGGACAAAAGAAGACATAAAGGCTTGAACTAGACAGTATTTGTTGAAGATAAGAGTTAAATAATTGTCTGAGCCAGAAATAGAACCATAATACCCTCCATTTTCATCTAGCACTGGAGTCACTGAATCATACTTTTCCTAAAGGATATAAAGCATTGCTTTTCTCATAATACATGGAATGAAACTGCAAAAACTAGACTTTCAGAATCCAAAATGCTAATTCCATAGCTGCTGCATTCCATGACTAATGTGAACGGGATACTTTCAGTACTATAG
Source organism: Antilocapra americana (assembly GCA_007570785.1). Taxonomy (NCBI): domain Eukaryota; kingdom Metazoa; phylum Chordata; class Mammalia; order Artiodactyla; family Antilocapridae; genus Antilocapra; species Antilocapra americana. The sequence continues at coordinate 31,508,873 of ML663565.1, forward strand.
ATTCAGCTATTTGAATATGACTATTAATTCTTTTTTTTTTTCAGTTTCTTTTTTTTTTTTAATTTTCTTTACTTTATTGTGTTGGTTTTGCCATACATTGACATGAGTCTGCCATGGGTATAAATATGTTCCCCTTCCAGAACCCCCCTCCCTCTTCCCTCCCATTTCCCTCCCCCTGGGTCATCCCGGTGCACCAGCCCCGAGCATCAACCCTGGGCTGGCGATTGATTTCACATATGATAATTAACATGTTTCAGTGCCATTCTCCCATATCATCCCACCCTTGCCCTCTTCCACAGAGTCCACGAGACTGTTCTATACATCTGCATTTCTTTTGCTGTCTCACATGCAGGGTTCTCATTACCATCTTTCTAAATTTCATATATATGCGTTAGTATACTGTATTGTTGTTTTTCCTTCTGGCTTTCCTTCTGGATAATAGGCTCCAGTTTCGTCCATCTGAGTAGAACTGATTCAAGTGAATTTTTTTTTAATGATGAGTAATATTCCATTGTGTATATGTACCACAGCTTTCTTATCCATTCGTCAGTTGATGGGCATCTAGGTTGCTTCCATGTCCTGGCTATTGTAAACAATGCAATGATGAACATTGGGGTACACGTGGCTCTTTCAATTCTGGTTTCCTCGGTGTGTATGACTATTAATTCTTAATCAGTAATTATTCACAGCTATTTTCAAACTGCAAAAGAATATTTGCCAATTTATGTTTCACTGATACATGACATCAATATCATGCCTTATTTTACTGCTAAATTCAAAATAATGAAAGTTCTAATGAGGAGTTAATATAACCAGTTTTCATCATAGTATCATAAATATCGGTTCTGATGACTCTGAGTACTGTGGTTCATTTGTACCTACCAGTCTTCTAGTTATCACTTTATGTTTAAATCTGAGAAATCCTGAAAAAATGAATTTTATGAGTTCTACCAGAAATGTCAGAGATCGCATGGCAAATTGGTTTGAAGGTTTTCTATTTTATATCACTTACTAATCACAGACTGTACAAGTTGGAGAAACTAAAAGCCATGATGCTTGCATGAAGTCATAAACACGCCTGACAAGCATTTGAATTCAACAGACTTCTTTGATTTCCAACTTTATAGAATTTCTTCAAAACTCTCCTCAAAATTGATTACTTTTCCATATTCAGGCTATGCGGGATGTTCCCACTTAGTTCTGACAACTCCTATAGTCTCCAGATGGGTATCTATCCCTTTTATAATCATTGTTTCACAATGGTGCATATATAATCTCTTATTATACATGAACTCTTGTTCTCCCTTATTCTTATACATCATGTCCATCTTCTTCATTAAATCATAGCCCTCTTAGGATGGAAGTCACATCTACACTTATTTCCTTTGGAACTTTCCACCCAGCCTTGCAAAAACACTCTGCCCATTGTAGCTACTTAATAAACATTGGCTCATTGCCTGAAGGAAGCAACTGACAACCCAGTAATAAAGAATTCACAGTGGCGCATAAATTTATCAATTTAACTTTTTTATGTTCCTCTGAGAGGTGATTAACAAAATATTTTCTAATCTTAGCTGAGATCAACTCTGGCAACCAGACAAGAAAAGGAACAAAATGTCACTTACACTCATGGCTGGCTAATTTTGTGACAGCAGGATTTCAGTGTGTAAAAGTTAAACTTATATAAACAAAAGCATAGAAGAATGTGTTTGTTGATGTGGATTTTTTTTAATTTGCTTTCCTTACTGTCCAGATTTGTAGTATATGATATCAGCTTGGAATACATACTAACAATCATACTTCCTAAGAGAAGGAAAACATTTCCCCAAATAATACAAAAATGAAAAATATTAAGAGCATGTTGCTCATTCATTGGAGGGAGAGAGGGCTTTGAATCTGGATACTCCTGGGTTCAGATCTTGGTTCTGCCACTTGCTCATTATGTTACCTTGCATGAGTCACTTATCCTATCAGAGTCTTGGTTAATTCAACTGTAAAAAACATTAAAAAAAAAAAAAAAACTACCACAGAGCATTGTTATAAGGATTAAACAAGTTAGAACCTGTAAAATGTCAAGTACTGTTAGTGTGAACCAACCCCTTGCTAATTGGTTGCTAGAGGGGGAGCTGGTGAGGGGAAGAAATTATGTAATCTTTTCATGATCAGATAATAGCTGTAACCGGGAGCAATACTCCCCACACCAATTTCTCCCCTGCCACTGCTCCACCTCCTCACTACAAGCAAGGTTCATCAGCAACAGCAGTCAAAATATCAATCTGCAGCATGCCCTTCACAACATTTATTTGCACAGTTTTCCTCTCTGTTCTTATAATACTTTCATTCTAAAACAGAAGATAGGGTTATGGCAAGCTCTAGGGACGGCCCACCAAAACCTTCGATCACTAAGGCTCATCCGTCTCAAGTCGGGTTAAATGCACCCCAAACGTCTCTTCCCAGGCCTCATACATGTCACCAGAAATCTCTATCAGACAGTTTGTGTGTGCCCAGCACCCCCCATCAATTCTTCTACTCAGTGTCTACAAATGTATTTGCTGAATGAACAAACCTCTCTATGAAGCCTGCACTATGCTCCCCCAGATCCTATTCAATAAACCTCTTTTTCTTTTTTTTCCTGCGAGCCACCTTTCTGTTTGGATTAAACCAACCTCATTAGTCCTTGATGTGTGGTTATGTGTTTACTTGTCTTTTCATTCCTACAAGACAGTGAACTCCAGGAAGGTGAGAATGGGGTTTTTCCAAAGAGGGGCTTCTGCCAGCTTCTCACAGTAGTGTTTAGTGAGGACTAACCATCTTGGAATTTTTAATATGTGAGAAAGGCCATCAGAAGGGGGACTTGTGATCACACTTTGAAGAGAAAACACTGTCAGTCACAAAAGTTAGTCCCACATAAAGCTACATTTTAATTCCCCAAAATAAGACAGGTCCACCTAAACTCTCTAATCCAGGAGTGAAAGAATGATACACTTCGGTGTAAAATGTGCTGTGCTGGGCTGTGTTGCTTAGTCGTGTCTGATTCTTTGCGACCCCATGGACTGTAGCCCACCAGGCTCCTCTGTCCATGGGATTCTCTAGGCAAGAGTACTGGAGTAGGTTTCCATGCTTTTCTCCAGGGGGGTCTTCCAACCCAGGGATCAAACCCAGGTCTCCTGCATTGCAGGCGGATTCTTTACTGTCTGAGCCACCACAGAAGCCCTTGGTGTAAAATAATAAAGGATAATGATGATCATGACAAATCCAAAAGAATTTTTGACCACTGTCAAATACTGTTGCCAATGCTTCCAAGTTTTCAAAAGAAGTGTATTTTATATAAAAAGTGTATTTTACATATATTTTATATAGTATCTCCCAAATTTTTAAATGTTGGAAACCAGTTCATTTAAAAAGAATCAAAAACATTGTACAAGCTAAACTAAAACCATTTTGGGTCAAAGGAGACCTATAAACTGTTGGTTTTTTTAACTGTCCTGTCTGGATTGATACTAATCCTTCCTAATTATTGAGGGATAACTTTAAGCAATGCCCCATGCTAGGAATTTTGCATTAATTATATTTGTGAGTGTGCCTTCCTACAATCAGAGTACCACTGATCTGGAAAACATTAAGGCACCCACTTCTCCGATGAAGAAACTGAGAAGTGCAGAATTCAAGTTACACACATTAAATGACATCAGGCAGGCCACATTTCCAAGGGCACACACTGACTTTTGTTTAACCACAACATAAAAATGGCTTTGCGTCATGAGCAAGTCCAAGCATGCTATTATTTTCACATCTTGCTCTCCCACTGATTTCTGAAATGCCTGATGAAAACAAAGTCAAGGTTGGAAACCGCGGCTCTATATTCCGAAACTGCTGAAATTTGCTATATACCCTATGGAAATCCCACCTTGAGCTTACAACTATTAGTCTTCCAAAAGACAGCCCACCACAAATACTGAATAGAAAAAAACCTTAACTATCTTTATCCGAACATGAGATTGGAGCCAGGAAGAATATACATAAATAGGGGGAAAATGAGAAAGATGGTGCAGACATCGGGAAAAGATTAAAACTAACATGTTGCGTTCAGCAAACTTTTTTGAGTACAGACCACATTCAAAGCTCTGTGCAAGAAGTTATTTTAATACCCTGAGGCTAGGATGATTTCAGATTTGAAAGACATTTTAAACTTAGAATCAATAGGAGTTGGTGACTGCTATGAAGTGGAGGGTGTGGGAGAGGGAATAATGAGAGATGACACCTCAGAAAGCAAGAAGAGGCTGGTGGAGCCATTAGCCAAGATGAAGGCACACAGGAAAAGGAGCACAGCTTGGTGTTGAGAGCATGGGGGGACACGCTGAAGACAGAAAAGGGGTTCCAGAGGGCGCGGCAAAGGGGACAGATGAGCTGCCAGTAAAACAAGAGGCAGGTATGGGGACGCTGCATTAGACAGCAATGAGACCGCACTGAGAGTCTGGAGGAAGAGAGGAGTTCAGGCATCCTTGCTTTCTGGGTGATAATTATAAGCCACAAAAAGAAGAGTCAGAAAATTACCAAATTTCCATGGGAATGATGGCGGGGAACAGCACATTGGGAGCAGAGTTCCTATATCCCAAATGAACTTTGCTGTCACAGTTCCATAGTGTCCTTCTAAAACACTTTCCTAGGCACCTCCCTGGTGTCCAGTGGCTAAGACTCCACATTCCCAAAGCCAGGGGCCTGGGTTCAATCTCTGATCAGGGAACTAGATCCTACATGCTGCAACTAAGAGTTTGCATGCCACAACTAAAGATCCTGTGTGCCCTAAGACCCAGCACAGTGAAATGAATAATACAAATAATAAATATTTTAAAAGTAAATAAAACACTGTCCTAGATGCTACATACTGGATGAATTCTCACTGTAGTTCAATTTTATGGATCATTATTCGTAGCTTAAAATGTAATCAAGGGCAATGGGTTTTCAAACTGTGCTGTTCAGAGCCCTAAGGATTTTATGGAGGGGCTTAGGATTCAAAGACCACTAAAGGAACAGAGTTCTGGACCCTTAATCCAACCAGTGAGATTCCCTCTTAATTTGGTTTACATGATGGGCTTCTCAGATACAGGTCCCAGCTAAAAATAATTCCAGTGTTAAGACGTTTTTTAAAAAAGAAAAAAAGCTTTAAAAATTCACTGAAGTATCTTGGTCAATTATAAAGTGAAAAGTAATTTGTTATGCCTCATAATGTAATGCAGTTTATGAATTTTCCATAAATTACAGTAGATTTAAAGGCATCCAATTAATAATGTCACTATAACTAACATTTCTAGTTGCATTTTTGAGTGAGAGAGAAAAGAATAAAGATGTAACTAGTACATCATGAATTTCACAAAATCTGGCTGCATTCATGGGAGTGTGGTGTTTACCTGAATGTTATCCTTCATAACTGTTGACAGAAATAAAGGTTGAGAACTAGCGATCTCAGTGATACTCAAAGTCCTTAATGCTTATAGAATGCCCGATCCTCTCCAGAGGTTCTCCAATCCAGAACCAGGGAAGAACCGATGGTTCTCTAAAGGGTCAGAGACTGAGCCACAGGTCAGATCTCAAAAGCCTGGTATGTCATTTATTCCCTTTCAGAAAACAGCAACAAGTCTGGAGACCCAGTGGTACCCCTCTTGTCCTCCCCTGAAATAGTCATCGGCTGTTGACACATTTCTGTGATTTGGTTTCCCATCTCAGCATATATTCAATTTTGTTTTCCCTCTACTACTACTTTTGCTATGCTGTGTGCTTAGTCACTCAGTCATGTCCAACTCTTTGCAACCCCGTGGACTGTAGCCTGCCAGGCTCCTCTGTCCATGGGGACTCTCCAGGCAAGACCACTGGAGTGGGTTGCCATGTTCTCCTCCAGGGGATCTTCCCAGCCTAGGGATGGAACCCGGGTCTTCCAGTGCAGGTGGATTCTTTACTGTCTGAGTCACCAGGGAAGCCCTTTTGCTATATCACCTTAAAAATTCCCCAAAAGACAGGACCCAATTTGGTTGGCAGGTCACGATCCAAAGTAAAATTCCCCTGTGGTATGTTACAAAACATTCCAGGGAAATCTCTGATATGAAAGACAGGGGCACAATAGACAAAGAGAGGAAAGAAAACCAGAGAGGCAACACAGGGTGAAGAAAACCCCAAAATATATGAATACATTCACAGAGATGAAAAAAGAAAATGTACATATCCATGAAGCAATAGGATGATGTGAAAGGATATTTAGAAATCAAAAAAGAGTTCTTGAAAAAAATGAAAGGTGGTAGTAGAGTTATAGTGAATAAGCCAACAATGAAAATAAAATAGACTACTAAAAAGATTCATTGGTTCCAAAAGAAAGCAGAAAAACGTGGAAAGTGAACCAGGATTAAATAGGACAAAAAGGAAACCAAGAGTATAGTGGTCAACTTAAATTCAGTCAGTTAGATAATTACATTCATTGAATGAAAATGGTCTAAACACTTCAATTAAAAGTCATAGATTATCAATCTGTATGGGTGAAAGACACAACTATATGCTAATATACAAAAGGCATTTTAAATATAAAAATAGTTGAAAGTAAAAGGATAAAATGATGTGCCATGAAACCCTGCAAAGGAGCATGAGAGAATGTTTTGGTATAATTGAAATGGCTCATATATTAATTGAACATTGTCAAAATCTGACAAACTGTATACTTAGTGTCTTATGTTGTACATAAATTATATGGTGGGAAAGTTGGTGTTTAAAAATTTAAAGATGGTTGCTGAAATTCAAAACACAAAATAAATCCTGAAATAAATATTAGTTACCCCTCAGAAAGTAGAAAAATAACATTAGTGCATCAGTGTTCTAAAATAGAAAACTGATAGGAAAATGAGAGCATTAATACAAGAGATCCAATTTCATTGTAATAGGTGTACTCCATTTGAGACTGTAGAAAGTAAAATTCAAAATTAACTTCAAAAAGTGTGAGCAGAACTGAAAAACATGTTTCCAAATGAATGCCTAACAACAGATGAAAATAGACCCACATTAACGGTGCATTCTCGAACAGTATCAGGACACTGGGAAGAGCAGATATAAAAAATCAATCAGAGAAAACAAGTTTTGCGCACAAACCATCAAAAATAATGATGGTATTTTGTTTTTTCATTAACAACAGTAGAAACTATGAGACAACAGAGCAACATCTTTAAATTGTAAGGGAAAATGATTTGCCATCTGAATTTGTGTCCAGCAAACTACCAATCCAAACTGTTAATTAAGTGTGGAGATGGAATAAATACATTTCAGAGTATGCAAATCTCAAAAAATTGACCACCCATCCATTTTTCTTCAGGAAACTACTAAAAGATATGATCCCCTAATATGAGAGAGGAAATGAAGAAAAAGAGGCTTCAACACAAAAAAAGAGATGAAGGAAATCCCAAGATGCAATCCTAGAAGGACAGCAGATTTTAAAAGACACTATCTAAATTTCAGTGGGCTAGAGGTCCCTGGGAAAGAAAGTTATATCCAAAAGATGAAATTGATAGAATATCCAATGTATTTAAACAATAGGATGATAATTTGTGATAAGTACATAAAAAGAATTACGATCAGCAAAAGAAAGGCACTTGTTAATTCTAGAAAAAACAAAATGTGCAAGTAAGGAAAAAAAATTACAGTACACCTCATTACTCAAGTGTAGCGAACATTTATATAGTTACAGTTGTTTAAATGCTGCATATGGATCACTTGAGATTTTTGAATACTCTAAAGCTTTACTGAGAGAATGGAAGAGTGAGTGGATCGGAAGCACATCTGTGTCGTTTGGGTATACAGGGTGTCTATACCCTGAATAACAAAATAAAATATCCAACAACACGTGAAAGTGTTTTCCTCCTGGTAAAGAAGAAGGTGAAACGTGGGGAAGCAAAACTGGAGGGGCAGATTTTTCGTTACAAGCCTGTTCCCTCTGTAAACAATGTGAGTGAGGAACTTTGACACAATACATTAATTTTTAAAATACGAAAAAGCCCAAGAGATATTTTTAAACAAAGCTAGAAGAAATTGAGAGAGTCGCAGATAGATGAACATAGGAATGGATATCACGCGGCCTCTCTCTGAAGCCCTCCTTAACTCCTTTTATTAAATAGAAAGTGAAAGAAAGAAAGTGAAGTCGCCCAGTCGTGTCCGACTCTTGGAGACCCCGTGGACTGCAGCCCACCAGGCTCCTCCGTCCATGGGATTTCCCAGGAAGAGTACTGGGGTGCGCTGCCGTTGCCTTCTCCCGGGAATCTTCCCGACCCAGGGATGGAACCCGGGTCTCCCACACTGTGGGCAGACGCTTTACTGTCGAGCCACCGGGGAAGGCTCTATTAAGTGGAGGTAACATGGAAATATGGCCAGCAGCAGCAAAGCCACATCCGCTCATAACTAGTTACATTACTGCTGAGACTGACATTCTTTCCCCCGAAGAGCTCAGCTGCTTCATCGAGAAGGTTAAGCATGGAACATCTTAACACCGTGAAATTAAAAACAAAGGAAGTGTATGGAAAGAAAAGTAAGACTGATAGATGGCAAGGAGCAAATGAAATCAAATATTCATGGGGAAGTAATTAAGACCAAGCCCCTGAATAATTCTGCAACGTCCCCAGAACGCGCTACTGGTAGGAACCGGGAGTATCATTAGTTTCTTCGTGAGCCGTTCCCACAGTGTGGTGCTATTTATCTCTTCTGCCTTTTGTTTTCCTGAAGACACTTTTGTTTTCCCTTTGACCGTCCAAAACTATCAAAAACCAACCTACACTTCGTCTTACTACGATTGCCCGAGTCTCCTTCGGAGAACTAGGTCATCAAGGCTGACGGAGGCTTGCTGCTGTCTTATTTGTGCTTTGCCCTGCCCTTTGGAAGGCCAAATAACTGCTTAAAATCATCTGGCCTGGCTCAGTTCTGGATGCCTGGAGCTTTTCTTTCTGATTTGGCCTCTACTAGTAGACATACTGGAGGAGGCAATGGCACCCCATTCCGGTACTCTTGCCTGGAAAACCCCACGACTGAGCGACTTCACTTTCCCTTTTCACTTTCATGCACTGGAGAAGGAAATGGCAACCCACTCCAGTGTTCTTGTCTGGAGAATCCCAGGGATGGGGGAGCCTGGTGGGCTGCCGTCTTTGGGGTTGCACAGAGTCAGACAGACTGAAGGGATAGCAGCAGCAGCAGTAGACATACAGGCATGGACTTGTGAAAAATTAGGAATACCTAGTTAACTCTTTGAGCTCAAAAATGTGTCTGCTATTGAACAGAATGGCTAAAAATCATTAGCCAGAGCCAAGAACATCTCACTCCCATTATGAGCTAGTCTATTGACTTTCTACTCCCTATTCTGAGATTCAAAAAAAAAAAAATTAGGCCTGGAAGGAGGGAACAATGATAATTAATTTTATTCTGACTTTAAACTCAAAGAGTTTAATCAGAGAGGACCTGACATTAATTTCCTTTTATTGTGCACTCTCTCTGTGTTAGCCATTATATTAGACCTTTTATAGACTGAGCCTGGCGGGCTACAGTCCAGGGAGTTGCAATCAGTCGGACATGACTGAATGACTAAGCACACATGCATAGTCCTCAATAAACCTCTTCAAGATATGTATTCTATCTGCAGTTTACAGGTGAGCACACCAGGGCTTTGAGCATCGAGTCTTCTCTAGATCACCTGAGGAGCTTCAGCAGCATCAGGACCATCTGGAGTCCCATCTTCCCATCATTATTATCCACCACTGCCTTCTAGGGAGGGGTGTCCTTAGAACAGAAAATTATACCTAACCCATAGTTGCTGCAAGGATTAAACAAATAAAATAATACAACTAATGCACATGAAATTAAAAGACGCATACTCCTTGGAAGAAAAGCTATGACAAACCTAGACAGCCTGTTCAAAAGCAGAGACATCACTTTGCCACAAAGGTCCGTCTCATCAAAGCTATGGTTTTACCAGTAGTCATGTATGGATGTGAGTGTTGGACCATAAAGAAGGCTGAGCGCCAAAGAATGATGCTTTTGAATTGTAGTGCTGAGAAGACTCTTGAGAGTTCCTTGGATAGCAAGATCAAACCAGTCAATCTTAAAGGAAATCAGCCCTCAGTATCCATTGGAAGAACTAATGCTAAAGCTGAAGCTCCAATACTTTGGCCACCTGATGTGAAGAGCCAACTCATTGGGAAAGACTCTGATGCTGAGAAAGATTGAGGGCAGGAGGAGAAGGGGACGACAGAGGATGAGATGGCTGGATGGCATCACCAACTCAATGGACATGAATTTGAGCAAACTCCGGGAGATGGTGAAGGACAGGAAAGCCTAACATGCTGCAGTCCAGGGGGTCACAAAGAGTCAGACATGAGTTAGAGACTGAAGAACAACAAAGCACTGAGACCAGCGCCCTAAACATAGTGAGTCGTTTATGCATACTAGCTCTTAACATGGTTCTGTCATTAGATATTTAAGATGCTAGTAACCCTCCCTTCTTCTTCTTTCCTCTTCTTTCCTGGCCAAAAGGAATTAAGAGACACATTATGGCTGTAAGTAGAAAGTGGTAGCTCCATGGCTTAGGATATTTATATTTATATAAATGCCCTTCCTCCTCCAGAAGATCTCTACCAATCAGGGCACAGTTCCTGCAGGACACAGCCTGTCCTCTAAGTCACATTCTGGCTATTTAACAAGAGTTGGGATCCAGTATGAAACGTATTTTCCTTTGGTCAGACCAGGACTGAAGGACCCACACTGCTCCCTGTGACTTCCAAGACCAGCATCATAAATAAAGTGATGCTTATTGAAATGATTTACTCTTGCTCATTCCCTTCTCACACACAGACTGAGTAGTGATGAGGCCCAAATGGGGTTTGCATGGATTTCTAACATTCTTTGATCAGCACGCTATGGCACTGTTTTATGTGGATGTAAGCACAGCAGGCATCCTACTTTGAGCAGATAGTAGGCTAGAGCTAACAACTGCTTTAATGCAATTATTCCCATCAAGAGCCTCTCATAATATTGCTTTACGCCCTCAACCAATCACTGTTTCATGCACTTATCATACAATTTTCCCTATGCGTTCCCTTACATATCCCCATATATTCTAAATCTTCATGTTGATGCCTTCTCTTCATCCTTTCCCAACAAATATTACCCAGTTACAGGTGAGTTTTCTCCCTCCTTTTTCTCCTCACATGCCTAGGTCTTCAGTTAAATCTCGACTGCTTTTCTGAGGCAATTCTCCTGTCTCCAGGCTGTTGGTGGATGCATAGCTGCTGGGATGCTGCTCATCTCCCCGTCTCATCTTTAGGCATCTCTCAGAGTTTCTTCCAACAATATGTGAGAAGGAAGTTCTCTGGTCCTTTCCTCAAGTGTCTGCCTGCAGGAGAGATGAAAGAAGACCCCAAATCTAGGACACAGTCTGTTCCTTACCACTCAGCACAACTCTTTGCCTTAGTCCTGACAGCACATGAATGAGTATAGACATAATTCTGCTGTGACCTAGCAGCATGACATCAGTGCCCCTCAAAAGCCCCACGTGAGTGTCCATGCATCCATGCCACGTGTTAATCACTTTAGTAAATGCCAGAGATACAAAGGTGAATCAGAAAGAAACTGGACTAGAGGTGGAAAGAATCCAATTAAAACAATATGGCGGTTCAGGCAAGAAATGATAAGGTCCAGAGTGAACCCAAACCGTGCCAGTGAAACTAGGAAGCAGACATGAGATATAAGAAGGGTGTCTCCGAAGGATGTATTTACAGTAAGTCACCTATATACAAATGAATTCTGTTCCAAGAACACTTTCACAAGTCCAATTTGTAAATCCAACAAAGTTAGGCTCTACCCAATTAACACAATTGGCTATATAGTACTGTAGTGTAATAGGTTTATGATACTTTTCATACAAATAATACATAAAATACAAATAAATGCACAGAAGACATTTTTAACCTTACAGTACAGTACCTTGACAGAGAAGGCAATGGCACCCCACCCCAGTACTATTGCACGGACGGAGGAGCCTGGTGGGCTACAGCCCATGGAGTTGCTAAGAGTTGGACACGACTGAGCGACTTCACTTTCCCTTTTCACTTGCATGAATTGGAGGAGGAAATGGCAACCCACTCCAGTGTTCTTACCTGGAGAATCCCAGGGACAGGAGAGCCTGGTGGACTGCCGTCTCTGGGGCCACAGAGTCTGACACACCTGGAGTGACTTAGCAGCAGCATTTTGTATGTTGTACCTTGAAAAGTACATTAGTACAACAACTGGCATAGAGGAGCATGTTCGTATCTTTGAAAATTCGCAACTTGAAAGTCTGCATATAGGAGACTTACTGTATTGTGTGGGGGAAACAAGGGGAAAAGTGATGAAAGCATAGGATGACTCCAAGATTTTTTGATGAGACTGACCTAACAGTATGGTCACTCCCTGGTCAGAGGGCCAGGAGAAACCGATTTGGAGGGATGTAATGAGTCCAGTTATGGAAATTGAGATACCTGTCGGATCTGGGATCTCAAGATACCAGTTCAGTTCAGTCACTCAATCGTGTCTGACTCTTTGTGACCCCGTGAATTGTAGCATGCCAGGCCTCCTGTCCATCACCAACTCCCAGAGTTTACCCAAACCCATGTCCATCGAGTCAGTGATGCCATCCAGCCATCTCATCCTCTGTCGTCCCCTTCTCCTCCTGCCCTCAATCATTCCCAGCATCAGGGTCTTTTCCAATGAGTAAGCTCTTCACATGAGGTGGCTAAAGTATTGGAGTTTCAGCTTCAACATCAGTCTTTCCAAAGAACACCCAGGACTGATCTCCTTTAGAATGGACTGGTTGGATCTTCTTGCAGTCCAAGGGACTCTCAAGAGTCTTCCCAACACCACAGTTCAAAAGCATCAATTCTTTGGCACTCAGTTTTCTTCACTGTCCAACTCTCACATCCATATGTGACTACTGGTAAAACTACAGCCTTGACTAGATGGACCTTTGTGGGCAAAGTAATGTCTCTGCTTTTAAACATGCTATCTAAGTTGGTCATAACTTTCCTTCCAAGGAGTGTCTTTTAATTTTGTGGCTGCAATCACCATCTACAGTGATTTTGGAGCTCCCCCCAAAATAATGTCTGACACCGTTTCCACTGTTTCCCCATCTATTTCCTGTGAAGTGATGGGACCAGATGCCATGATCTTAGTTTTCTGAATGTTGAGCTTTAAGCCAACTTTTTCACTCTCCTCTTTCACTTTCATCAAGAGGCTCTTTAGTTCTTCTTCACTTTCTGCCATAAAGTAAGGGTGGTGTCGTCTGCATATCTGAGGTTACTGATATTTCTCCCAGCAGTCTTGATTCCAGCTTGTGCTTCCTCCAGCCCACCGTTTCTCATGATGTACTCTGCATATAAGTTAAATAAGCAGGGTGACAATATACAGCCTTGATGGACTCCTTTTCCTATTTAGAACCAGTCTACTGTTTCAAGTCCAGTTCTAACTGTTGCTTCCTGACCTGCATACAGGTTTCTGAAGAGACAGGTTAAATGGTCTGGTATTCCCATCTCCTTCAGAATTTTCCACAGTTTATTGTGATTCACATAGTCAAAGGCTTTGACATAGTCAATAAAGCAGAAATAGATGTTTTTCTGGAACTCCTTTGCTTTTTCAATGACCCAGAAGATTTTGGCAATTTGGTCTCTGGTTCCTCTACCTTTTCCAAAACGAGCTTGAACATCTGGAAGTTCACAGTTCATATATTGCTGAAGCCTGGCTTGGAGAATTTTGAGCGTGTGAGATGAGTGCAATTGTGCGGTAGTCTGAGCATTCTTTGGCATTGCCTTTCTTAGGGAGTGGAATGAAAACTGACCTTTTCTAGTCCTGTTGCCATTGCTGAGTTTTCCAAATTTGCTGGCACATTGAGTGCAGCACTTTCACAACATCATCTTTTAGGATTTGAAATAGCTCAACTGCAGTTCCATCACCTCCACTAACTTTGTTCATAGTGATGCTTTCTAAGGCCCACTTGACTTCACATTCCAGGATATCTGGCTCTAGGTGAGTGATCACACCATTGTGATTATCTGGGTCATGAAGATCTTTTTTGTAGAGTTCTTCTGTGTATTCTTGCCACCTCTTCTTAATATCTTCTGCTTCTGTCAGGTCCATACCATTTCTGTCCTTTATTGAGCCCATCTTTGCATGAAATTTTCCCTTGGTATCTCTAATTTTCTTGAAGAGATCGCTAGTCTTTCTCATTCTTTGTGTTCCTATTTCTTTGCATTGATTGCTGAGGAAGGCTTCCTTAGTTCTCCTTGCTATTCTTTGGAATTCTGCATTCAGATGGGAATATCTTTCTTTTTCTCCTTTTCTTTTCACTTCTCTTCTTTTCACAGCTATTTGTAAGGTCTCCTCAGACAGTCATTTTGCTTTTTTGCATTTATTTTCCATGGGGATGGTCTTAATCCCTGTCTCTTGTACAATGTCATGAATCTCCATCCACAGTTCATCAGGTACTCTGTCTATCAGATCTAGTCCCTTAAATCTATTTCTCACTTCCATTGTATAATCATAAGGGATTTTATTTAGGTCATACCTGAATGGTCTAGTTGTTTTCCCCACTTTCTTCAATTTCAGTCTGAATTTGGCAATAAGAACTTCATGATCTGAGCCATAGTCAGTGCCTGGTCTTATTTTTGCTGACTGTATACTGCTTCTCCATCTTTGGCTGCAAAGAATATAATCAGTCTGATCTCGGTGTTGACCATCTGGTGATGTCCATGTGTAGAGTCTTCTCTTGTGTTGTTGGAAGAGAGTGTTTGCTATCACCAGTGCATTCTCTTGGTGAAACTCTGTTCACCTTTGCCCTGCTTCATTCTGTACTCCAAGGCCAAATTTGCCTGCTATTCCAGATGTTTCCTGACTTCCTGCTTTTGCATTCCAGTCGCTTATAATGAAAAGGACATCTCTTTTGGGTGTTTGTTCTAAAAGGTCTTGTAGGTCTTCATAGAACTGTTCAACTTCAGCTTCTTCAGGACATAGTCATTACTGGTCAGGACATAGTCTTGGATTACCGTGATATTGAATGGTTTGCCTTGGAAATGAACAGAGATCATTCTGTCATTTTTGAAGTTGCATCCAAGTACTGCATTTCAGATTCTTTTGTTGACCATGATGGCTACTCCATTTTTTCTAAGGGATTCCTACCCACAGTAGTATATATAATGGTAATCTGGGTTAAATTCACCCATTCCAGTTCATCTTAGTTTGCTGATTCCTAGTACCAATATCTGTGAAGTATTTAGACTAGAGCTAGAAATATAAGTTTATGAGGTTAAATACTCACCTCAAACTAGAATCCCATGCTTGATGTCCTCAAAAGGAATCAGACACGTTTTAAAAAGAATATTTAATGAGAATTCCTTGCAAGAACACAATTATCTCCACTTCAAGATTCTCTAAAACATTTCTTTAGGAACATGAAGCATATTGTTTTGGCTTCATATTGTCACAGAATTCCTTTAACTAAATTGAATCTTGTTCTGATGACATTGTCTAAATGGAACGTGTTTAGAAGATACAGACCCTGGGAACTCATGAACACATCTTCTAAAATGACTTTAAGTATCTGACCCTTATCTTGTGACCCTTATCTTCCTCACCCCATTATGAGAGAAATTCTTGTTCCTTCCAGTAGCAGCAATGGTTGCATTTCTAAACGGTTGGTTTGTGCTTCTTGCATTATGCAACCATGATGAGATTTCACTCTCATCTGTTTTCTCAAAAGCTTTGAACCAAATTTGAGATTTAGAATATATTTAGCTTCACCCCTCCTGGGTGATATGTTTTCTCCCTTACATTTCTTCATTCCTTTTGCCTCATACTTATTTTGTTCTACTCAGATGGATTTCTTTTTTATATCTCTACTAGCAGTTTTAAAAATCATTCCTGAAACAAGATGTATTATTTGGAAAGTAATTACTCATTCATTCATTATCCTTTAGAGTTCACAAATCCTTAGCCTATAGATGAAAGTCACAGAAGAGGATGAGATGTCCAGTGAGCACTTGTACAAAAACGAAGACAATGGATCATTCACATTTCAGGGTGGAAACAATGGGAGGAACTGGTAAAAGAAAAAAGACTGGAAAGAATTCATGAGATGATCCTGAGAGAACTGTGGCATGGAAGCCAAGGAAGGAAAATAGACTATGGGTCAAATGCTGCAAACAGATCAATGAAAATCAAGTGTACAAATGGCCCATTGGATTTGGTGATCAGGTGACGATGAACAGAAATAGAAATTTTATTGACCTGGAGATTAATTCCCAGAGAATGCATCAAGGCAGAAAATAAAGATAATTCTTGTGAGGCATCTGACTCAGAAGGGAACAGGTGATATTAAGAGACAGTTAGAGGTTAATTAGTGATCAAGGATGAAGTTGTATTTCATTAATGTATTGAAGAGATTTGGGCATGTTAAAACTATAAGGAAGAACTAATTGAAAGAGTAGAACAAAAGCACAGGAAAGAGCAATAAGAAGCAATGGATCAGGTTTTGGGTGATAGTAGGTTACTGGCAAAGACTGAGTTAAAGATTTCAGAGGTGGCGCTGACTGAGTCCAGCTAGTAGACAAGTGGGTAGTTGGAGCATGAGAAGGTCAAGATGTTTTGAAACTGAAGTCTTGAATTCATCATCCATGTAGATGGTAAAGTGACCGAGGATCATGGCTTGACTTGGATTACTGTGATCCAGATGCCAAAGTGAAAGTGAAGTCGCTCAGTCCTGTCTGACTCTATGCAACCCCATGGACTGTAGCCTACAAGGCTCTCTGTCCATGAGATTTTCCAGGCAAGAATACTGGAGTGGGTTGCCATTTCCTTCTCCAGGACATCTTCCCGACCCAGCGATTGAACCTGGGTCTCCCGCATTGTAGGCTTTACCATCTAAGCCACCAGATGCCAAAACCCTCAACAAATGAGGAGGAGAGACCTCAGTTGGATACCGGCCAGAACAAGGTTAGATGGTGATATGGTCAGAAGGCAGAGTCCAAACCGGAAGGAGGTTTTGATTAAAGATGGAAGAGAGGTGGTTTGCTGGAAGTAATGGCAATTTGGGGGATAGTCCAGTTCTGCCTCAGGGCCTATGTGATATGCCTGTGATAGGAGGCAACATTTTACACTTTATCTATGTGAGATGTCTGTAGTGAGGAGTGACCCAGCTGGAGGAAAGCTGAACTTCAGTTAGGGAGAGGAGGTGAGAGGTTAACTGCCACTCTGATGTGTATTTGGAGGAAGGTTAGAAATGGGGGTTAGAAGGGGAAAGTTCATTTCCATCCATCTCCCATTTCTTTGAAAAAGTAGAGATGACCACAGCACCCACAAGCCTCCAAATGAATACCTACAGTTCAGGAATGTCAAGCCAGATCTGAAATGTTGATGAAATGGAAACTTTCTCCCAACACACAAAAGGTAGCCACTGCCACAGCGTTTGCTGTGACGTAACCCATGCTAGAAGAGTTCTATTTATTTGGAAGAGGACAGAAACAGAGGGGGACTACATCACCAGTGAGTGTCCCATTTGTCAGAGTGGGGGGGGGAGTAGTGATTTTAAGGCATTAGTAAATGAACGTTCCTGATTAGAGGCACGGAGAACCCAAATCTTTCCCTTTAGAACTCATGGGAGTGAACTGGGTGAGGACCTACTGTCACTCAGGGAAAAGGAAGCCTGGGCTTGTTCGTGTCTTTTCACAAATCAAAGGAAACAAATATACATGATTGTCTGCTCATAAGTTTTATTTTAAAAAACAGTTTGTTTCATGTTGTACTGTTAAAGAAAATACCTGTTAGTAGCTACAGACACTTTAATGTACTACTAATTCTCAGAGAGCATTTTTAAGTGAAATAAAGAAGTCCATACATGGTTCACATGGGATTCAAACCTAGGCATTTGGGCAAGGGGTGAGAGAATGCAAGTAATCAGATTTTTCTGTGAAGATCATTCTGTATTGTATGCTATAACACTTGCATCTTAAAGAGTTTTAACTTGGAGCTTTGAATATGGCACAGGTTAGGTAGCTGCCAGATTTATACAATAAATCCTCATATCTCTAAATTAAAAAGTCAGTAGCTATTTGCCAACTAAATTTCCAATCTGTTGCATCAAATTTTTGCATAAAACTGTACCCTCTAGAATGCTACATTTTTATAGCTCTCTTCCTCGTAACAGTGTATATTCAGTGCAGTGTCAAGCTCACCCTTTTTGCTTTAATTTTTTACATTTACGTTATTTTCTAAATGAATAATTTTCTATAAAGCTTAAAAAGGACTGTCGCAATGGTTATTTCCACCAGATCAAATGTACATTATGAAACAGTTGTGATATTTAAAAATATCGCTGTCTTCTTTTCACCATAACATCCACTTCCAATTTAGAATCTGGAACAGCCAAATTGCTCTAATATTGCTACCTTATACATTTTATTTGCAGTCATTATGTTTTCCCCATCATCATCTAATTTTTGAAACCATAAGCATCCATTGAATGCATGGTTCAAAGTAAAAACAATAATTTAAAACAGACTTGCTTAAAACAAATATTTCTGAAAAATTAAAAGTAAAAGCTCATTGATATTTTCTACTACCAAAGGGCAGCACTAAAAAACGGAAACCTGAACCATATATGAACACAGTTTACAAAAGAAATGAGACATAAAATTCTTTATTGTATTAAATAAACTTTTTCTGATCTCTCACCTGCCTGATTACTCTCTTTCACACCACTACCATCCCACCCACCACTTTAGCTCAGTTTCCTTTCAGATTGGCAGTAAAATCTGACAGTGTATACTTGTATAGTTTATTGCATTGATAATATATTAAAAATAAGAATAATACATTAAAAGACCATCCACATTCCAAGAATACTTTTGAAATTCTTCCTCTTTTTTCTAATACTTTTGTGGGGATTTTTATAATTAAATATTTAATCTATACTACTTAATTTAAAATGAATGCGAGCTACAGTCCAATTATCTTTCTTCTTTCCCTCCTTTCTCTCTTTCCAAATGTAAGCCAATTACTCCAACACCATGCATTAAGTAATATACTCTTTTCCCCCATTGATTTTAATGGCACTTTTGCCTTATATTAAATCCTGGCATTAATAATAGTTTACACTTTTACAGTGCTTACAACAGGCCCGTCATTGTTTTAAATACTTTACGTATAATATCTTTACAATAACTCTATGCAGATGAATGTTAAATTTTAATTCTTGCTATTTTTATCATTATTCTTTTTTTTTTTTTATTATTGTTTTTGCCATACATTGTCATGATATCACCATGGGTTTACATATGCTTCCCCTCCGGGTCCCCCCTCCCTCCTCCCTCCCCCCCGGGAAATCTCGCTGCACCAGTCCCGAGCATCAATCCTGGGCTGGCGATTGATTAGACACATGACAATTAACATGCTTCAATGCCCTTCTCCCATCTCATCCCACCCTTACCCTCATCCACAAAGTCCACAAGTCTATTCTATACATCTGCGTTCCTTTTGTTGTCTCCCATGTTGGGTTCTCATTACTGTCTTTCTAAATTCCATATATATGTGTTAATATACTGTATTGTTGTTTTTGCTTCTGGCTTACTTCACTCTGGATAATGGGCTCCAGTTTCGTCCATCTGAGTAGAATTGCTTCAAATGAATTTTTTTTTAATGCTGAGTAATATTCCATTGTGTATATATACCACAGCTTTCTTATCCATTCGTCAGTTGATGGGCATCTAGGTTGCTTCCATGTCCTGGCTATTGTAAACAATGCAGCGATGAACATTGGGGTGCACGTGGCTCTTTCAATTCTGGTTTCCTCGGTGTATATGCCCAGCAGTGGGATTGCTGGGTCATATGGCAGGTCTATTTGCAGCTTTTTAAGGAACCTCCACACTGTTTTCCATAGTGGCTGTACTAGTTTGCATTCCCACCAACAGTGTAAGAGGGTTCCCTTTTCTCCACATCCTCTCCAGCATTTATTGCTTGTAGACTTTTGGATGGCAGCCATTCTGACTGGTGTAAAGTGGTACCTCATTGTGGTTTTGATTTGCATTTCTCTGATAATGAGTGATGTTGAGCATCTTTTCATGTGTTTGTTAGCCATTTTTATATCTTCCTTGGAGAAATGTCTGTTAAGTTCTTTGGCCCACTTTTTAATTGGGTTGTTTATTTTTCTAGAATGGAGCTGCAGGAGTTGTTTGTAAATTTTTGAGATTAATTGTTTGTCTGTTGCTTCATTGGCTATTATTTTCTCCCATTCTGAAGGCTGTCTTTTCACCTTGCTTATAGTTTCCTTTGTTGTGCAAAAGCTTTTAATTTTAATTAGGTCCCATTTGTTTATTCGTGTTTTTATTTCCAATATTCTGGGAGGTGGGTCATGGAGTATCCCGCTTTGGATTATAGCAGAGAGTGTTTTGCCTATGTTATCCTCTAGGAGTTTTATAGTTTCTGGTCTTATGCTTAGATCTTTGATCCATTTTGAGTTTATCTTTGTGTATGGTGTTAGAAAGTGATCTAGTTTCATTCTTTTACAAGTGGCTGTCCAGTTTTCCCAGCACCACTTGTTAAAGAGGTTGTCTTTTCTCCATTGTATATTCTTGCCTCCTTTGTCAAAGATAAGGTGTCCATAGATGCGTGGATTTATCTCTGGGCTTTCTATTCTGTTCCATTGATCTATGTTTCTGTCTTTGTGCCAGTACCATACTGTCTTAATGACTGTGGATTTGTAGTATAGCCTAAAGTCAGGTAGGTTGATTCCGCCAGTTCCATTCTTCTTTCTCAAGATTGCTTTGGCTATACGAGGTTTTTTGTATTTCCATACAAATTGAGAAATTATTTGTTCTAATTCTTTGAAGAAGACCTCTGGTAGCTTGATAGGAATTGCATTGAATCTATAGATTGCTTTAGGTAGTATACTCATTTTCACTATATTGATTCTTCCAATCCATGAGCACGGTACATTTCTCCATCTGTTTGTGTCCTCCTTGATTTCTTTCATCAGTGTTCTATAGTTTTCTATATACAAGTCTTTTGATTCTTTAGGTAGAAATACTCCTAAGTATTTTATTCTTTTTGTTTCGATGGTGAATGGGATTGTTTCCTTAATTTCTCTTTCTGATTTCTCACTGTTAGTGTATAGGAATGCCAGGGATTTCTGTGTGTTGATTTTGTATCCTGAAACTTTGCTATATTCACTGATTAGCTCTAGTAATTTTCTCGTAGAGTCTTTAGGGTTTTCAATATAGAGGATCATGTCATCAGCAAACAGAGAGAGTTTTACTTCTTCTTTTCCAATCTGTATTCCTTTGATTTCTTTATCTGCTCTGATTGCTGTGGCCAAAACTTCCAAAACTATGTTGAATAGTAGTGGTGAGAGTGGGCACCCTTGTCTTGTCCCTGATTTCAGGGGGAATGCTTCCAGTTTTTCACCATTGAGGATAATGTTTGCTGTGGGTTTGTCATATATAGCTTTTATTATGTTGAGGTATGTTCCTTCTATTCCTGCTTTTTGGAGGGTTTTTATCATAAATGGATGTTGAATTTTGTCAAAGGCTTTCTCTGCATCTATTGAGATAATCATGTGATTTTTATTTTTTAATTTGTTAATGTGGTGTATTACATTGATCGATTTACGAATATTGAAGAATCCTTGCATCCCTGGGATAAAGCCTACTTGATCATGATGTATGATCTTTTTGATGTGTTGTTGGATTCTATTTGCTAGAATTTTGTTGAGGATTTTTGCGTCTAAGTTCATCAGTGATATTGGCCTGTAGTTTTCTTTTTTTGTGGCATCTTTGCCAGGTTTTGGAATTTATTTTTATCATTATTCTTTTATTGGAGGATAATTGCTTTACAATATTGTTGTGGTCTCTGCCATACATCAAGGTGAGTCAATCATAATCATACATATATCCTTTCTTGAGGCCCCCTTCCCTCTCCCATTCCACTCCTCTACATCATCACAATGTTGGGCTGGGCTCCCTGTGTTATACCGCAGCTTCCCGCTAGTCGTCTATTTCACACGTGATAGTGTATATATGTCCGTGGTATTTTCTCAATTTGCCCTACCCTCTCCTTCCTCCACTGTGTCCACCAGTCCCTTCTCTATGTCTGCACCTCCATTTGTTCTCTGTAAACTGGTTCATCAGTACTCTTTCTCTAGATTCCATATATATATATATTATTATATGATACTTGTTTTTCTTTTTCTGACTTACTTCACTCTATAACAGGTTCTAGGTTCATCCACCTCACAACTGACTCAAATTCTTTCCATTTTATGGCTGAGTAATATTCCACTGCAGGCTGGTGTGCTGCAGTCCGTGGAGTTGCAAAGAGTTGGACACGACTGAGTGACTGAATATTCTATTGGGTATTACCATACTTTTAATTACTGTTACTTTACATATATTTTGGTGTCTCGTAGGGAGTCTGCCCTCATTGTTCTTTTAATGCTTTCTTGCTATTTTCAATCTTTAACATAAATTTCACCATTAACTTGACAAATTTTAAAAAATGTATCTTGAGTAGAATTGTATGAGATTTACAACTTTGGGGAAACCAATATCTTTATAACACTGAGTCATCCCATCCAGAAACATGCCAAGATTCTTCATTTATCTGGATTTTCTTTTACAACGTGTTCTTCAATATAATATAGTTTTTTTCAAAAAAAGTTTCACACATTTCTTGCTAAATTTATACATGGGGATTATATTTTCCTTGCTTTTTCCATTAGTCTCCCATCACTCACAGGTTAAAAGATCAATCAGAAAGTTCTTGATTTTTTATGTTTCCCACACCATACTGAACTCTCATATTCACTTGTAAAAGATTTTCAGTTGATTTAATTGAATTTTGAGGCATTTAATTATATCTTCTGAAGTGAAAAATAATTATGCTTGCTTAGTGCTTCTTTGTCTTCCTATTTTATTGCTATGATTAAAACCTTTAGAACCATATTAAATAGCTGTTAAGGCAGAAAGTATTAATTGTCCCCCAGTATCTACTCTCTTCTTTATCCACAGGAAACCCTAGTGTTTAGAATAGCACAAGCCTCCACAGAATAAAGGCTACAGTTTCCAGCATCCCTTACACGAAAGTGAAGCCAGGTGACCACCAACTGGTCAGTATCAGCAGAAGAATTCTTGTGGCAACTTCCAAGAGTATTCTTTAGAAACAGCAGATGCTACACTGGCCTCCTTTCTTCTTTATCCATTATCCTTTTCTCCATCTTTCTGCCTTAAATTCAGAGCTGATACCTGGAACTTGAGTTGTCATCTTAAAATATGAGAATGAAGATCACACCTGATGGGAATTTTTGTTCCCATACTTGGTATCCTCAGGTACCAGGAGTAATGGGTACCTGAAGAGGACACTTCATCACCCTTAACTGTCTTTCTCCAGTTTTCTTAAATAGAAGGAGAGAAATAAGACCTAGGAGAGAACAAGATGGCGGAGGAGGAGGTGGATGTGGAGTACTGTCCGCAGATACATCAGGAGTACACCTTTGGACACAGAAGTGCACGCAGAACACCAGCTGAGAGCAGACAGGAGGACCTGACCAGTGGAAAAGAATATATAGAACCACACAAAACTCAGTAGGATGAAGGAACTGGGGGGAAACAGGAGTTTTAGTAGGATTGTACCTGCCCTCGGTGGGTGGGGAAACTGAAGCACGGGTCTGATCCCCACATCGGGGCAATTATCTGAGTCAAAGAAGAAGCATTTAAGGCTGAGAGTGAAACAACTGATCTTTGGCAGCCTAAATGGAATGAGAATCAGACAGTCCTTGCCACAGCCATACATATCCCAGACAGAGATGCAGGTCCCCTAGAAGGTGCATGGCTGGAAGCTGGAGTTTAGGGATTGTGGAGCAATCCCATGGCGATGGCTCTATTGACTGTGGAGAGACAGATCAAGGGGATGTGAGGGAGGAGACTGTGATGGGAAATGCCTGTGGAGGAAAACCAGGCAGCTATGGAAGCAAAGCACTACTGCTGAGTCAGGCGTAGGGGGTGGAGCCATCACCATAGCCTCTCTCCCCACACATGCCAGCATCAGCAGCTGAACAATAGAGAGGCTAGCCCATCATATGCCTGACGCACTGAACTACAGAGTAGAGCTCCACTTAGGGTGCCTCTTCAAGTGCCTGATGTGCCAAACTACAGAGTAGGACCCCACCCAGCATGCTCTTTTAAGTGCCTGACAGGCTGATCTACAGAGTAGGACCCCAGCCAGGGGGGCCCCTATGTGCCTGAGTCACCAAACAATAGAGAAGGGCCCCAGGCAAGGGAGCCTTCGAAGTGCCTGAGTGGGTGGAGCTACTGAGAAAGACTGGCCTAAGAGGCCTTCTGATCGCCAGCTACAAGAGGCTCCAGAAAGGACTCTGACAGGGCCATAACTCCTGCGGCGGAGGCAGTCCACGTCCCTGCACACTTGGTACCGCCAGAGTCCCCACACCTGAAGCAGCTGCGCCACCTTCATGTACAACCCTCATTAGGGCGGAGCTGCCACAGGCAAAAACTAAGTCTTGCATTTCTGCACACAGGGTCACGTCAGTCATGTCCAACTCTTTGCAACCTTGTGGACTGTGACCCACCAGGGGCTTCTCTGTCAGGGAGCTTCTTCAGGCAAGAATCCTGGAGCATATGGGCCAATACTGGTTGCCATACCCTTCTAGAGCACTATATGTCCTGCTGCCCTAGCCGTGAACTCCCCTGAGTACCTGGTGCCGCCAGAACTCCTGTGACCCAAGCAGCTGCACTACCTCCACACTTGTTCCTCACTGGGGCAGACCCAAGTGCTCCAGGCTTCAGGAGCTCCAGCTTCAGGAGCAAACCCCAGGGGATAACCCACATACAGATGTGGAAATAAAATCACAATTGAAACCCAGGGACAGTGTGGCTAAGGAAGAAGACCCAAAGCCTCCCCACCAGCTGTACAAGCTGCAGATTAAATCCACATGATCAACTAGGCAGACTCTGTGTCTATGGAATATATAAAAGGACATTGAGAGCTCCCACAAAAGAAAACGCACTAGTTCTGATAGCCGTGGACATTGGAGGCAAGAACAAACAGGAGCATGACTAGATTAGAATCTGAGCTTCCCTCACAGCAGGTCCAGAGACCAGCAGTGTTGGAGGGCATCCTAAGGAGGTAAGGTGGATTGTGACTCCCAGTGAGGGAAAGGTCTCTGACAGCAGTGACTCAAGAAAAACATTTATTATTTTTATGTTTTGACTTGTTCTGTAGATTCTTTTGGACTTTTCTCTTTTTTTCTTTTTCTCCCCTCCCGCCCCCCCCCTTGTAGGTATTGATTTTATTGGCACTATGAAATCTAATTAAACTTTTGAGTTGACTTTTTTTTTCAGTCACACTTTTTATTGTTGTTATAAACTTCTGCCTCTACATTGGGCTTTTGCAGTTCTGTGAAGTTTTCCTTTATTCTTCTTCTTCCTTTTTTCATTTACTTTTTTTTTATTTTAATTTTTTAACCTATTATTATTTTTTCTACATTTATTCCTTTGTTTGCTTTTCCTACTGTTCTTTCCCCCTTGCAGTTAATCTTTAATGTATATAAAGCTTCTTTATTTACCTCCATTCAACTTTGCTTATCTACTCTTTCTTTTCTTTCCTCTCACCATATTTGTTAGTTTGGTTTTCATTGTTTTTTTCCCACTTGGAACCTTGCTTAGTTTTGTTTTCCAGTTTGTGCTTTAGTTAATTGTGTTCTTAACTGGTAGATATAATTTTTGGTTTCCTTTGTTCTCTGGATCAATCTATTGTACTTTATTTTTGTTGGACTGTTTTGATTTTGCCTATGGGTGTATAGGTATATGCTCATATTCCATTATTTTAATTATTATTTGCCTGATTTTGTAACTGTCATTTGTCTGGGGTTCATCTCTGGTTACTCATTTTGGGGGATTTGTGTTACTCTCACTTAATGCCATAACAAACCACTTGTGGAATCTCGTTTCTGACCAGAGATCAAGCCCTGAGCCTTGGAGTGGGAGCACTCACTCCAAGACCCTAGGGTACCAGAGAACTAACCCTAGGGAGTATCAAATAATGAAAACTCACACAAAGGAAACCACTTGCATACAAAACTGGCATCACCCAACCACCAGAAGCACCCTGTGCAGGACGCCTCATCTAAACAAAAAACGAAACAAAAATACAAACCTAATCATTGGCAGACAGAAATACCACCTCACTCAGCCTTGTGCATAAGAAGAAAAAGAAAACAAAACAAAAAAACTCAGCCCAAATCTCACCCTCTACAAAGCTTATACAAACCACTGGACCAACCTTAGGAGGCCAGATACCAAAAGGAAGAAAGAATTTAACCTTGAAGCCTGGGGAAAGGAGACCTCAAACACAATAAGTTAAAAAACTATGTTGAAAAGGCAAAGAAATACTACACAGATGAAGGAACAAACTAGAAACACAGAAGTCCAAGTTAAATGAAGAGGAAATAGGCAAACTACCTGAAAAAGAATTCAGAACAATGATAGTAAAGATGATCAAAAACCTTGAAAACAGAATGGAGAAAATACAAAAATCAATTAATAAAGACCTAGAAGAATTAAAAAATAAATAAACAGAGACAAACAACACAATTACTGAAATTAAAAATACTCTAGAAAGAATTAATGGCAGAATATCTGCAGCAGAAGAACGAATCAGTGAGCTGGAAGATAAAATGGTGGAAACAACTTTTGAAGAGCAGAATAAAGTAAAAATAATGAAAAAAAAAAAAGAGATGGTCTCAGAGACCTCTGGGACAATGTCAAATACACCAACATTCAAATTATAGGGATCACAGAAGAAGAAGAGAAAAAGAAACCTGATGAGAAGATTTTTGAAGAGATTATACTTGAAAATTTCCCCAACATGGAAAAGGAAATAGTCAATCAAGTTCAAGAGGCACAAAGAGTCCCACACAGGATAAACCCAAGGAGAAACACATCAAGACACATACTAATCAAACTAACAGAGACTAAACACAAAGAAATAATAGTAAAAGTAGCAAGAAAGAAGCAACAAGTAACATACAAGGGAAACCCCATACGTTTAACAGCTGATCTTTCAGCAGAAACTCTGCAGGCCAGAAGGGAATGGCAGGATATATTTCAAGTACTGAAAGGAAAAAATCTACAACCAAGATTACTGTACCTGGCAAGGATCTCATTAAAAATTAATGGAGAAATCAAAAGCTTTTCAGACAACCAAAAGTTAAAAGAATTCAGTGCCACCAAACCCGCTTTACAACAAATGTTAAAGGGAGTTATAAGTCAAGAAATACAAGAGAAAAGGATCTATAAAATCAAACACCAAACAATTAAGAAAATGGCAATAGGAACATGGTAGTCGTGGTTTAGACACCAAATTGTGTCCAACTTTTGCAACCCCATGGACTATAGCCTTCCAGGCTCCTCTGTTCATGGGATTCTCCAGGCAAGAATACTGGAGTGGGTTACCATTTCCTTCTCCAGAGGATCTTCCCGACCCAGGAACGGAACCTCAGTCTCATGCATTGCAGGCAGATTCTTTATTGACTTAGATATGAGGGAAGCCCTCAATAGGAACATATATATCAATAATTACTTTAAATGTAAACAGATTAAATGCTCCAACCAAAAGACACAGACTGGCTAAATGGATACAAAAATAAGACCCACATATATGCTGTCTACAAGAAACTCACTTCAAACCTCAAGACACATAAAGACTGAAAGTGAGAGGATGGAAAAAATATATTCCATGCAAATGGGAAGCAAAAGAAAGCTGAAGTAGCAATCCTTCTTATAATACAAAAGATTATAAGAGACTCTTATGAAGAACTATATGGCAATAAAATGGATAACCTGGAAAAAATGGACAGATTCTTAGAAAATTTCAATTTTCCAAGACTGAACCAGGAAGAAATAGAAATTATGAACAACCCAATTACAAGCACTGAAATTGAAGCTGTGATCAAAAATCTCCCAAAAAACAAAAGCTCAGGATGAGATGGCTTCACAGGAGAATTCTATCAAACGTTTAGAGAAGAGTTAATGCCTATCATCCTAAAACTCTTTCAAAAAAGTGCAGAGGAAGGAACACTTCCAAACTCATTCTACAAGGCCACCATCACCCTGATACCAAAACCAGAAAAAGACAACACACACAAAAAAGAAAACTACATGCCAATATCACTGATGAACATAGATGCAAAAATCCTCAACAAAATATTAGCAAACAGAATTCAGCAACACATCAGAGAGCTCACACACCATGATCAAGTTGGGTTTATTCCAGGGATGCAAGAATTCCTCAAGATACACAAATCAATCAATGTGATACACCATGTTAACAAATTAAAAGATAAAAAGCACATGATAATCTCAATAGATGCAGAAAAAGCCTTTTGCAAAATCCAGCACCCATTTATGATTAAAACTCTTCAAGAAATGGGCATAGAAGGAACCTACCTCAACATAACCAAGGCCATATATGCTAAGCCCGCAGCAAACATTATTCTCAATGCTGAAAAACTGAAAGCACTCCCCCTGAGATCAGGAACAGGACAAGGGTGCCCACTCTCACCACTGTTATTCAACATTGTTTTGGAAGTCTTAGCTACAGCAATCAAAGAAGAAAAAGAAATGAAAGGAATCCAGATCAAAAAAGAACAAGTAAAGCTCTCACTGTTTGCAGATGACATGATCCTATACATAGAAAACCCTAAAGACAGTATCAGAAAATTACTAGAGCTGATCAGTGAATTTAGCAAAGTTGCAGGAAGCAAAAACAATTCACAGAAATCACTCGCTTTTCTATATACTAACAATGAACAATCAGAAAGAGAAATTAAGGAATCAATCCCATTCACCATTACAACAAAAAGAATAAAATATCTATGAATATACTTCCCAAGGAGACAAAAGAACTGTACACAGAAAATTATAAGACACTGATAAAAGAAATTGAAGAAGATGTAAACATATGGAGAGATATTCCATGTTCCTGGGTAGGAAGAATCAATATTGTGAAAATGACTATACTACCAAATGCAATCTACAGATTCAGTGCAATCCTTGTCAAATTACCAATGGCAGTTTTCATAGAACTAGAGCAAAAAATTTCACAATACATATGGAAGCACAAAAGACCCCGAATAGCCAAAGCAGTCTTGAGAAAGAAGAATGGAGCTGGAAGAATTACCTTCCTGACTTCAGATTATACTACAAAGCAACAGTCATCAAGACAGTATTGTACTGGCACAAAAATAAAAATATAGACCAATGGAACAAGATAGAAAGCCCAGAGATAAACCCATGCACCTATGGGTACCTTATTTTTGACTGAGGAGGCAAGACTATATAATGGGGCAAAGACAGCCTCCTCAATAAATGGCACTGGGAAAACTGAACAGGTACATGTAAAAGAATGAAATTAGAGCACTTCCTAACACCATACACAAAGATAAACTCAAAATGGATTAAAGACCTAAATGTAAGACCAGAAACTATAAAACTCTTAGAGGAAAACATGGGTAGAACACTCAGTGACATACATCACAGCAAGATCCTCTATGACCCACCTCCCAGAGTAATGGAAATAAAAACAAAAGCAAACAAATGGGACCTAATTAAACTTAGAGCCTTTTGCACAGCAAAGGAAACTATAAGCAAGGTGCGAAGACCACCCTCAGAATGGGAGAAAATAATAGCAAACGAAACAACTGAAAAAGAATTTCCAAATTATACAAGCAGTTCATATAACTCAATACCAGAAAAACAAACAACCCAATCAAAAAATGGGAGAAAGACCTAAACAAGACATTACTCCAATGAAGACACACAGATGGCTAACAAACACATGAAGAGATGCTTAACACCACTCATTATTAGAGAAATGCATATCAAAACTACAATGAGATATCACCTCACATGAGATATCACCTAACATGGGCCTCAGAATGGCCCTCATCAAAAAGTCTACAAACAATAAACGCTGGAGGGGTGTGGAGAAAAGGGAATCCTCTTGCACTGTTGGTGGGAATATAAATTGATACAGCCTCATTGAAACATGTTAATTATCATATGTCTAATCAATCACCAGCCCAGGATTGATGCTCAGGGCTGGTGCAACGAGATTTCCTGGGGGGAGGGAGGAGGGAGGGGGGTTCTGGAGGGGGAGCATATGTAAACCCATGGTGATATCATGTCATTGTTTGGCAAAACTAATAAAAAATAATAATAAAATTTAAAAAAACACAAAAAAAATTGATACAGCCTCTGTGGAAGGTGGTATGGAGGTTCCTTAAAAAACTAGGAATAAAACCTCCATATGACCCAGCAATCCCACTCCTAGGCATATACCCTGAGAACACCAAAATTGAAAAAGACACATGTATCCCATTGTTCACTGAAGCACTATTTATAATAGCTAGAACATGGAAGCAACCTAGATGTCCATCGACAGATGAATGGGTAAAGAAGTTGTGGTACATATACACAATGGAATATTACTCAGTCATAAAAGGAACACATTTGAATCAGTTCTAATGAGGTGGATGAACCTAGAACCTATTATATATGAAGTAAACCAAAAAAGAAAGATAAATATCATATTCTAATGCATTTATACAGAATCTAGAAAAATGGTACTGAAGAATTTATTTACAGGGCAGCAATAGAGAAACAGACATAAAGAATAGATTTATGGCCATGGGGAGAGGGGAGGAGGAGGTAAGATGTACGGAGAGAGTAACATGGAAACTTGCATTACCATATGTAAAATAGATAGCCGACAGGAATTTGCTGCATGGCTCAGGAAACTCAAACAGGGGCTCTGTATCAGTCTAGATGGTTGGGATGGGGAGGGAGATGGGAGGGAGGTTTAAAAGGGAGGGGATATATGTATACCTATGGCTGATTCATGTTGAGGTTTGACAGAAAGCAATAAAATTCTGTAAAGCAATTATACTTAAACTAAAAAATTAATTAATAAAAAAAGAAAGAGACACAAACTACTCAGTTTAAAATAAACTACAAGAATATATCATAAAATAGGGGGAGTACAGCAAATGAGGAGTAAAACCTTTAAAAATTGTGAATCACTATTTTGTACACCTATAATTTATGTAGTATTATACATCAATGAAAAACAAATTACTTATAAAAAATAAAAAATAATAATCTTACCAGACACAGTTCTTATAGTGATGATCACTCTTTTCCCTGAACATAATGAAAAATACTACTTAGTATGATATTTGCCATTAGCTTCTTATATATACTATTTTTCAATTTAAGAAAGTTTCCTTTCAACTCTAATTTACAAAAAAATTTGAAATCAGAAATGTCTAATACTTTTGTCAAATGACTCTTTATTTAGATCAACATTGCCCAACGGAAGTTTCCACAATGATGGAAATGTTCATTACCTGTGTTAATTCCATAGCCAGAAGCATATGTGACTATTGAGCACTTGAAATATATCCAGTGGGAATAGGAACAGAAATTTTAATAATTTAACTACAATTATTCAAACTTCTATTGGAGTAGCTATGCATGACTAGGGTCCACCACGTTGGACAGAGCATATTCAAATGGTCATATAGGTATTCTCTTGCAATCTATTAATATATTGACATACTAGATACACTGATATTAAACCACCTTTTATTTCTGGAACAAGGTCTACTTGGTAATGCTAGATTTGACTTGCTAATGTATTATTAATGAGGTAAGATGGAGAAAATTGTATTCACCAGGAATCTTAGAGAAAGAACTATATTTGTTGAGATGAAATGCTTCATAAGCCTCATAGGATAGGATATAAGACCTTAAGGGAATGTGAAAATAACAAGGATAATGGAATTTTCCCTCCATAATAAAGGAGCATGGAATTTGATGCCCAAAACAGAAAAAAAATGACAGGGGTAGAGGGGAGCCTGTGAGGCTGAGTACTGCAGAGGAAGGAAGGAGAGAAAAATAAGACATTACTGACACCATGAAAAAAGAATGAGAAAGAGAGATTTCAGATCGAGTTTTCTGAAAGATTCTAAATATCACGTGATATAAGTCTTTCTCTGGCCCCTACAAATTTTTGGTAAAGTCCACAGAGATCATTAAACTTGCAGTGTGTGTATCTTATTTATTAAATGGGTTCACAGATATTTTATATTCCTTTGTTCTTCCAGACGTGTGGTGCAAGCTAATTTTTTAACATCTTAAAATTAGCTTTGATTTGCACCGACCAATAAATGTGAGAGGAATTGGCATGGATCATTTCCAGGCAGGAAGCTTTTGGTGTCACGGTTTTCCATATTCCTTTTTTCCCTTTTATATTCTGTTTCAGATAATGGAATCTCTGATAGCCTATGTCCCTGAATAAGGACTATATATAACGGAACCCACAGTCGATCTGTGATAGACACAGTGAGGGTAGGAATCAAGTTTTTGTCAACTCGGGCCACTAAAATTTTTAGGTCATTACTGTAACATAATCCAGTCTAACTGATATGGAAACTGTTAGCTTCTAGTGGAGCACTTAAAAAAAAAAAAACTAAAGTATTTGGCACTGGAAGGTAGACAGTGAAGAAAATATTGTTTGAACATGAATAGATGAAAATCTATTTTATACAGTAAGAGATCATTTGGTACAAGGTAGAGAAAACAATCAGAAAAATGGAAATTATGTCCAGAAAAGAATTGTGGTTGCACCTATTGGTACATGGAACTGACTGAAATCAGATAGGAAAGTAGCCACAAATGTTTTTGAGTGATTTGTACTGCAAAATTCTATCAACCTGGACTAAAAGCGATGATAACTTCAATGATTAAATATGATCCTACCCAGGTTTGATGCTCAGGGCTGGTGCACCAGGATGACCCAGAGAGAGGGAATCGGGAGGGAGGAGGGAGGGGGGTTCTGGAAGGGGAACATATGTATACCCATGGCGGATTCATGTCAATGTATGGCAAAACCAACACGATAAAGTAAAGAAAATTTAAATTTAAAAAAATAAAATAAATAAATAAAAATGATCCTAGACTTACGACAACTGTGGGTCCCAATCTTCTACTGAACAAGAAGTGGACCATTAAACCTGCCTTCGCCAATAGTCCCTGATGCCTACTTCAAATATGACCAAAGAGAACAGTGAAAAAGGAAGAATCTCTGAGAAGTAGAATCTTGGAGCAATGAATAACAGATGTCCAAGGAGCCAAGTCAGGACTCGGTCAAAGGTTAATACTCACTTCCAGCAAAGGGGGCTCCTTTCATGTTACCTAATCTGTGTGCATATTGACTGTGTGAGGGGCAAATAAAACTTTAGTTCAAAAGTCTTCAGATCCAAAGAAGCCTTGCCCAGGTTTGACAGAGACTATTTACTAATCAGCATCTCCTTGCTGATAAACAGACAGTCCCACATCATCCAGCGATCCTGGACTCTAAGTCTGGTTTTGTTAGACTATAGAAAAGTTGGATAGTGTCCTTTGGAGAGGGGACTACTGTACTGTGAATGTGAAAAGGAACATGAACCCAGTAATCGGTGACCAGGAAGGAGTTCTCTGGTAATTATTAGGACGGTTAGTAACTATTCCAGTCCTTTCCACTTCCAAGATGAAGGAAGGATTCTTCTTGACCTTTAAAAGTTAGAGGCAACTTTTAACTTGCCTTGGCCAAAGATATATAAACAGAAATTATATATATCATCTCTGGAACCATGCATGAAGAGCCAAGAATATGATTACCCACTAAATAATTTTCCAAATGATTTGACATTCTGAAAGCCTGTATCCCTGTATGAGGAAATCCCCAGGTGACCCTGAGTTGAGTAAGTGAGAATAAGCTTTCACTGTTTTAAACCACTAAGGATTTGGGGTCTTCTGTTACCCCAGTAAAACCTTGAGGACCCTGGCAGGTAAAATGTGACTGGAGAAAACCCAGCAAAAGGGCAACCTCTGCATAGAAAAGTGCAGGTCCAGAGTCATCTTGTGAGGACGAGGAGATAAATGCTTTCTGGGACACATTCAGGATACATACATCTGTAGTCATGTATATTCGTTATTTTCATTTTGTGCCATAATTTTTCATATCTCAGAGTTATGCTAGTCTGAAAAAGTGGGTGGACAAATACTGTGAGTTCTTTTCCCCTAAGCTTTTGAAGAAGAAAAAGAACAAAAGGATGATCTGTGCCTTAATTTTTTAAGTTCACCTTTTAGTCTAAAATCATTTTGATCAGAAGTATTTCACTTGGAAGTGAAAGATTCCTCAATTAAATTAGAAAGAAAAGGAAAAAAAACAAAAGAAGGGAGAGAGAGAAAGAAATTTAGTGCTTCATATATAGGAAGGTCAGGAGTAGCCCCAAGGACTCGATGCTGGAATCTGTCTCTTTTCTTTCTCCTTTCTTTCCATGTCTGTATCTGAGTTCTATGTCTGCACGTATGCTTGTCTCTCCCAGGCTCCATCTCTCAAAGAAAGATGGGTTTCTCTCTGTCCTGGTCACCTTGGCCCTGCCCCTCATCCCTTTCTCTCCCTCTCTTTCTTACCTTTCGCTGCAGATGGACTTAGTATATATGAGAGGGAGTTGCTGCAACCCCAGGCAGTTATAGGCTTACATCACCACCATTAGCAACCAGGAAGAAGAGAACTTCCTCCACAGATGTGAATACAAAACTAACGGGAAAGTCTCTGATTAATTCTGTCCGGGTCATGTGCCCACCTTGGATACTTTTATACAAGGATGTATGCAAATATGGGCTTCTGCAGCAGCTCAGCGGTACAGAACCCACCTGCAATGCAGGAGATACAGGAGACACGGGTTCACTCCCTGAGTCAGAAACATCCCCTGGAGGAGGGCATGGCAGCTCCCTCAGTATTCTTGCCTGGAGAATCCCATGGACAGAGGAGCCTGGTGGGCTACAGTCCACGGGGTCACATAGAGTGGGACAGACTGTCACAACTGAGTACACACACATGTTCACCCTTGAATATGGGTCGGCATGATTGGTTTACTTCTGTGGCCAGCAATCAATGTACTACACTACCTCACCATCAGAATACCATATGATTGAGGTGGTGGAGGAGCAATCCCCCTAAAGGAAGGAGCGGTACTGATTGATAAAAGAAAAAGAAGAGAGAGAAAGATAACAAAGAGCCACAGAATTCTTAGACAAATGAACACGGTAGATACACAACCCTCCCCCCCCCCAAAAAAAATGGGCTCAGCTTTTTGGGGAATATTTTGGCTATCTGATGTGAAGAACTGACTCATTGGAAAAGATCCTGATGCTGGGAAAGATTGAAGGCAGGCGAGGAAGAGGATGAGAGAGGATGAGATGGTTGGATGGCATCACCAACTGATGGACAAGGGTGTGAGCAAGCTCCGGGAGTTGGTGATGGACAGGGAAGCCTGGTGTTCTGTAGTCTATAGGGTTGTAAAGAGTCAGACATGACTGAATGAACTGAACTGAACTGGGGAATAAGTCTTTGGCAAACTTTTCCAACTCTGTCTATGGTCATCAGTCTATAAGGATTTTCTGAACTTCGCTTGAGTCAATTTTGATAATTTATACTTTTATTAGAAAGTCATTTATTTCATCTAGATTCACCAATGTATTGCCAAAAATTGAAAAATATTTTCCTTCTAAAGTCCATCAAAATGAAAACCAATAGCATAATGCCAAGGGCAATTGCCTACAAGCAATTCTCTGGAGAACTAAATCAACAGTATTCCAGTCTACAGCTCTCTCTTGGTTTGGTTAATCTGGGAAGAAAATTGAGTGTGTCTAGAGAACAGATGGACTACATATCCTTCAGGTAATTCTCCATATATGTTAATTTTCATAGCTGAGGTTTTGATAGGTACTGGGCAGCAGAGATTTCTCGGTTAAACCTTCTGACAAGAACTTGGAGTACAGATTATTTTACAATGCTCAATTTCATATGTTTCATTGGTCAGTCATAATGGAGCATTAATACACTCTCATGATAGTAGAGCCATCTAACTAGGACACATGTCTGAAGAGAGGAGGCCTCAGGACTTTATAAAAGTAGGTTCATGGAATAAGTTCCCATGGACTGGACAAGCTTTCCTCAGGTCAACTGAAAAGCTGAACAAAACACAAGAAAAAACAACAGACAGCATTCTGTGAGAACTTGGAAACATCTGGTGTGATGTCACCAGAAGGTATGGAGGGCTTCCCTGGCGGCTCAGTGGTAAAGAATCTACCTGCCAGTGCCAGGGACAGGGGTTCAATCCCTGATCTGGGGAGATCCCACATGTCACAGGCAGCTAAGCCCATGCGCCACAACTATGGAGCCTGGGATCTACAACTCCTTAGCCCACACACCGTGACTACTGAAGCCCAAGCACCCTGGAGCCCATGCTCTGCAACAAGGAAGCCACTGGAATGATAAGCCCGTGTATGGCAGCTAGAGAGTAGCCCCCGCTCACCACAACTAAAGAAACGCCCTTGCAGCAACAAAGATCCAGCACAGCCAAAAATATATAAATAAAATTGTTTTTTTAAAAAAGACGGTATGGATATAGCAAGTGGAAAAGAAAATTGTCATATGGGTGTCATTACAAAAGTGGTAGGAGAGATGGACATTTTAGGATGAGAGGGACTTCAAAAAGTGGAAGGTACATGGGGGGCGGCAAGAGAGAACTTAAGGAACAAACATGTCTCATGAAAAATGTGTTTACAGTTTAGGGATTGGCTGGAGGGGTAAAACAAAGGTTGGATGAGAAGATAACAGGCCACTGCGATGTAAGGCGGCCCAAGCTAAACCCTAGTGATGGCGGAGAGTGGCCCCGACGGACAGAAGGCCCCCTACCCGAGTTGGGTCCTAGCTGCATTCATTCGCACGAATTACCCCAAATCTGTTCAAAGGAAGCAGAGGAAAAGTGCCGGTATGCCCAGCCTGAATGCAAACCAATGCTAAGAAATAATAAGCTGTTGTGGTTCTAAGCTTCTGCATTAGGACGCGGCTTGTCCTTGTAGGTATATAGTCAGGTATGGAACGGCTTGCCCATACTGAGTAGTATAGTATACAACCCTTATACTAATATATACTAGCATTCTGAATGTAAATCATCCTTCACAAAACACCATCAATTTCTTCTTCTTTAAGAAAGCAGAGTACAGAGGTCCTTGAGTATTAAAGAAAAGAGTAAACTTAATACCAGGGATGTTACTTATACTGTGTCTATTAACGTTCATCTTATGTGTACATTTTTCCCTTTCCCCATAAGATAAAATGTTTCCTTTTATTAGGATCTCGACAGTGCTTTAAATTACTGTCTAGACGTTCCAAATCCAAGACTCTACATTCTTCCCATGAATATGTCCATGATGACTGCAATTACATGAGTGACGCATCCACACGTGTTTATCTCAGAGGTTCTGAAAGCCCACCCCACTGGCTATGTGATCCGCTTGCCTCCATTCTTCTGTGTAGTCAATTTGGAGGATTTAATTTGGTGAAATATCTGTGAAATATTCGTGAAAATTCAGGCAGCAATTTGAAATATCATGGAAAGTTCAGCAGAATAACTTATTCCTTGATTCCACTTTCCCCGACAATGGGAGGAAATGCACCCTGATTCTTTTTTTACGCCACTTTCCTCTAAGCAGCCCTTCTTTCGCTTTCACATCTAGGTAATTAAGTCTTTGACAGCAACTTGCTCTAATATTGTCTCAAAAGGCAATTGTCTCAAAAGAGACACGTGTACCCCAATGTTCATCACTGCATTGTTTACAATAGCCAGGACATGGAAGCAACCTAGATGTCCATCAACAGACGAATGGATAAGAAAGCTGTGGTACATATACACAATGGAATATTACTCAGCATTAAAAAAAAATTCATTTGAATCAGTTCTACTCAGATGGACGAAACTGGAGCCTATTATACAGAGTGAAGTAAGCCAGAAGGAAAAACAACAATACAGTATACTAACGCATATATATGGAATTTAGAAAGATGGTAACGAGAACCCTGTATGCGAGACAGCAAAAGAAACACAGATGTATAGAACAGTCTTTTGGACTCTATGGGAGAGGGCAAGGGTGGGATGATATGGGAGAACGGCATTGAAACATGTTGATCATCATATGTGAAATCAATCGCCAGCCCAGGTTTGATGCTCAGGGCTGGTGCACCAAGATGACCCAGAGAGAGGGAATGGGGAGGGAGGAGGGAGGGGGGTTCTGGAAGGGGAAACATATGTATACCCAAGGCAGACTCATGTCAATGTATGGCAAAACCAACATGATAATGTAAAGAAAATTAAAATAAATAAATAAAAAAGAATCAATTGTTCTTTCCACTGGTTCTCCCAGCCTTTTAAATTCACTTCTGTGGCAGGAAACTGCATTTTATCAAACTACTTCTGTATGTGTCTCTCTCACTGTGAGGACAGGTGCAGTTATCACTTTTATTTTCCCAGTTCCAGGATCAGCACACTGCAAATAGCAGGGATTTGATAATTCTCAGCAGAACTGAAATGAAATGTGAAAACTAAAAATGTTCCCTCATTTAACAGAATGTAAATAAACTTAAATGGAAGAAAATAACCTCATGATTAATTTTGGCAGGACCTTTCCGCCATGTCCAACTCTTTGCAACCCTGTGGCCTGTTGCCCTCTAGGCTCCTCTGTCCATGGAATTCTCCAGGCAAGGATACTGGAATGGGTGGCCATTTCCTTCTCCAGGGGATCTTCCTGACCCAGGGATCATATCCAGGTATCCTGAATTGCAGGTAGATCCTTTACTGTCTGAGACTCCAAGGAAGCCACTTTTATAAAGACATGATTTGTAAAATGATGGAGAATAAAAGAAAAAAATCAGAACCATAACAGCTCATATAAACATGTAAAAATCATCATTAATTCTAAAAGATAATAATGCAATCATAGCACAATTGCTTTTCTAGCTTTCTAGTGTCCTCTAGTTCTTCTAAAACTTTATCTTTGGTTTATAATTTGACTCTAGAAACAATTGTTACATTCCAAGTCAAGATATTATCTAAGATGATATGGAAATCCTTCACCATTAATCTCAAAGCCAGGTCTTAGAGAGCAGGAGAGTGGAAAAAAGGGAAAACAAAAATTTTACCAGTTAGTGTTCTATTTTTTTTTTTTTTTACTTAACTTTAGGGCCACAGAGGAAATAGAGGTAATTCAGAGGCTGGAGAGAACTATTATAAAATTCCAATTAATGCCATCAGATAATTTGGGAGCTATTACACTCACTGAAACAAGAACAGATGTCAATAAAAAGAGCAGTCAGAGAAATTTCTGGAACAGAGCAGCTCTGCCAGTAATTGCAAAACCTTCCTGTCTGTAGCACCCAAATTAGAAGCTGTTTCCAGTAATATACTACACTGGTGGTGCAGAACAGCCATGTTAAACTAAGATGAGCTATGACATTGATTTATTTGCTATCTATCTTTTTAATCAAGTTTATTGAAGCATAATTCACACATGATAAACTACATTTATTTTAAGAACTCAGTGAAACGTTTTGACAATTTATAACTACCACAGTTTGTAACCATCACCATAATCCAGATACAGAACAGTTCCTCACCCAAAATTGTTGGGGTTCTTTGCAGTCAACCCCATCTCACGCCCAGCCCTAGGGAAACACTTATTTGCTGTCTGTCCCAGTAGGTTACTTTTTTTCTGTTTTGGCTGCAACATGGGGTATATAGGATCTTAGTTTCCTGACCACGGATGGAACCCCCGCCCCTTCATTGGAAGTGTGTTGTCTTAATCGCTGAACCACCAGGGAATCCACGTTACGTTTTCTAGAATGCCAAGTAGACAGAACCACACGGGATGTCCACTTCTGTGGCTTCTTTCCTGCATATGGTATTTCTGAGATTCTTCCATGTTGTGTTCCTTTCTCTTTATCATTGGGCAATATTTTGTGCATTCATTCAC
Source organism: Antilocapra americana (assembly GCA_007570785.1). NCBI lineage: Eukaryota > Metazoa > Chordata > Mammalia > Artiodactyla > Antilocapridae > Antilocapra > Antilocapra americana. Next base: position 31,548,892 of record ML663565.1, read on the forward strand.
TTCTTGATGGACCTTGGAGTTGTTTCCAATTTGCTGCTATTATGAAGAAAAGTTGCTTTGAGCTCATGATTAAGGCTTTGTGTTGACATATATCTTCATTTATCTCAGGTAATGTTCACACATGGAATTGCTGGGTAATATAACTGCATGTTTAACTTAAACTACAACACTGCTTTCCAAAGTGTGTGTACCATTTTATACTCCTTCCAGCAAGGTATGGGTTACAGATGCTCCACGTCTTTGCCCACACTTGATATTATTAAAATTTTTCATTTTGTTAAGCATTCTAGGGGGTTGCTAGTGGTATGTCACTGTTTCAGTCTGCATTATTCTGCTAACTAATAATGCTGAGCATCTTTCGATGTGTTTATTGGCCTTTTGTATTTCTTTTTTTGCCAAGTATCTGTTCAAATATTTTGCTCATTTATTATTGGATTAATTATTTTTTGATTTTTGCATTGTGAGAATACTTTATGTATTCTGGATGCCAAAAAATTTCAGAAAAAGAATGAAAGCACTTTTTCATATATACATAAGGAGAATAATTTTTTTAGTCTATAGAACACCTCTCATTTCCTTTTCCTCTCATTTTAAAGAACAAAAGGTTTTAATTTTGATGAAGTCTAATTTATTCTTTTTAAATATTTTAAATTTGTTTTATCTAAAAATGTGTAGTCTACTCCAAAGTTACATAGATTGTCCCTTAGACTTTGCTCTAAAGTCTTATAGTTTTGGCTTTTGCATTTAGGTCTGTGATCCATTTCAAGATGATCTTTGTGTAAAGTGTGAAATACATGCCAAGAGTCATTTTATTCCAGGTGGATATCCAATTATCTCAACATACTTTGCTGAGAATATTACTTTTTGATTCACTGAATTACCTTGAAATCTTATCAAAAATCAATTAATGTGTACCTTTTTTTTCCTGGACTCACTATTCTATTCCATTGATCTGTATGTCTACACTTATGCTAAAATTCATTACCTTAACTCCTATAACTTTATGACACCTTGAAATTAGATAGTATAAGTTTTCTAACTTGATTCTTATTTTTCAAATTGTATTAAGGTAATTATTGATAAGTATGATCCCGTTGCCATTTATTTTATTGTTTTGGGTTTGAGATTATATACCCCATCCGTGTTTCCTATCTAGGAAAGATCCTTTAGCATTCGTTGGAGGGCTGGTTTGGTGTTGCTGAATTCTCTCAGTTTCTGCTTGTCTGAAAAGCTTTTGAATTCTCCTTCAAATTTGAATGAGATCCTTGCTGGGTACAGTAATCGGGGTTGTAGATTGTTTTCTTCCATGACTTTAAGTGTGTTCTGCCATTCCCTTCTGGCCTGAAGCATTTCTATTGAGAGATCAGCTGTTATCCTTATGGGATTCCCCTTGTGAGTTATTTTTTGCTTCTCGCTTGCTGCTTTTAAAATTTGCTCTTTATATTTGATATTTGTTAATTTGATTAATATGTGTCTTGGGGTGTTCCGCTTGGGGTTCATTCTATTTGGGACCCTCTGTGTTTCTTGGACCTGAGTGGGTATTTGCTTTCCCAATTTAGGGAAATTTTCAACAATTATCTCTTCAAGAATTTTCTGATGGTCTTTCTTTTTGTCTTCTTCTTCTGGGACTCCTATGATTCGAATATTGGTGCGTTTAATAGTGTCCCAGAAGTCTCTAAGATTGTCCTCATTTCTTTTAATTCTTTTTTCATTTTTCCTTTCTGTTTCATTTATTTCTGCCATTCTGTCTTCTACCTCACTTATCCTGTCTTCTATCTCTGTTATTCTACTGTGGGTTCCCTCCAGGGTGTTTTTTATCTCATTTACTGCATTATTTATTGTATTTTGACTCTTTTTCATTTCTTCTAAGTCCTTGTTAAAGCTTACCTGCATCGTCTCGATCCTTGCCTGCAGGTTATTAAATATTCTTGATCTTCTGTATTTCCATATAAATTTGCCAATATCTATGAAAGAAAGGCTATAGAAATTTTGACTGGGACTATGTTAAATCAGTGGCTTCCCAGGTGGCTCAGTGGTAAAGAATCCACCTGCCAACACAGGAAACACAGGAGATAGGGGTTCAATCCATGGGTCAGGAAGATCCTCCAGAATAGGATATAGCAACCCACTCCAGTAAACTTGCCTGGAAAATCCCAAGGACAGAAGAGCCTGGTTGGCTACAGTCAATGGGGTTGTAGTTGGACACGACTGAGCATGAGGGATATTATGCTAAATAAATAGAACAAGTCAGGGAATTATGAAATTTTAATAGCACTGATGCCTCCAATCCATGAACCTAATATGTACATTCTTATTTGTTTAGATCTGCTTTAACTTTCCTCAGCAATATATGGTAATATTCTATATGCAGCTATTCAATATATTTTGTTAAATTTATTTTTAGGTATTTTATTTTTGTACTATAAAATAGTATGTGTTTTAATTTGATTTCCCAATTTGTTTGTTGTTAGTACTAAAAGCTTCAATAAAGTTTTGCATATTGAACTTATGTTATCTGGCTAAAGTCACTTACTAGTTCTAGCAGTTTTTTCACAGATTCTTTGGGGGGGTTTTTACATATACTATCATGTCTTCTACAAATAAAAAGCTTTACATCTTTCCTTCTTTGGGTTTTTTTCACATATACTATCATGTCTTCTACAAATAAAAAGCTTTACATCTTTCCTTCTTTGGGTTTTTTTTACATATACTATCATGTCTTCTACAAATAAAAAGTTTTACATCTTTCCTTCCAAACTATACACCTGTTATTTGTTTTTCTTGCATGTTACAACAGCTATGATCTCCAGGAAAATGTTGAATAAAAGCAATTAAAGCATATACTCCTGCCTGTTCCTAATCTTATAGGAAAGGTATCCAGTATTTTGCTACTAAACATGATATTAGTTACAGGTTCTTCAGACTCCCTTTATCAGACTGAAGAAACATTCTATTTCTAGTTTCCCAGGGATTTTTTTAGATTATTAATTGAAAGTGAAAGTCGCTCAGTCAGATCCAACTCTTTGCAACCCAATGGTCTATACAGTCCATGAAATTCTCTAAGCCAGAATACTGGAGTGGGTAGCCTTTCCCTTCTCCAAGGGATCTTCCCAACCCAGGTCTCTCACATTGCAGCCAGATTCTTTACCAGCTGAGCCACAAGGGAAGCCAAAGTGTTGAATTTTTCTAAGTACTTTTACTGTACCTATGGAAATAATAATATTTTCCTCTTTTATTATTCTTTTAATTATATTTCAATTACATTAATTGATTGTTGAATGCTAAATCCATCTCGCATGTCTTGGATAAATCTAATTTGTCATTAGACTTACATTACATTTGGTCATATAAATTTGAGTTATCCTATTTATATATTGCTAGATTTGATTTGCTAATACTTTGTTAAGAACTTTTCTGTCTGTGTGCCTAAGGAATAATGGTCTTATCTTTTAATATCTTTATTCTTTCTTAAATTTTTGATAGAATTCACTAGTAAGTCCATCTGAGACTAGCCTTTGTGAGAAAGCTTCTAAGTATAAATTTAAATTATTCAAAAGATAAAATGCTGTTTGGATTTTATGTTTCTTTTTGCATCCATTTTGATTATTTCTGACTTTCACTTATGTCCATTTTTGCTTACCTCAGTTTGAATTATGTATTTCTGTCCTCTTTGTTTATTTTATCTGCCGCAAATGTGTAACAATTTCTGTAGGATATAAACTTAGACATGAAATTTAGGGCTTTGCTTGTCTTTTCCACTGTATCTTTATTTTCTTTTACATTAATTTCTGCTTTTATTTTTATATTTTGCTTTCTTTGGATTTCTTTTGATTTATTCCATTTCTCCTAACTGTATGGTTTGCTTATTGATTTTCAACCTATATTCTTTTTCTTTAAAAAAAAAAAGCCTTTATTACTATAAATGTCCCTCTAAATACTTTTCTTACTCCTCCCTCAAATTCTATTCTTAATATGTTTGCTTTTGTTGACTTCTAAGTATATTTGAATCTTCATTATTATCCTTTGTTGCCTTAGAGTTATTTAGAAATATATTTTTAAACATTCAAAATTGTGGAGTTTTGCATTTTTTTCTATCTCTGTTATTTTGATTGTATGTGAGATTGCATTATTGATAGAAAAAAACGAGCTATATGACACATAATCTCTGAAATTTGTTAAGGCTTGTTTTACGGCCTAGCACATGGTCAGGTTTGTTTGTTTTAATGTTTTTTATATTCTTCAGTATAATACGCTTTCTTTAATCAGTGGTTTTAGAAACATGGTTCTATACATATCTATTAACTCAAGGTTATTAAATACGTGATTCATCTTCCATATTTTCATTAAATATTTGGTCTACATGACCATCAATGATTGACATCCGTGTGTTGAAATATCCCATTTGAATATTGTATTTGTCCAGTTTTCATATAGTTTTATCAATTCTGTTCAATATATTTTGAAGCTTCATAAATTTTATACTGTACTTTACGTATTTTATTGACTTCTGTAAATTTTAAAATTATGAGAACTTCCTGCTGAAATAATCCTTCTATTATTATGTTATGATTCCCTTATCCTTAAAAATATGTTTTGTTTTAAATACTATAACTACAGAAATCTGAATTTTCTTTTGGTTAGTATTTTCCTGGTGTAAATCTTTTAAAAATTCTTTTAGTTCTTCTACTTTTCTTTAATTTTAACTTTCAATCTTTCTTAGTCCCTATGTTTCAGATGTTTCTTATAAACATGTGAATGGATTTTGCATGTTTTAGACCTAACAATCTTTTAGCTGATGAATTCAGATGATTTACAGATACTGTTAGCTGGACTTGTTCCTATCATCTTGCTTTTTCTACTGTACTTTTTTATGGTTTTTTTTTTCATTCTTTCTTTGAGCAAATTGTTGGTCTGATCTCATTTAAAAATAAAAAAATAATAAAATATATAACAAATTTTCCATTTTAACCATTCTTAAGTGTACAATTCAGTGGCATTCCTTACACTCACAGTGTTGTCCAGCCATTGTGTGTGCTGTGCTCAGTCCCTCAGTCGTGTCTGACTCTTTGTGACCCCACAGACTGTAGCCCACCAGGCTCCTCTGTCCATGGAGATTCTCCAGGCAAGAATACTGGAGAGGGTTGCCATGCCCTCCTCCAGGGGATCTTCCCAATCCAAGGATCAAACTCAGGTCTCCCACATTGCAGGCGGATTCCTTATCATCCCAGCCACCAGGGAAGCCCCAGAATACTGGAGTGGGTTGCCTATCCCTTCTCCAGGAGAACTTCCCAACCCAGGAATCAAACCAGGGTCTCCTGCATTGCAAGCAAATTCTTTATCAGCTGAGCTACCAGAGAAGCCCCTGTATAACCAATACCACTATCTATTTCCAAAATTTTTTCATCAGCCCAAATGAATTCTGTACCAATTGAGCAATAAATCGCTCATTCCTCTCATTCCCCAGCCCTTGGTAACATTAATCTACTTCTGTCTCTATGAATTTGCCTATTCTTGACATTTCACACCAATGCAGTCATATAATCCTTGTCCTTTTGTGTCTGGCTTATTTCACATAGTGTAAAATGCCAAGATTCACTCACGTTGCAGCACGCAGTGGGACTTCATTCCCTTTATGGTTGAATAATATTCCATTGTACGTATGTACCATAATTTGCTTATCCATTCACTTGTTGAAGAATATTTAGGTTGTTTCTACCTTTTGTATATTCTAAATAATATGCAATAAAAATTTGTGTGCAAATATCTGCTCAAGTCTTGGCTTTCAACTATTTTTGGTATACATCTAGATATGGAATTGTGACTTGCTTTCTTATTTGATGTTTTCCTTTTGCTGGTTGAAGATTATGGATTCTCTGTCTACTCTTTACTGATTATCTTTAAAATAATATTTTTCATTCATAATAACTTACAAAGTCTATAGTTAATATTTTAACCCTGTGCAAATAATTCAAGGAGTTTAGAAATTTAACTGATAACCTCCCTCCTGGCTTACACAGATTTGTTATCCAGAATTAATTTGTCTTCTTTTTAATCCCATAAATTATGTATTTTCATCATTATAATTACTATTACTGGTATGCTGATATGATACAAGTTAAATAAAGAGTACAGGTAGGGTATATGACTTAAAAAACAGAAGAAAAAATAAAAACTTGATTTTAAAAAATTTATAAATGTAGCTAGATTTTTTAGCCACTAATAAAAAATAAAAATTAACAAAAAAAATCAATAGGTTCTGAGAAAACAAAACACCAGGGTAGCAAATTTCTGCTCAAGTTAAAAATCTGTCATGTTAGGTTGATATTGCCACTATGTCTAACAGTAGTTTGATCATATCTACAAACAGAATATGTCATTTATCTTGACAGTACTAATGGGTTCTGAACTATGTCATCTCAAGTACCTAGATTGTTACCTATGGCCTAGCAGGCCAGTAAGGTTCAATCATTAATTTGGTCAGCATACAATCCTTCAGTATCTGGAACAGGACAAAACAGTTCCAGGCAGTAGTAATATAGCACTGAATCCAGATGAAAATGAATGTCTCCAGATGTTAGTAAACATTTTTCCAAAGAAGACATACAAATGGCCAAAAACACATGAAAAGATGCTGAATATAACTAAACATTAGAAAAACGCAAATGAAAATCACAATGAGATAACACCTCACACACATTAGGATGGCTAATCTAAAATTAAAAATAAAAACAAGAATAACAAATGTTGTCTAGGAAGTGGAAAAATGGAACCCTATGCGTTGTTGAGAATGTAAAATGGTGCAGTCCCTGTGAAAAACAGTATGGACTTTCCTCAAAACGTTCAAAATAGAACTATCATATAACAAAACAATTCCACTTTGGGGTACATATTCAAATGAACTGAAATCAGCATCTCTATGGGTTATTTAGGACATCAGGGATATATGTATACTAATTGTCATAGAAGCATTATTCACAATAGCTAAAATTAAAAGTCATTCAGACCATAGATAACTGAGTAAGCAAAATGTGATATATGCATGTATTGGAATATTATTTAGCCTTAAAAACATAGAAAATTCTGACATATGCCTCAATATGGATGAACCTTAAGGACACTATGCTCCATAAAATATGTCAATCAAAAAAAGACAAATGCTGTATGAATCTATTTATAGGAGATACTTACAGTAGTCAAAATCACAGAGACAGAAAGCAGAACAGTGGTTGCTAAGAGGAAAAAGAAGAGGGGAATGGGAAGCTATTGTTTAAAAGTTTCAGTTTTGCAAGATTTAGAGTTCTGGATACGGGTGGTGGTGATGGTTGCATAAAAATATGAATGTTCTTAACAACCACTGAATGGGTTTACTTAAAGTGAGTAAGATAATAAATTTTATGTTGTGTGTATTTTGCCACATTAAAGTTCTTTTTAATCATTTCAAGAAGTTGACACGTAGTGAGAAACCAAGAAAATGAACAAGAAACAAAATGTATGCCATATCAGTATGTGGAATGTTCTAGAGAAAACTAAACCAGGGAAGAAAGATAAGGAACGCTGGGGATGGCATGTAGGTAGCTGTCGTGGTCAGGGAAGACTTCATCAAGGAGCCGATGTCTGAGCAAAGACCCTGAGTCACAGACGGCTGGCTGTCCATAAGCAACTGTGTTCTCCTTATTAGAGCAGAATTGTTGTAGAGGTGACCCCTGAGCCAGGACATTTCCCAGGCCCTCTCACAACCGGACACAGCCATGTAACTAATTCTCATCAATGGAATTTGAGGAGATGAGCTTTCTCTTGGTTCTAAGCTGAGGTGTTATGAATTGGAAGTGGCTCCTCCACTGTCTCTTTCCCTTTCTGCCAACTGATACACAAGATTCTAAAGCTTTAGAACAGGGCTGTCCAAGAGAAATACAATATGAGACATATATGTTATTTTAAATTTTCTAATAGCTACACTAATATACATATTATTCCTTTCCCCAGTAGCTCAGAGGGTAAAGCATCTGCCTGCAATGAGGGAGACCTGAGTTCGATTCCTGGGTCGGGAAGATCCCCTGGAAAAGGGAATGGCAACCATTCCAGGATTCTTGCCTGGAGAATCCCACGGATGGAGGATCCTGGTAGGATACTGTCCACGGGGTCACAAAGAGTCGGACACAACTGAGTGACTTCACTGTCCTTCACTTTCTTACACAACATATATATTTTAGCTTTGTGTAGTGGCAGTAATCACAGCCAAGCAAGTTTATCCAAGATGTGATTATTGCTATTATAAATGGGTAAAATTCATTTCAAAAAAGCAGTTTTGAGCCTATGTGTGCATGCATGCGTGCTCAGTCACATCTGACTCTGCAATCCTATGGACTGTAGCCCGCCAGGCTCCTCTGCCATGCATGGGATTCTCCAGGCAAGAATACTGGAGTGGGTTGCCATGCCCTCCTCCAGGGGATCTCCCTGACCTGGGGGTTGAACCCATGACTCCTGGATCCTCTGCACTGCAGTTAGATTCTTTACCCAGTAGCCACCTGGGAAGCCTGTTTTTGAGCCCAACAGGGCTCAAATAGAGAGGAGGTTACACAGATATTTGGTGGCCAGAGGGCAGTCTGTCCATGTTCACAGTGTTAGATTCTTGCTGGGACATGCTACAGAGCCAGTGATTATCATCACAGCTTCCCGACTCCAGCGTGGCCCTGTCACTAACTGCTCTCCCAAGAGAAGCTGAGTACCAGTGATGTTTGCCATGTCCACTGTCTGATGCTCCTTCCACTAGGGAGAAACAGAGGCCTCAGGGGGCCTGGCTGAAGGACTGTAGCGTCACAGAGGGAGGGAGCCTGGGCCCCAGAGTTGCCACTTAGGAAAGCCCCCTGCCATCCAGGCACCATTTTCAGCTGTTTCATGAAGGGGAGGTAGACTTCTGCTCTGGTAACTGCACTGTAAATGGAAGGTTTCTTTGCTATAGTTGCAAACAGCACCCTCATTAACATGCTCCTGATAGAAGGAGAGAGGTAAGCAGCTCTCTGGGCAAAGAGCATTCCAGGCAGAGGGAGCAGTCAGCGCACAGCCCCCGGGCAACAGAAGAAGTGTGTCCAGGGATCAGGCAGGAGCAAACTGTGGCCGAAGCCAAGGAACAAGGGGAAGAGCTGACGATGATAAGATCAGAGGCATAAAGAGAGGCCAGATCCTCAGGACCTTGTCGGCCACCGCAAGGTCTTTGGCTTTTGCCCTGAATGTGCTGGGGAGCCACTGACATGTTCAGAGTCAGTGAGAAAGACTTCCCCTGACATCTCAGCCTGGATCGCCGTAGCTGGTGCTTAGGAACAAAGTCCAGAGGCACAGCAAATAGAGAGATCCATTCAAATGATGGAGGGAGGAGGTGAAGTTAGTTTGGAATCAGGAGGTGGCCGTGGAGGTGGGAAGCAGTGTTTGGATTCTGAGTGTGTGTTTAAGGTAATGCCAAAGGCTCCTTGCCTGAAATTGAGGCATAAATGATATTTATGCTTCCGACTGGCTCATGCTAGACAACTGTATATGCATCGAGAGCAGAAATTGGCTCTTGGCAGCTCATAAAGTACTTGGTGTCCTCTGTAGTGAAAAGGGCTCTTCCAATGCATAACCACATTATTGTTTCATTACAGGTATTAATAATTGATGTGTAAAAAGTAAACAAAACTAACCGGAGGTCTTAGGAATGCTTTCTGAGCTACTCAGCCCATTAAAAACTTTTCATTGAGATTTAATGCTATTAAAATATATTCACTCTCAGTGCCACCATTAATATAAACTATGAAACTGTCATCAACCTGAGAGACAAGATTGCTTGGGGTTCTTTCAAACAGCCAGCTGTGATTGTTATGAAACAAACAAACATGGCAGGCTACTTGAAATAGGAAAACTATCAAGATATCAGTTTTATAGCCATGAAATTCAGTGAAGCTTTACTCATAGACTGTATGGAGGGTTATTACCCTTTCTTACTTCTAATGATGACAGCAAAATTAATTTTTATTACTATTGTACAAATTCTAATCCATCTCTTTTCCTTTTAAAACCTGTATAATTTCTATCATTATACATGTGGCATCCCTCACTAGCAATATGATCTGCTTTCCTCTCTATATATTATGTTCTCAGTTATGCCTCAGCTGAGTTTGTCATTTTTTACTCCTTTAGAAGTCTCACTGGAAAAACAGTAATCCTTTTACATAGCTGTATTGTTCTTCAACTGGCAACTTCACCTGGTTTAGGTTGACACTAAGGCAGAAATTTCTTGAAATTTGTAATTTAAAAAAAATCACTAGATTACAAAAGATTTAGGGAAAGAGCGAACAAAATTGCCCTGAGGATACTGTAGCATCCTGTCAGTGTAATTGCAAACATCAATAAAATGTCTAACCATGAGACAAGAAATCGGTAAAATGAAAAAAAAAAATTCCATAGTAAATTTCACAAGCTTAAGAAAACAACAGAAGTGGCCACATGGGAACATCATTAAATGGTAAGAAATCCAGCAAACTGGAAACAGGTAGGAGTTTCCCTTGAGTCAAAAGGATAGGCAGAATTATTATTAAGAGACCAGTTTACTAAACAAGTGTAAGGCCTCCATTCTCTGACTCCTTGTGACCCCATGGACTACAGCACACCAAGCTTCCCTGTCCTTCACTACCTCTCGGAGTGTGCTCAAACTCATATCCGTCAGGGGAGAAATAAATGCAACAAAACATTAGACATTATTTCCAAAAAAAGAAAAAAAACCCACATGATGAGATAAGAAAACATTCTCATTTTACTTAAACTACATAAAGTATAAGATAAAACAAAGAAAACAATGCTTTCTTACAATTAAGGACCTATAACTTTAAAAAATGACATTAAACAAAAGAAACAATGATTTGGCACTCCTTTGCTCAAAACACAATCACTTTTGATGGGACTTTTGTAACAGACAGCATGTAGAGAGGAAAGAAACTTAACTAAGGTAATTACGGCATCGTTAAAATGCAGACCAAAAGAATATGTCCTAATTTGCTGGGCCTTATGGGTCCCTGTGCTAGATGGCCTCATTCTCTATAATGGGTGCAGCCAAACATAAGAACAAAACAAAAGTCTGTTCTACAATCACAGAAACAGCTGCTTATTTGATAGGCATGCTCTTTCTAGAGATTTTACCCACTACAGATTTTATTCATATATTTTAAATCTTTGACAAGAATAATAATCCAGGGACCCTGAATAATTCTGTGAAGTTGGTCATGCAAGCCTCTGTTTTCTCACACTGCTTTCTGAATCCTTCTCCCTCTATCAGGAGGCTCTTCGTCTTCCTACCCCGATAGGAATGTAGCTGTTGCTCCTGCTAAGTCGCTTCAGTCGTGTCTGACCCTGTACGACCCCATAGACGGCAGCCCACCAGGCTCTGCTGTCCCTGGGATTCTCCAGGCAAGAACACTGGAGTGGGTTGCCATTTCCTTCTCCAATGCAGGAAAGTGAAAAGTGAAAGTGAAGTCGCTCAGTCGTGTCCGACTCTTCGCGACCCCATGGACCGCAGCCCACCAGGCTCCTCCGTCCGTGGGATTTTCCAGGCAAGAGGACTGGAGTGGGTTGTAAAGTCACCTCCATTCACGCTTTCGTCCTTGGAGGAAGGGACAACTCCTGTCCCCACTCTTAGCTGAGTTTACTCATATCTGCCCCTCTCAACTATGCCTGTCCTGAGTTCTCCCTCCTTGTAGGTCTTACTGTCCACAGACACTCGTACAAATTTCTCTGAGTGTAGTGAGCCTATGAATACACACGCAAGAATCGACCCTTGTAATCTGTGACTAGAGGAGGAGAGAGGAGCATGTGGGAAATCATTCAACCAAAGAGACCAAAACCTGATCCAGTTACAATGTCTCAGTCACTGGAGGTGGGGAGGAACCATACATAACAAAGTGCCCACTTCCCAGATGTGGGCCCCAGCCCAGCCCCAAGACAGTGCGTAGGAATAAGGGTAAGAAGTGAAAAGCAACCACCAGGAAAGACTGTTCTCTGACTCCCTATCTTGGCACAGAGATGAACTAAACTGACAAGGCTTTGCTTGAGGGGGTTGGTGAGAGCGGGTGCGAGAAGGGGGCCAACCCATCGCCCACCCTCTGCGGCAGCAGCAAAGATCCAGACCTGACTTTACTCGACGGCGGCAGCAGCAGTAGCTGGCGCCTTTGACAGAGGACGCGGTGGCGTCACAGGGCGTCCTTGATGTCATGGGCACCAACAGCTTCATTGGCCGGAGTGGCCAGGCTACTAGAGATGCCCGGCATCACGCAACCCCAGGGCGGGCAGAAAGAAATCAGCATATGGCTATGGAGGCCCTGGGCGTCAGGGAGGTGGGAAGGACTTGTTTGAGAGTATGTGTGAGGAGGCACCCCGGATTCAGTGGGGAGGCAGAAGTGAGTCTCTGAACAAGGCTGGAAGGGTCAGTGTTTTATAGGAGGTATTACAGAGAAACAACATTTTACACGTATAGGTAACATGATTTTTACCTCTAGGTATGATCTGAGGACAAATGTCTTGACATGCTACATGAGTGATGTTAGTTAAGTGATTACTCTTTCCAGGAACAGTTTGCATTTCAAGAGGGATTTCTTGTAGACATAAACCTTAATATTTGTATACCCACACTTCCCCCAATCGTTAACTGGAGTCATGGGCTAATGTACCTCCATTTAGGCTCAATACTCTACTTGTAAAGTTTCTTCGAAGGCTGAAGGCCCCTGCATAGGATGAGGTGGTTAGGTTAGGGAAAGCTGATATTTTAACTATTTTAAGTTTCCTGTTCCTGAGCCCCTCATCCAAAACTCTTCTCTCCACTTCATAATGAAAACATTTTCATTTGGTCGTACAGAGTATTATTAATGAAAAAGTACTATTAAAATTATGCATTAGGGAGAATTATATAAGTATATTTATTATATTCTATATTATATGTTTGTTATGTAATTTTATAAATATAATTTATAAAGTATATTATAAATATAAATTATAAAATATATATTTATAAAAATATATAAAATAATGCTATTTTAACTTATACAAAAAGTTCAGTTCAGTTCAGTTGCTCAGTAGTGTCCAACTCTTTGTGACCCCATGAATCACAGCATGCCAGGCCTCCTTGTCCATCACCAACTCCCAGAGCCCACCCAAACCCATGTCCATTGAGTCGGTGATGCCATCCAACCATCTCATCCTCTGTCATCCCCTTCTCCTCCTGCCCCCAATCCTTCCCAGCATTAGAGTCTTTTTCAATGAGTCTCGCACGAGGTGGCCAAAGTATTGGAGTTTCAGCTTCAACATCAGTCCTTCCAATGAACACTCAGGACTGATCTCCTTCAGGATGGACTGGTTGGATCTCTTTGCAGGCCAAGGGACTCTCAAGAGTCTTCTCCAACACCACAGTTCAAAAGCATCAATTCTTCGGCACTCAGCTTTTTTCACTGTCTAACCCTCACATCCATACATGACTACTGGAAAAACCATAGCCTTGACTAGACGGACCTTTGCAGTCAAAGTAATGTCTCTGCTTTTCAATATGCTGTCCAGGTTGGCCATAACTTTCCTTCCAAGGAGTAAGTGTCTTTTAATTTCATGGCTGCAATCACCATCTGCAGTGATTTTGGAGCCCCCAAAAATAAAGTCTGCCACTGTTTCCACTGTTTCCCCATCTATTTGCCATGAAGTGATGGGACCAGATGCCATGATCTTAGTTTTCTTAATGTTGAGCCTTAAGCCAACTTTTTCACTCTCCTCTTTCACTTTCATCAAGAGGCTCTTTAGTTTTTCTTCACTTTCTGCCATAAGGGTGGTGTCATCTATATATCTGAGGCTATTGATATTTTTCCCGGCAATCTTGATTCCAGCTTGTGCTTCATCCAGCCCAGCATTTCTCATGATGTACTCTGCATATAAGCTAAATAAGCAGGGTGACAATATACAGCCTTGACGTACTCCTTTCCCTATTTGGAACCAGTCTGTTGTTCCATGTCCAACTGGAACTTTGCTTTCTGACCTACATACAGATTTCTCAAGAGACAGGTCAGATGGTCTGGTATTCCCATCTCTTTCAGAATTTTCCACAATTTATTGTGATCCACACAGTCAAAGGCTTTGGCATAGTCAATAAAGGAGAAATAGATGTTTTTTTGGAACTCTCTTGCTTTTTCGATGATCCAGCAGATGGATGTTGGCAATTTGATCTCTGGTTTCTCTGCCTTTTCTAAATCCAGCTTGAACATCTGGAAGTTTACAGTTCATGTATTGCTGATGCCTGGCTTGGAGAATTTTGAGCATCACTTTACTAGCGTGTGAGATGAGTGCAATTGTGCGGTAGTTTGAGCATTCTTTGGCATTGCTTTTCTTTCAGCCAATTTAATTTTAAGCTCAGAAAAATGACAAAAAAAATCAGTCCTTGGCCTGATATTTTTTAACATTCTCATTTTTAATGTATGTATGTACATAATGTAATATGAAGAGTAATGTGTCCAGTATCACCAAATATGGGAACTAAAAAGTAACTTCAGCAAACATTCTTACATGTCCACGCTAAGTGATTAGGTGTCAGTAGCAACAGTTTTAGGAGAATATCCTAAGCATCCAATAAACACCTAGAATGACAGAAATGGACGACTCTCAAAGATCCTCCAAATCAGACTGACAATTTTAAAGAAAAATTAAGGCTAGGTAGGCAATATCTTTTGTTCCATGGCCAAGCTTAATCTGGACTCTATGCCCCTCCACAACTCAAAGTGAATTCTTTCCCTTCTAACTAAGGCTCTGGAGATAAACAGGACACCTACTGCCATTTTATCCAGAATCTGGTTTCCAGGCTAGTGGTCAATCCCCACTTTTACCCCGCAAACATTGTGGTCCCCCCAAACAACCACACCCAAACCTGCAGCATAAAAGTAGCATTGCATAAAGGGGTGTCCTACTATACGCTCTCCAGTACCACAGTATTCCCAGAAACACCCAACTCAGCTCACAACTGTGGTCTGAAATGCTTGTTATATCACAACCCATGCACAATCCTCGCCTAAAGCATGCACACACACACAAATGCACGCACACAAACTATGTTAAATTTAGTTGTGTGAGGACGTAAGTCACACAATCCTTAAGGAAACTGACTTTGCTCAATAGCACCAAGGATGACAAGGACCCTGTAAAGATAAAGAATGAATTTCCTCTCTTCCCTGTGGGACATGTAAGCACAGTTTAGGTGCCTCTCTTTGAATAGCTGGACATCTGGGTGTCGTGAGATGGGAGCCATTATTGTCCTTTGGTATTAATATGATCTTTTTTAAAAAATTGTCACTAAGGCTCTTTTCCCAGAGCAGCCAAAGCCCCCAGACCGCTCCAGACGATGGCAGCAGTTGAAGTACTGAAGATTGGTTAAAAAAAAAAAAAACTCTATGAGGGCAAAACAAAAGAAGTCTATGAATTGTTGGACAGTCTAGGAAAAGTCCTCCTACAGTCCAAGGACCAGATTACAGCAGGAAATGCAGCCAGAAAGAATCACCTTGAAGGAAAAGCTGCAATCTCAAATAAAATTACCAGCTGTATTTTTCAGTTGTTACAGGAAGCAGGTATCAAAACTGCTTTCACCAGAAAACATGGGGAGACAGCTTTCATTGCACCTAAGTGTGAAATGATTCCCATTGAATGGGTTTGTAGAAGAATAGCAACTGGTTCTTTTCTCAAAAGAAATCCTGGTGTTAAGGAAGGATATAAGTTCTACCCACCTTAAGTGGGTAATGCCAATAATGCCAATAATGATCCACAGTGGTCTGAGGAACAGCTAATTGCTGCAAATTCTTGCTTTGCTGGACTAGTTATAGGACAAACTGAAGTGGATATCACGAGTCATGCTACACAGGCTATTTTTGAAATACTGGAGAAATCCTGGTTGCCCCAGAACTGTACACTAGTTGGTATGAAGATTGAATTTGGTGTTGATGTAACCACCAAAGAAATTGTTCTTGCTGATGTTATTGATAATGATTCCTGGAGACTGTGGTCATCAGGAGATCGGACCCAGCAAAAAGACAAACAGTCATATCATGATCTCAAGGAAGTAACTCCTGAAGGGCTACAGATGGTAAAGAAAAATTTTGAGTGGGTTGCAGAAGGAGTAGAGTTGCTTCTGAAACCAGAAAGTCAGTGTAGGGTTATAGTATGGATGGGCTCAACTTCTGATCTTAATCACTGTGAAAAAATTAAGAAGGCTTGTGGAAATTTTGGCATTCCATGTGAACTTAGGGTCACCTCTGCCCATAAAGGACCAGATGAAACTCTGAGGATTAAAGCTGAGTATGAGGGGATGGCATTTCTACTGTGTTTGTGGCAGTGGCGGGCAGAAGCAACGGTTTAGGGCCGGTGTTGTCTGCATATCCAGTTATCAGCTGTCCTCCCCTCACTTCAGACTGGGGAGCTCAGGATGTGTGGTCTTCTCTTCGATTGCCCAATGATCTTGCCTGTTCAATCATCCTTTTTCCAGAAGGATCAGCTCAGTTTGCTGCTCAGATATTTGAATTAAATAATCATTGATGTGGGCTCGACTTCAAGCAAATGTATTAAACACATGGATGTCCCTGAAGCAGGCTGACAAGAAAATCAGAGAGGCCAATTTATAAGAAAGAACATCACTGCATTTTTTTAGGAGGAAAACTAATTTTCTAGTTTAGCTGCCTCCCCCCAAAAGTAAATCAAGATGAAAAGATTTTAAATCATTGAGAGAAAAATAAAATTTTTAAGTGAATAAAAAAAAATTGTTACTAAGGCCATGAGCAGGAACCAATCATGAATTCATTCTCCTTCTGCCATTGCTTATGGTCAGCCAAGATTAAGTTTTCTGCCTTCTCTGAACTGCAAGCAGTTAGAGAAGCATATGTAACACATTCCCAGACCCAGGAATATCTGAAGACAAAGCCCATTTTTAAATGGTAGCCCTCAGTTTAAGAAAAAACATTAAACCGATCTACTCAGACACGTCAGAATTGCCAGGATGAAGTCAAGGACCCTCTGTCATCCTTGGGGTGAAACATCAGTTTTTAATTCCCTTCTATGACTGAGTTTTTGCAAACGGATGTTACAAGATGACTATGCTTGCAGTAGTGGAAGGAAAGGAAAATATCAGAGGAAGCTGATATGTTAACTGGACAGTTCATACTAAATGACATGCATTGTGTCTCACCATAGCATATTTTCCCTGCAAAGTGTGATCAATTGAGATTGGGAACCCCAAAAGGGCAAAAGACTATCTGCAAGTTTGAGAAACCATGCAGTATCTCTTATATATATATAAGAATGTCAGTCATCTGCTGGGTTATCTTCCAATCACAGCCCCGGCTGCTCATTCTTCTGTTAATTTCTACCCGCCCATCAGATTTCTCATTCACAACCTCAACTCCTTCTGAAAACCAGTGATGACATAGCCATACTGTTCAGAGACAGTACTCCAACACACTTATTTATACTGATGTTTTCAAGTCCCAGAATTTATAAACAATCTGTCAGTCACTCAGTTACTCAGTTGAAGCTAACAGTGGCTAGGAACTCAACTAGGGAGTCAAGAATATGTGGCTTCTTTCTGCCTTCACTGATGGAGCCTGAGGATCCATTTCTGAAATCACTGAGTCAGAAGCATCCAAAGGGGTCAGTGAATAACCATACAATTAGCATATACAAAGAACACAACACTAGAACTGAAAAACATGTAATACCCAGGTCCAATTCCAGATCAAGTAAACTAGAAACCTCTTGAGTGTGTGGTTCAGATATGGGTTTTTAAGTTAATTTTGATTGGAGGATAATTACAATATTATAATGGGTTTTGCCATACATCAACATGAATCGGCCACAGGTATACAGTGGCCTGAAACCCCCTCCCACCTCCCTCTCCACCCTATCCCTCTAGGTTGTCCCAGATCATCCGTTTTGGGTGCCCTGCTTCACTGAACACTGTTTTATAATTGTTTGTATGCATGTTTCAATGCTATTCTCTCAAAGCAGACCACCTTCTCCTTCTCACGCTGAGTCCAAAAGCCTGACAACAGACCCATCTGAAACTTAGGGACACATACAGGCTGAAAGTGAGGGGCTGGAGAAAGGTCTAGGTACTTTTTAAAAAAAAATCTCTCCAGGTGATTCTAAAGCACAGACAGGATTGAGAACCACGGGCTTAACACAATATAGAACCCTGAGGACTGCGGTCACAAAAGTGCACAGAGCACAATTTCCTCTTTGTGAGCTGGGAGGTGCACTGTGGAGCCCCGAGCCACCACGGAAGTCTAGCCAGCTTGAATCGCCATGCTATGAGGAAGACCAAGCCACGTGGAGAAGTCACATATTCTCAATGTCCTGGCTGAGTTCCCAGCCACTATCAGCTTCAGCTGAGTAACTGAGGGATTGGCAGATTACTTATAAATTCTGGGACGTGAAAACATCAATGCAAATAAATGTGTTGGAATACTGTCTCTGAATTTGCCCATCAAACATTCATTTTCTAGTTTTCCTCTAAATCTAAGATCACTCTTGTGTAAGCAATTAATGAAATGACAAGTGTTTGAAGTCACATACTGAGTTTTCCACGTTTTGAAAAGATTACATTTTAATTGAAATAGGTGGACAAAATACTCTGAAAATGCTACAAAAAGGTCTACAACATAAAGCTGCCTGACTTCAAAGAGACAGCACAGTATTATTTTGAAATATAAGAGAAATGAATTAACCATAACCATTGGAATGGGGGCTGAATGGGGGTCCCCCCAAAAAAGGCATGCATGCATGCTTTGTCGTGTCCAACTCATTGCAACCCCATGAACTGTAGCCCGCCAGGCTCCTCTGTCCACGGGATTTCTCAGGCAAGAATACTGGGGATACTTCCCAACCCAAGAATTGAACCCATGTCTCTTGCATCTCCTACACTGCAGGCATTTTTTACCACTACACAACCTGGCACATGTCCTAATCCCTGGAATCCGTGAATGTGGCCTTATTTGGAAAGGTCTTTGCAGACATAAATAAGGCTCTTGAGATGAAGTCATTAACAGATGATACAGATAGGACCTAAATCCAATGACAAGTATCCTTATAAGGGGCACATAGGAGAGATTTAAGACTGGCGAGGAGGAGGCACTGTGACCACTTAGGCAGAGATCTGAGCAAGAAAGCCATACATTAGTCAGGACTGCTCACAGCCACCAGAAACTGGAAGGGGGGAGGAAAAGATGCTCCACCATAGCATCAGAGGGAGTGTGGCCCTGTCAACAACTAGATTTCAGAATTCTGGCCTCCAGAACTGTGAGAAAATAAATGTCTGGTTTACCAACCAGTGGGCAGTAATTAGTTACAATAGCTACAGGAAATTAATATAGTTGTAAAACAATAACATTTATTCATCTAACTTTTTGCTTCCACTACAACTGCAAAGTTTAATAAACTGCAATTTTATTCTTTGTATTTGTCCTTATGCTTCTACCTACAAGACTTCAGTTTAAAATACCATTTCTATTATAAAAGTATCAAATTTCTATTTATTATTTTTATGTTCAATGTTTTCCATGCATTTTTTTTAATGTATGATCTAGCAGTGATTTTCACACTGTATTTATCAGCAATATTTTAAGATTTCTTTTTTTTAATGTGGACCATTTTTAAAGTCTTTTATTGAATTTGTTACTGCAACACTTCCGTTTTGGTGTTTCCACAACAATGCATGTGGGATCTTAGCTCCCCAACCAGGGATCCAACTTGCACTCTCCGCACTGGAAGGTGAAGTCTCAGCCACTGGACCACCAGGGAGGTCCCTCTAGTGTAAAAACTTGAGCACTGATTGAGCATTCTGAATTCTGCAGAGAGCTTGTTTAAAATAATAATAATTATATACAGATTCCTTGGAGTAGGAAATGGCAACCTGCTCCAGTATTCTTGCCTGGAAAAAAAAAAAAAAAACCCATGGACAGAGGATCCTGGAGGGCTACAGTCCATGGGGTTGCAAAGAGTCAGACACCACTGAGCAACTGAATAGCAATATATATATACATATATATACACATTTGGTACAGAAAGGATAATAATGAGAATGATATCTTTGCTAGAAAGTGTATTGTTTGTAGGCAAATGTCTGTAGACATGCTTTAAAGCCTGGCAAATTCCAACAGTGGGACATTCTACAAAATAACAGTAACCCTCAACATTGTCAAGGTCATCAAAAATGAGGAAAGTATGAGAAATTGTCAAAGGCAGGAGGCACCTAAGGAAACATGAAGACTAAATGTAACCCTGTATCCTGGAACAGAAAAAAAAAAAATTGGATAAAAATTATGGAAAAATGAATGATGACTTTAGTTAAGAATAAGATAGCAATATTGGTTCATTAGCTTAACAAACGTGCTCTATAAATTTTCAGATGCTAACGAATAGATGAAAGCGGGTGCCCGCTGTACAGGAATTCCCTGTACCATCTTCTGTGTTTTTGTAAATTTAAAGCTGCTGTTAACAGTCACGTCTATTCACACACACACACACACACACACACACACACACACACACCTCTATCAACATTCACATTTTAAGCAAGAAGCTAAGGTTGAAGGAAGTGAAACCTTTATACAAATCGGCAATGT